>VXBA01005674.1:199445-247303 GCA_013399895.1 Serilophus lunatus
CTCTTTGGCTTCCTGGAGGGCTGGAGAGCAGCCGCACGGCTCCCCTTCTCCGACTCCCAGGCCTCGTGGCTTGACTCCGCCCACCCCCCATCGGCATCGGAGCCAAGCCAGCACAACTGCAGCTTGAAATCTTCCCCAAATAACATCCCGGGCTGGGGGGAGGACCTTTTACTCTGTTGTGTTTTTCAGAGACTTCAAGGGCTGGGAGTTGGCTACCATCAGAGAGAGGGAGAGAGAAGAAGGAAGAGGCTTTCCCTTCTCACTGCTTCTCCTGGGCCAGCCTGCCTGGCCTTTGAAAGCAGTTCCCTTATTCTTATTTTTTTTTTCTTTTTTCTTTCTTTTTGCCTTTCGCGTGGTTTTTGTCGGGTGTTTTTCTGTGTTAGGTCTGGGACTCCCATAAACTGTTTGCTTTTCTTTGGTTAAGTCTCAGAAAAATAAACTGTTTCCTGTTGTTAATTCTGTTCATTCTTCTCGTCACTATTGAGAGTGTCCCCTAGTTAATATAGTGGTGCTAAACCACCACAATTGGTAACACAGGAACATAGGCACTTCATGATTCTATTATATACATGCTATATACTTGAATTCCAGGCCTGCAGCTTTGTGCCAAACATGCCAAACTGTGAAAGGCTAAAACAAGAAGCACATGAAGAATACCAATGAAGTATAAAACTCTGCAAAAGCATTTAAAATATCTTTTTTTATTATTATTTTAAGAGAATTTTTGTGTTACCCTGAAGCTCTACATAACCATTTTCCTTTGGGCTGGCTTTTTTAATTATTTAATTGTTTTTAATTGTTAAAAGAATTTTGTTTACTGTCTTCTTTAATGCATTCAAGATGCCCTTGTCTAATGCAAAATATTATGTTCCTTAATAGGTTTTTGTTATAGTTGCTGTTAGAGGGAAAAAAACCCCTTGATAGAATTAGACAACAAACTGGGTAGATAATGTACCATGTAGGTGACTTAGCACATAAAACAAGTGATTTAAATTTTGAACTTATATTCTGTTGTAAAAGAGAAATGATGTACAAAAGTAATTTTTTTTTGGTAAGCATTTATTTGTCCATTGCTGACTCAAATTGAAGGAAAAATGGTAAATAAATATGTCATATTACTCTTTTCCGGGGTTGGAGCATCACATTTCTAATTGCTTAGTTCATTTCTAAGGGATGCTGCAGTAGATTTTTCTAGATTTTTTTTTTCCTCTTGTATTACTGGTTCAACAATCCTTTGCAAAGTTCAATGAGGTTCATTAGCTTATCTGAAGAAAATGGATCTGGTACTTTCAAGACACATTCTTTCTGTGACTTTTCTAATTAAATCTCTTCCATCAGACAAAAAGCTGCCCTTTTTACTTGACAAACATTTGTTCTAATTTGGCATTCACTGTGGTTTTTTTGGTACTTGTTCTTCCTTCCCTCTCTCTCTCTCCACCAACAGCAGCAGCAGCTGTTAGTCACAGGATCACAGTGCCTGACATTTACTCTGAATGTTCTTGCTTATTAAAATATTTCACTCTGAGACAAGCTTATCAGCTGAAAAATACAATAAAGCAGTTCTAGTATGTTGGGTAAGTACATTTCTAATAAAATAAATTTCTAGTATTTCAGTGCACAACTATTAATGTATGCATTTGTAGACATAAAATTAAATGAACCTTCCCTGGAAGGTTGCTTTGAATCCTAAGCAAACAAGCATTAATCAGGTGTGACATCCCAATCCACAAAAAAGAAGTACATTTTATACATAAGATGCCAAAATTTTATAGGGACAGCATATTTGTGTACTTTTTTATCAGCATCTTCCAAGAAATTGTCTGTTCTGAGAGCTCTGATTCAGAGTGGATTATCTGAAGGGGAGGGGAAAGAAAAGTTTATTCAAAGCATTTTTTCATAATGCTCAGAAAACCTCTATGAATGCTTTCTGTGGACAGGCAAATCACTGATTAATTCTTCCAGTATGTACTTTTCTCCCATGTGAAATAATGCGATATGAGGTTAAGTACTCACTGAGAAAGCAAGAGTTTGGGCTTTCAGTTTTTACATTGGACAGCTGGAAGATATGCTCAGACTGTGACAAGTATTGCTGTTGTACGCGGTTCACGCTGCTATTCTTTAACACTCTCTAGTGCCATTAGTTTGCCAGCCATGTAGTCTGTAAGTAATAGGTTGCAATAGCAGCTAAAATTGACAAGTGCTTAGCCCAGAGCATGGATTGAATGTAATTCATAGGGTTTCTGAGTTAATTTCCAATACCTGTTCCATCAAGGCAGACTGATAGATGGCTGCCAGCATCTTCTGGCTTTATCTGCAAATCCCTCTGTCTTTTGTTGCCATCATTTTGGAGTTGCTGTTATTTTTCCAGATCCCCTTTTCTTTCCAATCTATTTACTCCTTTTATTCTTCTGTCTTTAATTTCTTTTTTGCCTTCTTTCCCTTATATTTGCTTCTCCCTGTTTACATGACTATAAGTGCGGCTTACTGTATAGGCACATCATTCATTTATATTAGAGAAGGTAAGACCTTCAGCTGTTATTGACTTGCATTTTTCCATGTGGCCCTACTTGAAGTGATGCTCCTTTAGAGACTGTGAGGTGAAATATGAAATCATTTGAGAGACTAAATATGAGATGTTGGACAAATGGTGAAGCATCAGTGCAGACACAGAAATGCATTTCATTTTTATACAGGGGATGCTCTCAATCAGTTTCAGCATGAGAAAATAGTTTCTCCTATCGTATGATTGGTAATTCATGGTTTTTATTTTGTTTAGGTGGGTTTTTTTGTTGTTGAGGCTTTGTTTCTTGTTTGGTTTTGGGTTTTTAGATCAATTGGCAAGTCAATAAAGCAATAGTAAATTTGAAATATATTTATGAGTGATTTTGCTGTACATTATGTGTTTAAAAAAGCACAATTTGAGATCTGAACATTGACAAAATACAAACAAACAAACCAAAAAAAGCATTGAAAAGAAATAAACATTGCCCAATAAATCACAAAAAAGTCTGTTTATTGAAAAATATACCAATTTAATATATATTCTAAAAATTTTTTTCTTGCATCAGCTGAATGTCAGAAATATGAACTGATACAAAATTTGTTATTTAAATTGTACAGATTAACACTTATTCCCATAGTTCTCATGGGTGTACTGCCAATTTCAACATTGCTTTTTGAAATATATCCTCCTATAAAGGAGAAACTGTTTTGAACATTTGAGAATCTTATAAACAGTGATTACGCAGAATACAGAAGGACACCAGGTGAAGTTTCATTCTATCTAGCTATTCTACTCCCCCTACATTTTTGTGTTGTTTAGTAAAGGAAGTATTTAACTTGCATGGCTAAACACTTCTTTTCCATTCTGTTAAGTATTAGCTTTTAATCAAACTATAGACAGTGTTCTCTTTTCTGCTTATTTGGTGCAACTATCAAATCACATGAATGAATTGTCTAAATTGCTTTTGAAAAAAGTTGACAGTCAAGAATACAGAGCCTTTGGGTTCCATCATGCTTTAGGCTTGCTGTTATACATCTGTGCTGCCAATAGAGCATAGACATTTGCTGCTTTTTGTTTTCCTTCTGGGTTTTAGTTAGCTGGTTGGTTTTGGAGTTTGTTGTTATTGTTTTTGGTATTTGTTTGTTGTGTTTCTTTTAATGAAAGGGATAAAGGTATGGCATCAACTTTTCCTGCTGTTTCCCCAGCCACAACACTTAATACCTTTGGTGCATGTTTGCAAGTCTGAGCGATCTACCAGATTTCTCTGCTGCCCTGAAGAAATCAATATTTACAGGACTTTTTTGACAGTCGTGTCAATAAAGAAAGAACTTCGAGGGCAAAAACAAACCAAACCAAACCAAAAACAAGTCAGCAGAAGTAGTAATGAGAAGAGCACAAACAGCCAGTCTGCTAGCTTCTGGGGATGGCCACTGTTGCTGGATTGGTAGCTGCTAATGGGGTGAATGTGTCATCAAAAATATTTTTACAAACAATGCAAGTCATCTCACCATTAGGAATTTCTTAAAACAGCAATATAATTTAAGGCTTTATTTTTTTTAATTTTTCAGTTTCTGAAAATCTGTCTGAAATTTAGGTAGATCGTACCTTGTGGAACTAAGTTTTGTTCAGTGTTTCTAAAAAATAGCAGTATGTCTTACGATTAGTTTGCCACTAGCTCTTCAACTGTATTTTCTCTACAAGAAAAAACATTTGTTTTCATTCATTCTTATAGGAATATTACTTGTTTTAGGACATGATACATCATAGAAATGGGGTAAGCATAGTTTAGTAAACTTTTTAGAGCATTTTATTCTGAGCTTAAAGAATTTTGATTACATTTTATGATAGCTAACCCAAGGTCAAAGAATTTAGTTTCTTCCCATCAAGTGAAAAGTGATGAGAAAAATACAGCTTGAACACTTTCTCATTGCTTATATAGGTTGAGTATTATTCATTTTATGCTTGATTCCAGCTCCCGTGTACAAAAAAAATTAAGTAAACAAATACTATTGCTATTTTAATTGATTATAAATAATAAGAAGAAAGGGAAACACACTTGAATAAGCACATATATGGGGTTCACCTGGATAATCTTGGCTAAGAGTAAGTTCCATGAATAATTTCTCACCCTTTCTATCTGTTATTATTTTTGAAAACAGAACTGTTTGTTTGTAAGTCTGAATTGCCATATACAATTATTTCATGAAAAACACAGAGTCAATGAACACAAAATAATTTAGTCTGCAGATAATTAATGAAAATGCCCTCGGCTGTTCTGTTACTTGCCCTAAATACACAGTTTCCGTTCAAAATCCTTGCATGACATACAGTAAAATTCAAACACAGACAGTCTAGTCTAGAATTATTTTTGTCTTAATTCAGTTTTAGGGATGTTTGCAGACCTGCACAGGGCAGTAGGGGCTATCCTAAGCACTACAGAGATATGTTATAGTTTAGAGCACTGAAAAAATCAGTGTGTATCAATTTTGACTTGCCACCTGACAAACTAACCTGTGAGCAGCAGGTGGTGGGTAGCTATTTCATGCCCTGGGAGGCAGGAAAAACGATGGAACTTAGTATTTGAAGGATGGCTGTTCATATAGTTTCATTTCACTGGATGTAACCTGACAGCAAATGGTTGAAAAAGCAGAATGTCAGGAAACAACAGTTTTATAAAATGCTTTATGTCAGCTATTTACAAGGTCACCTTAAGTTTCACTACACATCTACTGAGAGTTCCTGCTTTGTCAAGATATCGTTAAAACTTCCTGTAGCTTCTGAAGTATTTGAGCAATATAATCTTTCCAAGTAGTGTTTATATCAGAGATCATTGTTTCTAATAGAGCCATCTGGATGAACTTCAGGTATCATTTTATTAGTTTATGGGATATTTAATTGGTAATCAATCTTTGTCAAGATAAGCACTTTGCTCAAACTTAGCAGGGTAACATATTTAGTTGGGAAGAGATAAAAATAATTTTATTTGTAAAATAAGAGGAGATATTCTATTAACATCAATTCTGCTTTTGTTAGTTTTCCAGGATTCCTCAAATCATTCATGGAAAGGCCACTTGAAGGCCTTCATGGTATTATTATACTAATTAGATTGCAGTACCCTGTACATCGCCCATTATATTATGTATCGATAAGAAGCGGTATTTGGGAAAAGCAATTTATGCCATCTGAAAAAATGCATCCCTTGTAAGTAAATCCCTATTAAAGATTTATGGTGATTTGTGACTATAAATTGCCATCCTTGGTTTTCTGAAAAATGTGGATAAAATTTTAAATTCCTTTGAAATCTTCTGCTGAGGGAATGTTTCATTACCAATACTAGAGTATGTTTAAGACTGATGTAAATTTAGGACAACATGGCTGGTTTGGGAGAGGGGTTAATATCAATCCCTGTGTTACAGCTCATGTTGCTGAGTTAGGAGTACAGATCAAGACAGTATTACAGTTAAATTTTAGCAAGAAAATTCTGATAAAGAGGATACATGGCTGTGTTTGAAGTGGATTTGTACCAAATACTTGCTTTTTAGGAGGATCTGACAGGTTATAGCTGGAAAACAGACTACTGTGGAATGTCAGAACATAGTAAGGGTCAGCAGAATCAGCTGGATGGGAAAAGATCAAAATCTGTCAAGGACTGATGAGATTACAATTAAGGTTTGGATTCCAGCCTCTAGGAACCAATGTGGGAATATTAATTCTATGTGTGGGGAGAATACAGGGGTTTGGGTTTTCCCTAATTAGGTCAGAGATGTCGCATGTCTAGAATTAGTAAGTGGTATGGATTTGGAGATAATATGGGCAGCTACTACTTTGGATTTACAGCTCAGTGAATCAGAAGTAGCAGAACTTCATTTATAGACTTAGTGTATCTACTCACCAGCACTAGTTTCTCAGTAATGTTAATTTGTCTTTCAAAGAGTTGATGTGTTAGGGATAGTTGGATTGGTTTTTGAGCAACCTGGTCTACATGAAGGTGTACCTGGACATGGAAAGAAGATTGAAATTGGCTGATCTTTAAAGTCCCTTTCAACTTGAAACCATTCTATGACCCCACGGTTCTATAAAATAGAAAACAACCAAGCTGATGAACAAATTTTTGAATCAGATCTCTGATTTGTTCACACTAATAGTGGCTTTCACACTCTTTTGCATCTCTTCTCACCTCTGCTCCTTTCCTGTGAGCTTTAGATTCGAAGCATACAGGAAAGGGTTGGAATGAGGGATATGGCTAGATTTTGGTAAGGGTTGCATTTACTGTAGCTCTGTTGGTGGTCTTTGATTAAGTTTAAGTATTGGTCTGGCAGGGGTCTTGTGGTTTATGAGTAGGTTTGAATTGGGATCCATGTTGTCATGACTGTGAAATAGTAGACCACATCAGCAAAGATTCTGTACGTACTCCACAGTCTTTCAGTCGTTTTTTCCACCCAGCCTATTTGTCTGCACACTTATATAACATCATATTATCTTATACCATGGAGGTACCATACCTTTCTCTTATATTGTTCAGTGTAACATCAAGGGTAGTTTAGCTTCAAAAGAGGAAAGTAGGATTTAAGGTCATTTTCTGCTCCACTGTCTGGAGATAGTGTTAAACAGGGGAAATTCCTTTTGTTTTTGAAAATTTTCTGTCGATGAATAGCTCAATGTTTATGGAAAGAAATTCACATTTTAAAAGGCATATCAGTATTTGGAAAATCAAAATCTTTGTAAATGCTGGTAAACTGACAAAAAGAGATTGGGATGGAGGTAGATGCAGACAATTAAAAAATAATGCGAATAGAAAATGTGAATGGAATGTGCAATCAAATAGAATTTCTCATTGCCACAGATACATTTCAATAGACAACACCAGAGACTGGTGCAGACAAAGCATTTCCTCTGATACACAAATCTAACTTTTCTGAATTGATCAATTCATCCTCAAGAAAAAGAACAGAATTGGTTTTAAAATCTACAAAAACATCTGTAATTTTTTCACTTAAAAAAAGTCAGGGTAGGAAATAAAGTAACACTCCTTTTCCTGTATTTTTTCTGTTCCAACAGCTTCAAGCAATTATTAAAGAGGACAGTATTTTTTTCCAATGGAATGCAACTTTTACTGTTGATAGTGGAAAGAGGACACTATTATAAAAACATGCCAGTTTCTGTCCTGTATGTCACATCTCCTTATAAGGTTTCTAAGCAGTGGCTGTTTTTCTATGTTGTTGCTTTCAGAAGTTTAACGAAGCTCTTTTGGAGAAGTTGTAATAGAAACCTTTAATAGTAAGCTTTCTTCACAAAAATGTGCTTCCTGCTTTGCAGAATATTTTAAAAATATGAACATCTGCCTGCCTTTCTAAATCATTAACTGACACATCACTTCCCTGTATACTTTTATTTAACAAATGCTTATGTACATCCTACATCTTAGATCCTATGTGCTTACTGAATACCATGTCCTGGAAGTCTTTCTCATAGGCAAATATTAGACTTCACAGATTAAAGCCTGGGCTCAAAACTTGTTCACTTTTTGTATTCTTTCCCCCATCTCTTCCAGCAAGCTGAATGGTCACATGCATCTGTTCTATCAATCACTCAATTGGATTGCTTTTTTTTTCTATTACTGTAGAGAGAGGCCCTAGAGAACAAGAAATCTGGAATATGGTATGATTTTGCTTGTTTAGAAAAGCTTTACACTTGAGCACTATGAGGACTGTGGGTGTAAGGCAAAGAGTTGCACTAGCTGCAGTCCTTTGAAAAGGGAGGGTTCAAAATATCCATATCAATAACTTGAATAAGTGGTAAGAAAATTATTTGCTCGGCATGTGGTGTTTTCAAAAGTCTTTTTTTTTTTTTGCTCACATTTGTACTTCTTCATTAAACTCTTTGTCTTGCCTTCCTTGAAAGGTTTCCTCTGTCACCAATTTACTTTTTTCCTATTACATATCAATTACAACATAAACAACAAACATAAGAGCACATATTGTTCTGTCCCATGTTAAGCACAGTGCAAGGAACAGCCCTTTTTAAAAGTTTTTACAGCCCAAGCTTGAGACATGTGATGAGGTTCACTAGAAGTCTTTGTAGACATGTTAGCATGTAATATCAGCAGCTTGAGAATTTAAAGTAACTCTCTTTCCTTAACAAAATAGAGAGCACTGTTAAAAAGAATTTAAGACCAAATGGATTTTAAGCTCACCTCCTTAAACTGAGATGAACATCCACATGTTTAATTTTAGAAGTATATAGCTTTGACATTGACCTCTCAGCTGGCCTTACTATAATCACTGACATGAAAACCTATGTAATAATTCTCCTGATCTATTCTGATACCTAAATTAAAGCATCTAGGTAGATTGTTACACAGTACAGTTTTTCAACTTAAATCTATTGATTTTTAGAAGTTTTTATAAGAAAGAAACTGTAATAAGAAACTTTTTTGTATTTTCATTTAACAGCTTAATATGACCTCTCTTCTACATACTCTTTCTTGTAGCTCAACAGCAATTTTATTTTGCAGAAAACACAAGGACAGCAGGTTTCCGAGAAACCTGATGAAAAAAAAGATTTCTAAAGATAACTGAAACGATCTGTCCAACTGAAGAAATTATTACCTTTGGCTGTAGCATATCTCCTAAGATGCAATAACTGTCTATATGGACACTCCTAATGTATCCAATGTGAAATAAAATGAGCAGAATGGAGGTGGCTGGATTAAGCATGTCATTTGTACATGCCCTTTTTTTGTTGTTTGTTTTGAGTCCCATTATTCTGTGAATCTACATTAATTCTTCTGATCCTTTTCCTGTTGTTTAGTGTGTCCTCTTCAGAAATCTTAGTTAATGTTCTTTTTCAGTAACATATAACCACAGTATAAAAATAAAATGGATATGAAATGAAAATACCTGAAATGTCAAAAAATGATCTGATATATACATTTAATTTCATTAGAAAATGCAGAATTCATGTGATATAATCTAGTTATTTTCTGCTACTTGGCAAATTACTTCAGTAAAGTGCCAAGTGGTTCCAAACTCTAATGTTCAATATGTAGGATCTGTCTTCATAGAACCAAGGAATCATTAGGGTTGGAAAAGACCTCCAAGATCACAGAGTCCAAACTTTGACCAAATACCAACATGTCAATGAAACTATAGCATCAAGTGTCACACCCAGTCATTTCTAGAACACTTTCAGGGATGGTGACTCCACCATTCCCTGGGAAGTCTGTTCTAATGCTTAATCACCCTTTCAATGAAGAAATTCTTCCTGATGTTCAGTCTGAACCTCCTCTGGCACAGCTTCAGGCCATTTAGTCTTGTCCTGTTGCTAGTTGCCTGGGAGAAGAGCCTGACCTCCACTTTGCTACAAATCCTTTCAGGTACTTGCAGAGAGTGATAAGGTCTCCCCTGAGACTCCTTTTCTCCAGGCTAAATGGCTCCAGCTCATTCAGCTACTTCTCATATGACTTACTATGACGGTTTGACCTGAGTTGGATGCTAGGTGTTCGTCAAAGACTCTCTATCACTCCCCTCTGCAACTAGACAGGGGAGAGAAATTATAAGAAAAGGATCGTGGGTTAAGTGCATGGATAGATCACTCACTAATTACTGTCATGGGCAAAACAGACTTAACTTAGGGAAATCAGTTGAATTTATTGCTAATCAAAACCAGAGTAGGATAGTAGGAAGAAAAACAGATCTTAAAAACACCTTCTTCCTGCTTTTACCTTCTTCATGGGCTTAAATTTATTAATGACTCTTTACTTCCTCCTTTATAGTGGTCCATGGAGACAGGGAATGAGGGTAATCATCAGTTCACCGCATGTTATTTTTACCACTGTCACCTCCTCAGAAAAGGGAGTCCTTCCTCTGCTTCCGCATGGGGTCTCTCCCATGGAAGACAGTCCTTAATGAACTTCTCCAATATGAGTCCTTCTTACATGTTACACTTCATGAACTTCTCTGACATAGGTCTCGCCTATGGGATCAGAAGTCCTACCGGGAAATATGCTCTAGCATAGGCTCCTCTCTCCACAAGGCCACAGGTCCTGCCAGGAAGTTTTATTATGCATTTGTAGTGGTTTGACCCTGGCTGGATGCCAGGTACCCACTAAAGCTGCTCTCTCACTTGCCTTTTGTAGTGGTTTAACTTGGGCTGGATGCTAGGGGCTCACTACAGCCTCTCTTTCACTCTTTTTCACTAAGCAATAGAGGAGGGAGAATATAACAAGAAGTTTCGTGAGTTGAGATAAGGACTAAAACTCTTTGCTAATCACTGTCACAGGCAAAACAAGACTTTATGTGGGAATAATAGTTAAGTTTATTACTAACAAGATTAGAGCTGAAGAGTGAGAGACAATAAGAGACACTTTTTACTCCTTACTCTCTCTTTCTTACATCTAACTTACTCTCTCGCAGCGGTCAAGGGAAGGGGGAGGTGGGGGAGTTGTTGCTGTGGTCAGCTGCTGTTTTTAGCCGCTGTTTGGGGAGAGGAGTCCTTCCAGCCACATTCCATGGGGTCCCATCCCTCACAGGATACAGTTCCTCTCACAAACTGCTCTGGCGAGAGTCCATCCCATGGGCAGCAGCCCTTCAGACACTGCTGCCACATGGCTNTATCACAGAGGCGTTCCTTCAACTGCTCATTGGCCTGGCCTCGGTCAGCAGCGGGCCCAGCCTGGAGCCGGCTGGCATTGGCTCTGCTGGACATGGGGAAACTTCCAGCAGCTTCTCAAAGAAGCCTCCCCCTCAGCCCCCCTGCTGCTACTAAAATCTGGCCACAGAGAAACCAATACATTCCACCCCTCGCTTTTGTGAATCACATATTTAAGAATTATCATTAAATTCTACATTTATTATATATATACATTAACACGTAACTAAACATAACTTAAATTTTAATACAAAAAAAAGCAAACTACAAGATCATCTTATCACTAAAGTTGATAATTTACACAATTTTTACTTGTAGATCTTTCACTACAGTTAAAATAAACAATTTTCACAATGATTTTAATTTGCTTACATTATTTAGTACTTATTTTATCTGTGACTTTTTTAATTATGATTTTTATCTCAGAATCTTCATTTCCCGATCAGGGAACCAAAAACTGTAGTGGTTTAACTTGGGCTGGATGCTAGCGGCTCACTACAGCCACTCCTTCTTAAATATGTTATCACAGAAGCGTTCTTTTAACTGCTGACTGGCCTGGCCTTGGTCAGCAGCGGGCCCAGCCTGGAGCTGGCTGGCATTGGCTCTGCTGGACATGGGGAAACTTCCAGCAGCTTCTCAAAGAAGCCTCCCCCTCAGCCCCCCTGCTGCTACTAAAATCTGGCCACAGAGAAACCAATACATTCCACCCCTCGCTTTTGTGAATCACATATTTAAGAATTATCATTAAATTCTACATTTATTATATATATACATTAACACGTAACTAAACATAACTTAAATTTTAATACAAAAAAAAGCAAACTACAAGATCATCTTATCACTAAAGTTGATAATTTACACAATTTTTACTTGTAGATCTTTCACTACAGTTAAAATAAACAATTTTCACAATGATTTTAATTTGCTTACATTATTTAGTACTTATTTTATCTGTGACTTTTTTAATTATGATTTTTATCTCAGAATCTTCATTTCCCGATCAGGGAACCAAAAACTGTAGTGGTTTAACTTGGGCTGGATGCTAGCGGCTCACTACAGCCACTCCTTCTTAAATATGTTATCACAGAAGCGTTCTTTTAACTGCTGACTGGCCTGGCCTTGGTCAGCAGCGGGCCCAGCCTGGAGCTGGCTGGCATTGGCTCTGCTGGACATGGGAAAACTTCCAGCAGCTTTTCGAAGAAGCTTCCCCCTCAGCCCCCTTAGCTGCTACCAAAACCTGGCCACAGAGAAACCAATACACCTTTGCAACGGAACAGGGGAGAAAAAGTATAGCAAAGGATTCCTGGGTTGAGATAATTACTTTGAGAAATCTCTTACCAACCACCATCCTGGGCAAGACAGACTCCAGAACGGTATATTAATTAAATGTGTTACTAACAGACTCAGAGCATGAGAATGAGAAGTAAAACAAGAAGGACACCTTCCTGCCATCTCCCTCCTTCCAAGTCCTACCTCCTCCCTCCAGTGGCACAGGGAAACAGGAATGGGGGTTACAGTCAGAAGTTTCTGCCACTACTCAGAGAGGAGTCCTTCCCCTGATTCCTATGGGGTCCCTCTCACAGGAGACANTTACTTTGAGAAATCTCTTACCAACCACCATCCTGGGCAAGACAGACTCCAGAACGGTATATTAATTAAATGTGTTACTAACAGACTCAGAGCATGAGAATGAGAAGTAAAACAAGAAGGACACCTTCCTGCCATCTCCCTCCTTCCAAGTCCTACCTCCTCCCTCCAGTGGCACAGGGAAACAGGAATGGGGGTTACAGTCAGAAGTTTCTGCCACTACTCAGAGAGGAGTCCTTCCCCTGATTCCTATGGGGTCCCTCTCACAGGAGACAGTCTTTTATGAACTGCTCCTGTGACAGAACAAGAGGACACAGCCTTAGGCTGCGTCAGAGGAGGTTTAGATTGAATATCAGGAGGAACTTTTTCACAGTGAGAGTGATCCCCCACTGGAATGGGCTTCCCAGGGAGGTGGTGGAGTCACCGTCCCTGGATGTGTTTAAGGATAGGTTAGATGATGAACTTAGTGGTATGGTTTAGATGGTTTAAATGGTTAGATGTTAGACTGATGTTGGGTAGGTTGTTAACCTAGGTAAAGGTTGGACTTGATGATCTCCATGGTCTTTTCCAACCTTATTAATTCTGTGTAATTCTGTGTGAGTCCACCCCATGGACAGCACTTCTTCAGACACTGTGGCAAAGTGGGTCACTATTCCATGGGACGCAGTCCTTCAGACTCAGACTGCTTCAGCATGAGTCCCCCACAGGACATTAGTCCTACCAGGAAAAACTGCTCCAGTGTGGGCTCCTCTTCCCACAGGTCAACAAGTCCCTGCCAGGACCCTGGTTCAACTGGCCCTCTCGAAGAGTCACGGCCTCCTTCCAGCATCCACCTGATCTGGTGTGGGCTCCTCCACAGGCTTCAGGTGGATCTCTGTACCATGGGCTGCAGAGGCACAGATGCTCTACCATGGTATTCACCACAGGCTGCAGGGGAACCTCAGCTCCAGCACCTGGAGAACCTCCTGCCCCTCCTTCTCAGCTGTTCTAGATGTCTGCATTGTTGTTCACATGTTCTCATTGTGCTCTTTTCTGGCTGCCATCTTAAGCTGTCCACTCATGTTTTTATCCTTCCTTCTTAAATATGTTATCTCAGAGGTGTTACTGCCACTCCTGATCGGCTCAGCCTTGGCCAGCAGTGAGTCTGAGCTGGAGCCAGCTGGCATTGGCTCTACCAAACATGGAGGAAACTTCCAGCAGCTTCTCAAAGAAGCCTCCCCTATTTGCCCCCCACTGCACTACCAAAACCTGGTCACAGAAACCAAATACAGCATCTGAATGAGTTTTGACATTATTAAATGCTTAGTCACATATAAATCAGATTATATGTTAGTTTTGCCTGATATTATGTGGGCCAGAACGAAATTACATCAGCAGACCTGTGTTTCTAGGAAAAGATTTAATTTCCTCAAGTGAAAAATAATTATCACTGTAATTGTCATTAATTTGATGGAGCATGAATAGTTCACTAAACTAGAATAAGATTTGCTTTGGTTTACCTAGCAAACTTGAAACCATCTTGAAGTCATTTATTGAATATCTGCTTAACATAGATACACAAATGTTCCTGAGAACAGGAATCAGATTGCAAATTTTCCATCATCCATCTGAGTGACTGAGCTATTGGTTTAGAAAGCTTCTTGTTTGGTTATATAAAGTAGAAGGTGATAAGCTGCTTGCTTGCGGAGGAAACTACACCTGTAATTTCATTTGAACACTGTTTCTAACTAACATCTGCATGGAAAAGCCATTGAAGTATGGGCTGGATGGGCAGGCTGTGAGGTTGACTGAAAAATGAGTAAACGGGTAGACTGGAAGAGAAATGACCGATGGAACAAAGTCTAGTGCAGGCCAGTAATTTTAGTAGTGTACCCCAGGGGTCATCGTTGAGTCCAGTCCTGTTCATCTTCATTAATGGTCTGAATGATGATGCAGGTTGTACTTTCCAGCAAGTTTGCTGTTGACCCAAAACTGTGAGGAATGGTTGATGCACCACAGGGCTATACTGCCATCCAGGTGGACTTCAACAGTCTGAAGACATGGACTGACAGGAAGCTCATGGAGTTCAACAAGGGGAGGTACCAAGTTCTGCACCTGAGGAAGAACAACCTCACACATGTATATGTGCTGAGGTCTCTGTGTTATAAGGGTAATACTATACAAGAGATTTGATAAAGTCTCGGTGACTTTAAGAATCAGAGATGAAACACTGTCATTTCTTATGATAAGTATTTTGAAAATAAGTAAAACCTTCTAACTCTTCTAAGTAATGAGTATAGGAATTGTTTATCTTCTGTCGTGGCTTGCAAGCTTGGATGGACTCTGAAGAATTTCGGCAAAATTTATAGGAGGGCAGAAGGGGACTGAAATCATAGACTATAGGATGAATATAAGGAAAAGAACTCAGTTTCCTAGGAATTTAGAATGTCCAACAACCTTTCATAAAGCTGACTATATAATAGGATCATGTACAAAAGTAATTTCAACTGAGTTACTAAACATCAGTGATCATCACTTAAAGCTGAAACAGAATGTAAATTTAAAGCTTAAGGTCATGGTTCTGACTTTAGTACCTGATATTTTAAAGACAATAATGAAATGAAGAATCCAGTGAAAAAAGATTTAGACTATGGTATATTAATGGACAAATGCAGAATGTGGATTTTCAGAACTATGTAGTGTCCACTAATGTAGTAAGGAGTCAATGTTTCTTTTCATAGTCAGCTAAGAATGTAGAATCTTAAAGCATCATATCTAAGTGGAAAATGGAAATTTGTAAAGTAATCATGCTTTTAATACCCAATCTTCCCTTTGAGCAGCCAAAAGCAGCAGTCATAGTAAAAACAACAACAATAATGATAATAGTTATTATTGTAATACAATGTTTTAATGCAATTAATTTGTTGCATTTCCCTGGATAAAAGTAGACTTACTCATCCAAATATTATGTTTCTATAAATCAGAACACAGAATAAATGCAAACTGGAGTAAAGTCCTGAATCAGGATACTTTCCTTCAGCCTCCAGCACTATCCTGACTGAAATTTTTCATCTTTGCATGTGTTCTCAAATGCAACTGGGATTAAAATTTTCTCCAGAACTAATTGCAGAATAGGCGTGTTTTCAGAAAGCACCAATTCTAAACTGAGTATGTTTTAACTATGTGAAAAACAGCAACATGCAAATAGCAGGTTTATTTATTTAAGAACTCTCAAATCAATAATATATCTTTCTTTCTAAAACTATTGTTTCTCTGTAAAAGAGCAAATTATAATCTCTTTTGTTTGAACTGTTGAGCTTGACTCTAGTGTTAATTGTGAAGGGAAGAGAGGAGAGTAAGACTGTTATAGATAGTTCTGCTTTTCTGTTTTACCTGTGGTACATATTGACAGGCAATCCAATGCCTAATTCAGGGCTGGTAGTAAAAGATGGAGCAACTTTGTGTTATCCATGAAAACCATAAACATGTGTAGCACTGCCAACTGATCTGCAGAAAGATCACAAGAAATATTTGAAGGAGATCAGCAAAAAGTGTTACAAATTCTCAGAACCAAAACCAAGTGTCTTAGAAGCTTCAGATAAGGATGCATTTTAGGCACACCTTGGATATCTAGAAGTCCAAAACAGTTGGTTAGGCTCTCTCTGGCATCTCCAACTGGCAGTTCATCAAGATAGATTTCAAAGTATGCAGAAAGAAATGCAATTGGAAATTCTGTCTCCTCCATTGCCTATATAGGAAACACAGGTATTTGCCTTAGATTAGGAATCTGATTTTTCAATGAGTAAATATGGGTAGGATGCAACCTCCTGTTTGGATATAAAAGAATATTACAACTCTTTTTTTTTTAGGAATGAAGTTTTTTTAAAATCTATGGAAATCAACAGACATTATTTTTAAATTATATAGAGATTTTAGTAGAAATTTATATGAGATTTAGAACTGTATTATAAAATTGTCAAACTCAGACAAGTAGAAACAGGCTGCAAATTACCATCTTTTCTTAAAATAATGAGATCTGTTGCATAGTTTGGTAATTTCAAATATATATATTTTTACACATTTTGCTATTTCCCAAAGTTTTATTCCTTCTTATGTTTTTAGTATGAATGTAAAGAGCTATCAAGGTTATAAGTACAACTGGCTGCATTTTTTGAAACATGGATTTTTAAACATGTCTCCTGGTTACTTGGTTTTTGCTCTTCTATAGGATTATCAGAAAAATCAGACTTCTTGTCTTCTTTTGTCATGCAATCAGGCATTCTAGTGGGCTCTATCAGTCTCTCTTTTTGTTGGGATATCTGTTATAATAGCTAAAATCTGCACTGCACCAATATTAGTAAGCTCAAAATATTCTCAATGAAACTCAAGGAACTTATTCAGCCACTTGCCTCTTCAGACTGCTTCTTTCAGTGTGCTAATTTGCAGAACTAGGTTACTGGTTTCACTGCTAATGATAGATCAGAATTGCTGCCCTCACAAGATTGCGGCTCTCACAGGATTGAGTGACAGACACCCCTCTGCAAAGATCAAGTTTGTGAGAATTTTTCTGAAGAATCAAGCTGTTAGGTCTGCTGTTAAATGCCTATATCAGCAAAGAACTTTTAAAAACCAGAGAGTGTGTTCTATCTTTAATCTCCAGAATAGAGTACTTCCATCTATCAACAAGAAAAATACACTGCATAAAAGCTAGAGGTATCCTTGAAAGAACAAAAGATTATTACCCTTGAACGAGTTTCAAACGTGTCTGTACCAAGAAAAGTTGAAGGTATCAAACAACTCCAGAAGATTTAAAAGGTTGCCTTTGTAAAGTATTTGTGGAAGACAATGCCTTTTTTCAGGTTAGCTAAAACAACAAGAAAAAACCACATATATTTAATTGACATATATCTGTATAGGTACAATACATATATCTGTATTGGTTCCTGTATAGATACCAATATAGGTACAAATCAATTGGCTGAACTATCATATGACATCAGTAAAATGATTTTCTGAAGATCCTAGGTTCTTACAACATTGTTTACTTTATTTCAGAATAAAATAAATATCTAAAATGATAGTGTGAGGTTACTGTCCTTCTCCCTAAGGTCAGTTCCTTTAAGATGCCCAGAACTTTAAAAATGGCTGCTTACATTTAGCGCACCACATAAGAAAATGCTTTACCAGTCACACTGAAATTGGCTGAAAAAAAAAAAAAGAGAAGACAATAGACAGAAGTACAACAAAAGGAGACAACAGGAACAGAAGAAAAGATGAATAAGGACATGTAACATGGAGAAAAACACTTTCAGAGGAATAACTAGGACATATAACATGGAGAAAAACATTTTCAGAGTAATAACTATGACATGTCTCATGGCCTGTGATCCCAAAGCTGCCACAGAATAAACTGCACTAATTGTGGTCAGTTATTGCTTGTTGAACTTAGAAATTTTGTGTGATTCTGTAGATAATTCAGTTAATAACCACTCGAAAGAACATGGAAAGTTATCTGTAAAACCATATGGTCCAAATGTACTGTGTTTCAGGACACAGGCAATCATAGAAAATTATCCCAGTGACACTATGTCAATCTCATGAATGACAGAATAAAATCTCTACCTTAGTATTATGAAAACTCCAAACAATCAAAAATCCCACTAAACAAAAAAAACCAAACAAACAAACAAACAAAACAAAAAACAATAAAACCAAACAATAAACCAAACAAAACCAAAGAAATAAAAAACCAAACCAAACAAAAACAAAGAAACGACAACCCAAACCAGACAAAAAAATCTCCACTACTAACAAAAAAAGGAGAAAGAAAAGAGAAATCTTAAATTGTTGTAATTCATAGCAATTTTGCTACTACTGGAGGATTTTTCTCAGATATTTCCTGTCATATTTATAATATGCTGCTATAGCTGTAGTGCTTTAAGATCAGTATGGACACTTTGTTTCAAAATAACAGTAATTTTATTTGGAATAATTAACTCTCAAGTAATTATTTTGGGATGAAATAAGAGTTTCAGCATACAGAGTGTCCACATGGGAACTAAGACTGATAGAACTATGGCAGAATAATTAGTTCAGTGTATCTATGCCAGGAAACATCTATGTGTATACAAGCCAGCATGTCAATATTATATTTGGTTTTTTTTACTTACATTCCCTAGTGGTTTTTTTTACTGGATTTTTACATTTCACATAGTCTGTCTCATTCTCCAAATTTAGAGGACCATTATAAAGTGTACCATTTGAGGATCCGCAGCTATACAACAGGGTCGACACCTTGGTGGCAGGCGAGGGGTTGGCAGCTGTATTCAGTGAACCACTCAAACAGGGCGAGCCTGAGCCCCACATTGGCAGCAGGAGGAAGGGGTGAGTAACAGTGGTGGAAGCCTGCTGTTGCTGCCCTGGAGGGCTTCGTGCTTGCCCGGTGCTTGGATCTGGGATGTTGCGGAGAGGCTGCTGAAGCTTGTCCAGCCCTTGTCTGTCACCCCTTACTGGTTTTCCTCACAGGCACTAATGATACTGTCAGTGAGATGTGGAGCATAACTTAAGTGTAAATGCATAACTGTCGAGGTGAGGGTGAAAGACATGGAACCTGGGGTTCCAGATGGATTTCTTCTTAATACTGAGATGGAGATAGAGGGTAGAATTAAATTAGCAATTAGTAAGACATTCTTTCTTGTGAAGGTGGTGAGGTACTGAACAGTTTGCCTGGAGAAGTTGTAGATGTCCTATCCCTGGAAGTGTTCAAGGCCAGATCGGCAAGGCTTTGAGCAACTTGGTGTTATGATCTGGCTATTAAAATGACTAGAAATGCCTCTGCCCAAATTAAGGTGCAAATATGACCATATGCCAAAGTCAATAGTATGGATTTTATTTAACAGTAAATGTGAGGCAGAGCGAGAGAGAAAAAAAAATAGGAAAAGGCAGGGCAGGGGAGGGAGAAAGGGAGACAGAGATTAATGGAAAAAGTATCACCACTCTGTGGACCCAGCGACATCCCGTGGTTTGTCTTTTTGTGTTCTTCTTGGTGGTAAGTATCTCAAAAACATAGAGTCCAATGAATTAATATGTTCAGGTGATGCAAGGCACCTCGCCTAAGGGCTGGGGGAATACTGTGCAGTGTCTTGTGACAGGCTCTGGTTTTATTGCCTCACTTTGATCACATGCAGTCTTCTGGTGGTGGAAGGCCCTCAGAAATGAGTCTGGGGGGCACTGTGGGAGTCTTTGATAGCTTATGACCCATTCTCAGCTGCCTCTCATGTGAAGGTGCCGTGCGTATTTGATTTTTCCAGAGCAGGGGGTTTTACTCTGTTTGGTGTGGAGAGATTTTGCCATCACACACGTCAACCCTTCTCCTCCACCAATCAATGCACCTTGTTTCCTTCTCCTCAGACTTGACATTTTAGACAATATTCTTATTTCAAGTTTCCCCTTCAAGTACCAAACTCCATTCAGAAAGCATTTTGGGAATGGGAAGTGCTTTGGTGGTTGCAGGCAGGCAGTTGCTTCCTTGGGAAAAAGGCTTTTTATGATTTTGACAATGTTTAAGGCATCAACAGCATTTCAGTCTATCACACCTCGTGGAAGGTGTCACTGCCAATAGCAGGGGCATTGAAACTAGATGATTATTGTGGCCCCTTCCAACTCAAACTAATCTGTGATTCTATGTTTTACTGTGAAGATGGTTGACAACATGAACCTGGTTGCCCAGAGACATTGTGAAACCTGACTAGGAGTGTCTGTGAGGAAAACTCTCCAGCTGTCCCTTCCTTGAGGAGAGAGGTTGAACTAGATGATCTCCAAAAGTGCCTCTCCGTATCAAATGTTCCATGACCCTTTCATACTGTAAAATACATATGTTAAAGAACTGTTTATTCTTACTATGATATTAGAATTAGTGTTTGTGCACTCTTGCCTAGCCTTGGTGAGTTCCAGTACTCATGAGCATTTTTCAGTATTTTTCCTAATAGTTGTTCTGGGAAGCAGAAATTATGACATAATGAAACATTCAGCACCACTCAGTTACTTTAATTTAGTATCATAGTTGTTATAACCATTTTTGTATTTATTTTAAAGATTATAGAAATACCACACACAGTGTAAGATCACACATCTGATAGTCTAATATCCGCTCATGCAGAGAAGAATCTCTCCATCGCCTGGGTATCACAAATGGATAATTTTTAATTCAGTCTGTACATTTCAAAAGATGAGCAAAACAAACATTTTTGTGGCCTGAAATTTGATAGTTGTCACTCCAAAGTACATTCTTTTCTATAAATGAGAGATGCAGCAAACTCTAGTGCCAAAAAGATGTATATAATCTTGACATTTAGAGACAGTATGACTTTTTATTCCATACAGGTCTCTTAAACCCTCCCTCTTGTTTACTCTAGTATAAAGATCTGATAATGACTGCAGCTAATAAGAAGGGCCAGTGACCTTTAGGAATGTGGAATGGAAAAGTCAAAATTCAATTGGGAGAATTTCTTCAGCATCTCATAAAGAATGAATGTACTAAATGTCAAGATTTTAGCTCAACAAGAATTTAAAATTCATCAGCAGCCATTGAAAGAATGACCTGTGATTAGCACCAGACTAGACTGGGTTATAGGAAAGGTAACCACAGGTGCCCCTTGTCCTCATCTTATTCTGGCAAATATCACTGAAAATTAAGTGAAGCATTTTATATTCACATTTTTCAGATTGCAATGGGTGGTACTGCCACCCCCCACCCCCACCCCCCCGGAACTCTCATCAAAGACTTCTTTTGTGCAAAGTGAAGCAGTCATCTGTCTCAGATATTTGTTCCCGTAGTTTGCTGAAGGATAACACTTGTGTTCATCTAAAATGGGTCCCACTGACTGCATAACTCTGGAAAGGAAGAAACCAAATAATATTGCTAAGAAAAATCTCTATCACATGCGCTAATCATGGTTTTTTCATGGAGGAGAGCTTGATGTTGTTTGGAAGCACTTCATCTTGGAGCTCTGGAAAATTTCTGTGCTTTTATAATTTCCCCTTTTGACATTAATTTTTTCAACATTATGATATTAATATATAATTAATATACCATTATATATATATATATATACAAATATAGAATATTGCTTGCTGCAGTCACACATTCCTAGTAAAAGAAGAATTCTAAAACATAGGCGAATCATTTGAGGCTGAGATAGACTTTTAACTACAGTTTTTACTGGCAAAACACAAATCCATGAAAGCCTTACAGCATTTAATATTGAGACTCTTACTTAAAATCTATTGATATTCAGAAATATAGGTTGCATTGAATTTAGTTTTTGGGGCCTGCATCCAGGAACTACTTTGGTTTTACTTTTTTTTTTTTTTAGTTCTAGTTTTACTACTGATCCACTACCTTGTAGCTTAGGCAAGTTGCTTTAACTTGCTCATAGCACCAAGTGACCAGGATGATTAATTAATTCAAGGCCATACTCCAAGGAATTATACCATGGATTAATTTGGTGTAGTGTTTATACAATACTTTGAAAATATTCTAGGTGCTAAGTATTAAATGTGAAGTGAATACTAGTATCTATTATTTGATATCCAGTCAAATAAGAAAACCAGTCATCCTCTGCATATATTTCCAAATGCTAGTTTTTAGTTTTACTGTGAAGAAGTAGGTTAAGGTTAGGAGAGAGGCAGAATTGTTAAAGGAAGATGACAACTACAAAGGAAAAATGACAACTGATAGAAAACAGGAGACGTATGGTAGAATAGTAAATGCAAGAATTATAGTGCTCTAAAGGGGTTATTTTTCATAGAGAACAGAGAAGAAACATCAGAGGGAGCAGATTTATAAAATAAATTAGGAGATCGAAGTGTAAGTAACCAAGTACAGAAATGAACAATGATGATGTAGGTGACGCTGATGAAAACAAGTAGCTAGAAAAAGTAGTATGAGAATTAAGACAGTTCCTGTAACTGATAACTGTAAGGAAGATTCTGCAAGGATCCTTGTAAAAGATCCTGTAAGGAAGAAAGTTGTAAAGCACACTTAATTGGAAAAAAAAGGAGAGGGTGTGTGTGTGTATGTGTAAGTATATGCCAGAAAGAAAGATTTAATATCACCCAAAAGAATAAATTGTAGATGATGCTGTACTTCCTCAAGGATTTAGAGTAGTTTTTGTCTCTTCTCTCAAACTTTTTGAAGTTACCAAAGCAAGACAGTTTCTGAAGAAACATAGACAATATAAGCCACTTACTCTTAAAAATCAATTTACTAAAGGGGATGCTGGACCAAATCCAAAGCTGATTTGAAAATTAAAGAGGATATGATTGTGGTGACATTGGTACCCTACAGAACTCAAGTGTTTGAGGAGGAACAGTATTTCAGCATTGATTGTTTGACCTATATTGAAAAAGAAACACGAAAGTCAAAGCTCTGCTAGGTACAAACATTGATAACTGGAGAAGTGTCTTTGTAATTGAAATAAAAGCATGCCAGGGAACACTGTGTGCAACTCCATTTCAGCTGCTGCTTCTCCTTGCACAGGTCAATAATGATAATACGCATCCCTTAGGAAACAGGGCCTAAGGTTTTCTATTTATTGCCCCGCTGTTTGGCCTTTTCAAAGTCAGAATTTAAATCAGTAAAACAAGTGACTTAACAAGTGACTTTCTTTCTGTTAAAGAAACCTCCAGGACTGAAGAGAGATCGCAAACTCTACACTTAAAATCTTTCTCTCACTGGTGTAATTCTGTAATCATTTAAGCAAAAATTGTCTAACCTTTTATCTGTCCAGGGTACAGTCTGACCATAGACAGCATTAAAACAGTCTATCAATAGAAATTGCAGTTGGCAATTTTCTGAAACAGTATCTGAATACATATATGCGTATTGCATAAATGTTAAAATCATACATACAGGTAGACAGATAGATGTACACACAGGATTGAGCTAATTGTCCTGTCTCTAGTGCTGTACTTGGTTTCAAGCAGAGCACGATATAGTAAACTGGGACATTTAGTATCACATTCTTTAACTAGTAAGGAATAAATCATTATTATGTATTGTGCTGTGCATCTTTCAGCTGCCAGGAAAAAAAATAAATGCCTTTTTATACAGTTTTACTGTCAACTAAAACTGTTACAGTTTGCTGGAAATTTCATTCTTGATGGTAAATTTCTGGTGGCAGTATTAATGAATGATTACTTAGATAATATCTGGCTGCATTTCCATGATTTATACTTATTTCCTACATTGTATAAGACAAGGTGCATGCACTGTAGATCTATTTCATTGCTACACCATATTAAATGTTTGAGCCTTATGAGGAACTCTGGTTATATAAAACATCTCTTAGTAGATTTCCTAATGAGAGTACATTACTATAAGCATGCAATACCAGAATTCACCTGGGTAATTATTGTAGGATTTCTGTAAAACCTTCTTTCAGCACTATGCTTCTTACTCTGTTGACTTTAGAAAAGAATTTCAAACAAGCAAAGGCTTGAGACCAGCAGGACAGCTCTTCTTGAGGATCTGAATAATAACACAGTCCAGGGAGCTTGTCTCCATGATGAAAAACACCGAAATCTATCCTCAGGTGTTGCAGAGGCTCACTGAGCTGGGAATCAAACTCATTGCAAAGCAGATAAAATAGTGGTGCTTGAGGCAGGATGAAACAAGATCTAAGAAAATAATCAGACCCCTAGAGCAAACAGACTTAGATGACATTTTTGAACTGAACAAGGTTCTCCATTAAGTGATCATTCACAGTCATATTTATAGACAGGATAAGAGTAGGAGGAAGCAGTTTGAGAACACAGATTTTTCTGGACCATAGGGTTCTGCTAATAAGGAGTCATAAGGAATGGAGACAGAATTGAGATGATACAGACCAGGGCACACAGAATTATATTCCTTTGTGTTGTGATTTTGCCTTATTCCTCCACTTGTGACTAAAAGATATGATTGATTACATTGGATCCCTGTTTATGGCATTAAATCATTCCTACATTTATTTATTTAAGACATAGCAACCACAGTTGACACTCTGCCAATCTAGTATTTATGTATTTCATATAGCATGAAATATCTCTTTGGTGAGTTGGAGTCAGCTGTCCCAGTCGTGCACACCCCCAACCTCCTCCTCACTGGTGGAGTGGGGTGAGGCAGAAAAGGCCTTGTAGTTGAGCAAGCACTGCTCAGCAGTAATGAAAACATCTCTGTGTTAACACTGTTTTCAACACAAATCCAAAATTTAGCTATTATGAAGAAAATTCTTTCTATCCCAGCCAAAGCTAACACAAAGTCAATGCCACAGAACCACAGTAACATGGCATCAAGCCTGCAAATACCTTTTCATTGCATACACTGTCACACCACTGTTCTTTTACACCTATGCAATTCCAGAGTTACCTAACTTTCATTTAGGCAGCTAGAAATACCTGCACAAAGATGTTGCATTTGTCTATTTTTCTCTTCAGTAAAATTTTCTAAAATGGGGAAAAAAAGTCAGCCACTCCAAAGAATCACTATGCTGTTGGAAGTCCTGGAAAGAATGAGAAAGATACGCCTTTCTGCCTGATCTGGTTAAACACAGATTATTTGGTACAAGCATTTCCTTGGTATTATAGCCTCACTTCATCCAAGAAAAATGTCCATAAATAAGTTAAATTTTTTTCCAGTTTCTTGTTTCTTTGGTGAATTAAAAAAATATCAATATCTGTGATAAAGTCACTGGTAAGCAACAAAGTAATCTGAAGTCTTTTGATATCTCAATGTTACACGTATCTGTCTCTGGTGAACTTCAGCTATGCATTGCCAAAGTTGAACAATATAATTGTAAAACAACTGAAATACATCTGCATGATATATATTGAAAAAGCAAGTTCGTTCTAGACATTTTCAGCTGTGAGAACCAGTCTCTGTGGTTAGGGCAGCAAAAATTGTGAGAGTCGTTTATTTCATTACTCTCCTTTTTGAGGTGCCTTACTTCTTAATTTTAGAAGAAGTTTCCTAAATAAAATTGTAAAAAATATCTTGTCTTAAAAGTCCATGATCCCCTCACACTACCAGCACAGTCTCCCTTTATCTTCAATGAGCTGACTGGAAGAAAGAAAAAAGCCAAGAATCAACACATTGTCTTGGACAACTTATATCAGGCATTAGAATAGGGCTTGTGCTTCACCCTTGGACACCCTTAGGGGAGAGCATTGCAAAATTATAAAAGTATTGAAACTGTCAGCAAACTGACTAGCAGAGATGTGGTCTCCCCCTGCTACTGTGGAAAATACTACTTAAAACTGCAGAGATGAAAGACCTTTTAATCTATTGAGGAAAGAATAAGATTCAAGTGAAATGTTATAGAGAAACTTGCAATAATTCTGCAGATATTTAGTTCTGCTTATGGCACTAATACCATCAAAAGAACCCTTGGAAACTAAAGTGGAAATGGTAAGAAACTGACTTTTAGAAAATAAATATTTAACTTGTAGGATGGACCAATTACCACTTTTAGGTAAAATGTGACCCACATTCAGCAGCTCTGCAGTGCAGCCTGAAGCAGTTTTATTACTTATTGGAAATATACAGCTTATAGAAAACCACAAGTCCCAAGATATGCAGCTCCTAAGAAAACAGATATTCTTCTTATCCTTCCTCTGGCCCAGAACCAGATTGATCAAGCTTCAGGCTGTATGCTGAAAGCCACTGGCCCTCCAAATTATCACAGCTCCTCTCCCTTTAACATAGCTATTAGCTACTCTCAATAAATTGTATATTTGCAGTGCAAGCAAGACCTTGCTGGGAAGATACTGCTTCACTCACAACAGAGCAGGCTGTTTTCTTGAAATGCCTTAGTGAACTTCCGATTACATTTTAACAAGGGGGAAAAAAAATCAACCTCCAATGTGACTTCTACTTGCATAGCAATATTACTCCCAAGATCAGGAAAACACACTGATTAGTAGCTGTTAGTAATTAGGAATCATCTCTATGGTAAAAGTGACCCCTAACTAAGATACAGGCAGTCACATGAGAGTGGAATTTTGACCAATGACAGTAGACATTATATTAGTTTTGACCAACTGCCTTCTCTTAGAAAAATCACAAAGGAAAACAAAGAAAACCCTTTCTTAACTCTATCTTAGGGTTTCACTTCACCTGAACAAATGGAACCTTAGATCAACACACATAAAGCAAGAAGGTGGTATCTAATTCAACCTCTCAACCTTTTTTAATTCCCAATGTATAAATCTGTAATTTTCTAAACTGAAGACGAAATAACAGAAATAATCCTTTGGCCGAAAAAAGTCATAGCTTATACTTTAAATTATAAGACAACCATTAATTATTGAGTGGTAGCATAAAGTTTTACCTGGAGACAAGCTACTTCAGAAGTTTCTGTTACATCTGGCACCAAGTTCTATCAAAGAAGGGATCCTGTGACTACTCTATCTGAGCCAGACTGTGAGAAATGATGCTTGAGCCAGTCATGTGGGTACGGTTTACTCAGCCAAAGTAGCTGTCAAATTTCTAGGTATTTCCATTGAATTACTTGTACCCCAAAAGCTATATCCTTTGCAAATCTGTTTTTTTAAGAAAATTTTATGTACTGGGCTGGGGTAGGAAATTATCAGTACAGGAATTTACTGCTGTGGGCTGCTTAGATGTTTTAATTGCTTATATAGTCTCTTTCTGGTAAAAGAAAATCATGCTGCTAAACTCCAACTAAATGTGAAAGAGCATGTAAAGAAGATGCTAATAAACCCCCCAGACACCCTGCTATTTTACCAGTTTTATCTCCTCCAGTCTTGTTTTCTTCTGTTTTCTGGTGCTTACCTCTGTTTGCTATATTTTGTTTATCCTTATATTCCTTCTCTATGGTTTCTCAGTGTGTGAATATTTGAAATGCCCTCAAGGTGTATATGCAGCCTTGTATATTCAATTCAATTTCATTATGTTTGTAGATTTCACTCCTGAAATAACAACTCTGCAGCATGTAGTGAAACTATAAACTTTGCAGGGTTGTGGTGCATTCTGAAAACTCTAGTGACATTGTTACTGGTATACCTGTCTCAAACAGGTCAGTATTTTAAAATCATTCCAGTTTAATTTTGTCCACCTTTTTTTTCTTCTTTTTTTTTTAATATGATATCTATTTACATAGTGTATAACAGAAGCCCCTGGTTCTGCTTGCATACACTAAAGCAATATTTAGCATTTGTTTATTGAAATAATATCACTAAATTGTGATAATATTAGCAAGACCATATTTATATTACAGAAATGGCTTTTAAGAAAGGACTAGAAAATTTATTGACACTACTGTTTATTCTAGTCTTCAGAAGATCCCACTGTGCATGATGTAGTTCTCAAGCATAAAATAAAAAGTCTTTATATTTATGTAGTCCCTATTATCATGGATGTTGATCACCTCACAAATAATGCACTTATCTTCACAGTAGAGATCCCTCTTGGGGAGCAAGTGCTACTATTTCCATTGTGCTTTTCAGGAAGATAGCAATGTGAAGGTCAAGACAAGACAAATCAACAGGGTACCTATGAATTCAAACGGGAGATTTTAGAACATAGATGCCTAAATCTCAAAGACAGCTAGAAATCTCACCTTTAATTACCAAAACTTCTTTCTATATGAGTGAGATTTATCTCACATATGAACTACTTATGCAGGTTAAGTTAGTTGTATAGACACCCTCTATTATCAGCTGAGAGATATTCCATCAGTTTCTGGGGTTAAATATATCTTTTTATGTGAAGAGATATGTTTTGCAAGAGGATGAATTAGTTCCTCAGGGTGCCTGGTTCTCTCTCTTGCAGAAGGAGACTGATCATATTGAAATTATGTGATGGAAATTATGCGATGGAAATTGGATGAGATGAATTGAACTCTAGCTGATTTGGCTGCAGTTGTGTGATAAGAATGTGGCAGAAGAGGACAGATCAAGAGGACCTTTTCTGAAGCCTCAGAGCTCTAATTTATGTGCTTGTGTGGTGGCCCACTATCTTTAAAACAGTACTACGCAGATATGCAGTCTCTTTAAGCACAGCTATCAGAGGATTTGAGAACTAAAATAAAACAAATGAAAAAGGATGATGGCATTAGGTGGATTTACTTAGTGATTACTGTATATAGCAGCTGCAACTTATGTAGCTGACACAGTGCATTCAACTGAAGCATAATTTGTTGGTCTTCTGTTTCTCTCCAGGATTGTTTTATGCACCTATACTTTTTTTTTTTTTTTTNNNGTACTCAGTTTAGTTTTATCTTTAAAAAGTCTGTATGGCACATTGCAGAACATCATGAATAGAAGAACCATGTTTATATTACTGGCTCACTGAAATACCCAAACATAAATAAAATAAGTTGGGGGAGAACTGCTGACCCAAACAAAAAACTGTCAAAGAAGTGGGCAAATTTTGCTCAGTTTTTCCCTCTTTTTTATCTTTTGAGCTTCATTATAAATTTTTATATTATTGGTTTCACATGGACAGAAGTCAGACAAAATGGTGATAGGCAGCATAAAAGAACAACAAACAGAACTTATTTCAGCATAAGACTTCTAAGACGAAACACTGAAAATTCCTCTCAGTTCTCAAACACTCTACGGCTTTATTCTTTTATTTCTTTTAAAATTTTTACAACAGGCCTATTTTTTAGCAAGTAATGGTCTACTGCAGAGTCTTCAAACTAAAGGAAATTAATTGTTAATAATTTTATTATTTTTTATTAGTCCAAAGCACATGATTGCAAATTTTTTAACATTTTCTTTTTAAAATTACTCATATTTTCAATGTAATGATCTGTAGTATAATATTATATACATCCTAGCTGTTTTTTTTCTCAATATGTACTGATTTCAAACACAGTACTTCATAAGCTTCACTTACTATTACTACTCTTTGTCATCAGTTTGTAATACTGGATGGTATTATTATAAAGCTACTGGTGTTTAAATTTCAAGTCCAAGATCATTAGTCTTATAATACTTAAGAACTTTACTATGTATTACAGCTTAACTGGCTCAGAGTGTTGGCCAGATTAGTATTTATTCACTGGTAATACGGTACTGAAGCAGGAATGGTTTTGTGTTACATAAATATTGCTTAAGCATAAGCTCTATCAATGTGGTGAGCTGGAATACTGTATAGCTTTAAGAAAGTAAATGAATAAACATATGACCAGAACATTAATTTTCTTTAGATAAGAAAATAAAAAAGAAAAATATGAAGAATAGGTAAATGTTTAAGAAAAAACAATGGAAGAAATAAACTTCATGAGCTAATATCTGAACACATTCCTAGGTCTTATGTAAGACATCCAAATAGGGTTGCAGCTGATTCAAGTTGTCTACATGGGAGATAGAGAGCACTTCGAAAGGTTGATGTAGACTGAAAACCCCTTTGGAGACATACATTTCTGACTATTGATTGTAAAGAAAGTTTAGACTGACACTTTACTAAACAGCATCGCTGTAAAGCCCTTGAATCTAGGCAGGAAGAACTGAGGCCCTAGGGAACACTTCATCAACATTTACAGTGAAGAACTGAATAAGAGAAGATATTCATTTATCCCTTCATGGGAATGTGGGGGCGGGGGGGGGGCAGGGAGGAGAAGCTCAACCTTCGGTCAATAGGTGTTCACAGGATAATTAATCCAAAGATACAATAAAAAAAGTTAATTTCATTCTCTCTAGATATTTCCTAATGAAAGCTTATCACCAAAGGCATTTATCCTGTGCTGACTAAATAGTTTTAGATTTGTGCTGGAATTTAGAAAGTTGTTACATCAGAAAAATCTAAAGGTTCTTAGGGAACTTTAGTTCTGAACTGATCTTGGTTCATTTCCTCTGGGTCATGGATGTTAAAAGGAGAAAGAGGCAAAGAAAGACAGCTTTAAACCTGTAAAGTGACTGTAACTCATTTTCAGTAGTTACAGTTTTGAGATATGTTTTTCTTCTGTCTTGCTGACAGAATTATTTCTACACATGGTTTTATTTCTAGAAGTAGCATTTCAGGACAAAAAAGGAGAACAAACTGTTCTATTAAATGAAGCCATTGTTCTTGGATTGAAATATTTTATAAAGTCACATCACAGATTACTCTGTTTATTTCAATGACTGTTTTCATTTTATATCTAGCTGTCTGTAAAATGGAAGCTTGATTATAAGTTGCTACAGTTTGGCTTTAGGATAGTTGTTATGGTGTAGCTAAGACCTCACCATAAAGGCGAGTCCCCTATTCACCCCCATTGAGTTTCTATGATTTACAAATCATAATTTTAATGACAGGAAACTCTACCTTTGCTGAAAGCATAAATTATTACTATTTTACTTCTTTTCTATTGCTATTCAAACTCCATAACAGGACTATAACTTCATTGTGGTAAGCATGTTGAGGGTTCTTATGTACAGATATACATATACCAAAGGCACAGTCACTTGACAATTTAAATGCAGTAGACAATCACTTTGATCTATAATCAGTGCTTGTCTTTAAAAAAACCCATAAAATGCATTTTCTCTTGTCTCTGCATCAGAATGTTAAAAGACACAACCCAAGAGTTAGCTAATCAGATGTTACCCTTTCCTACAATTCACATTTTTCTCACTTAGGTGCTGTCTCCTACTTTTTTGATGTTAGTTTATCTGAAGTGGCAAACAGTTTAATGAATAATTTTAAATTATGGTTGCTGATATGTACTCACACTTTCCTATTTTCTCAATGACAATTGTTCCATCTTGATCTGTAAGTGTATTTTCGTTTTTGTTTGTCAACCAGTGGATACATGGAGATTTTTGTATTTTGCACAACTTACATATTTGTCACATGTAATAGACTTGAACATATCTTTTAGGTAATTGCTGCTTTTCTGTTATTTCTCATATATGCAGTTACGGATATAAATAAAGATATAGAGACATATAAAGAAATACAATGCACATAAAAGTATATATAATATTTTTAATATTATCGTAAAGAAAATTTTTCAAGTTAAAGAGTCAAAGTTGTAAAGGTTTATAATTTTCATGTTGGAGCTCATATTTATAATTGTTTACTGAGGTGTATAACTTTTAGGAATAGAATCACAGAATGAGAGAATGGTTGGAGTTGGAAGGCATATCTGGAGGTCCCTTGATCCAACACCTCTGCTCAAGCAGGGCCACCACTTAACAGCAGGTTGCCCAAGACCATGTCCAGACAGCTTTTGAATATCTCTAAGGAGACAGAAAAAAATGTTTCCTAATATTCAGATGGCTCCCCCCATGTCTGTACCCATTGCCTCAGGTCCTGTCAATAAAGACCACTGAAAAGAGGCTCTGTCTGTCTTCAAGTATTCATATATATTAGAAAGGTCCCCCCAGGCCTTCTCTTCTCCAGGCTAAACAGTCCCATGTCTCACTCACAGGACAGTGGCCCCAGTCCTGTAATTGTATTCATGACCATTTTCCGGACTCTTACCAGTATGTCTACATCACTTTTTTACTGGGGATTCCAGAGCTGGACACAGAACTCCAGCTGTGGCCTCATTCATGCTGAGTAGATAGCAAGGATCATCTCCTTCAACCTGCTGGCAACACTCCTCCAAATATAGCCCTGGATGCCATCAGTCTTTTTTGCCTCATGGGCACATTTTTCTTTGGCTCTTGTTCTAGTAGGTGTCAGCAATACTGCCAGGTACTTTTGTGCAAATCTGAAAAGAACCTATTCTTGTTTCAATAGTTGTAGCCAAAAACATCACAACTAGCATGTGAAGTAACATGGAATGTGTCTACTGCCATACGCATAACCTAGAAACCAACCGAAAACGTTAATATATGCTGGAATAGACATTCTACAACAGCTCACTGGGAACTTACTTTAAAGGATATCTTTTTCTTATTTATCATGTAATAATTCCCTACGTCTGAAACAAGACGACATTTATAAGTTAGTCATGCATTTCTGAGCTATTACTGGGTGATTATTTCTTAATATTTCCATGTGTAGACAAGCTCTAAATGCAAGAAGTACTTACATTTCTTTTTGGAGTAATATAGTTGAAACAATATAAAACTGACCCGATTTAAAGAAGGGCCTGAGAATCTAAAAGTTTTCCCTACAGATTCATAGGTACAGGTACTGACTGGATCAGTCTGAGGCTGGGATAGAAATAAATATGAAAAGTAGCAAGCAGCATGTTCCTCAGAAAGAAGAATCCTGGCCATGTCAGAAAGGTCAGCACAGAAACTGTGAGCAAAGAAATTGTCAGTTCCTATTTGTCTTGACTTCATTTAGGAAAGCAAGATTTTGTGTCCGTTTCAACTCAAAAACACCTGACAACTATCTGTATCAGTTAATGATGTAAACTTAAAAGTTAGGCCTGAATACTACCCGGCCAGGATCAACAATACGTAAGTGGATAAAGTAATCCAGTATACTGGTTTAGTTCAATGTTGCAAAATGCTGAAAAGACTTTTGACAAGGAGAGACTAAGAGAGTGCAGACTATCTTGTTACTGAACATTTCACAGAAAGAAAATAGTCAGACACAAGGACACAAGTCTCAGACTAAGGATCTTCCCTAGACAACAGAATCACAGAATCATGGAATATGCTGACTTGGAAGGGACCCACAAGAATCATCAAGTACAACTCCTGGCCCTGCGCAGGACTATCAAGAGTATAACACCATGTGTCTGAGAGTATGGTCCAAACACTTCTTGAACTCTTGTCAGGCTTAGTGCTGTGATCATGTTCTTGGGGAGCCTGTTCTAGTCCCCAAACACCCTCTGGGTGAAACATCTTTTTAAATACCAAAACTAAACATCCTCTAATGCACATTCAGGTTATTCCTTCAGGTTCTGTCACTGTTCATCACTTAGAAGAGTCCAGTCCTTGCCTCTCCTCTTCCCCTCACAAGGAAGTCGTGGACTGCAATGAGCTTTCCCCTGTCTCTCTTCTCTAGGCTGAGCAGACCAAGTGACTTCAGCGGCTCTTCACATGGCTTCCCCTCAAGGCTCTTCACCGTCTTCATTGCCCCCCTTTTGATACTCTTTAACAGCTTAATATCTTTCTTATATTGTGGTGCCTAAAACTTTACACAATATTCAAGGTGAGGCCTCACAAGAGCAAAGAGCAGGACAATCACCTCCCTTGACCAGCTGTGATACAATTGGCCCTCCAGGCTGCCAGGGCACTGCTGACTCATATTCAACTTGCCATCGACCAGGAACCTCAGGTTTCTTTCCAGGGCACTGCTTTGCAGCATCTCATTCCCCAGTCTGAACACACATCCAGATTCGCCCCATCCCAGATGCAGAATCCAACACTTTCTCTTGTCGAACTTCATATGGTTGCTGATTGCCCAGTCCTGTCATTTGTTGAGGCCTCTCTGCAGGGCCTTCCTGCATTCGAGGGAGTCAACAGCTCCTCCCAGTTTTGTCATCTGTGAACTTGCTTAGTGTCCTTTGTAGTCCTGTGTCCAAGTCATGTATGAAGATGTTTAAGAGCACAAGGGCTAAGATGGAGCTCTGCAAAACTCCACTAAAATATAAAAAAGAATAGAATAGAATAGAATAGAATAGAATAGAATAGAATAGAATAGAATAGAATAGAATAGAATAGAATAGAATAGAATATCTATAATGTACTGTAGTATATGTTACAGCATTTAATTAAGAGGAGTTTCTTGAAATGCTTTTTTCTTTCCTTATAAATATTTTTTACTGGATTCTTGAAAGTATTATTCTGAGACCATAGGACATCTGTGATAATAAAATCAGTCTATTATAGGTATATAAAATCTCCACCCTGAGAGAAGAGGATGCTTGTAGCTTAACTCTTGCTTGGGTGACTCAAAAACACTGATTTAGACAAATTTCCATGGCGGTATTTCTGTTTTTTCTGGTCCTTTTACTGCCCATGTCAGGGAGCTGAGGGCAATGCACCCATTTTCCTCTGTTTCTTCTATGTGAAACTCCAAGCGTACTTCTGGAAAGGAAAAACAAAGGGGGAAAGGAGAAGATACGTAATTAAAAACCTGAGATGAGGCTGAAAATAAATCAGGTTACACACTCACTGGGTTATACTCCTTCATTCATGAGTTCAAGTGTGAGAAAAAGATCAGGAGGTTTCCAATTTTAACCATCAGTGGCAAAGGCCACCTCTTTGTCTATGGTAGTCTAACTGAAGACTTCAGTGATGCATTTATTTGAGAACACATAAACTGATCAATTCCTGACACACAGGTTTTTATTGGATTTATTGTCTGGACTGGGCATTAACCTTGTGTCTGATTTAGTGGATCTGCTATGAAAATCCACTTTAGCAGACTTCTCAGGAGATCATCTGTGTGCTTATTTAGCTTCTGGACACTGTATAACAAACCTTGGAGAGGAAAAAGTGTTTGACCAAAAAGACATAATATAATGCTATATCTGTGTCATTCTTACCTCTATAAGGTTTATTTTTATAGCTCAAAAAGGTTATGATTCTAATTTAGGGGCTACAATTAGCACTTAATTTTTTCAAGGTGCAGTGGATGGTTATGTCTTCAGGTGAGAAAACATACTGAATATCATTAATAAGAGGCACACTGGAATTCACTACAATATAAAGACAAACACATTTCAGAACAACTGGTGACTGCTGACACTTGCTTCCATTTAATTTTTATTAACTACTCTTTGTTACCTGAGTCAAGGAAAATCTTTTCATTATTTTTTCAAAATGTAGACAGGTATTTTTCTAAACAGTTCCTCAAAGACTCTTTAACTATCTTCTTCCATTGTTGAAATAGTCAAGGAAGTTATTAATGAATACTGCAATATTACACAGATGCCAAAAGTGACCAGAGCAATATAGCAATGGTAAATGGAATTCACTGGAGTAGGTGAGGGGTGAGGAAAGAGAAACAGTCAAGGACAATTTTACGTAGACAAATGAATAGGATAAGATCTACAGCCAGGAAAACAAATGAGGAGACTGAGAAGAAAACAAATGAGCAATAAAACAAAAGTCCACAGAGCAAAGCCATGTTTGTGATGAAGGGGCATACCACTATATTTTAAAGGCACAACGAAAGAAGAATTTTGTCCATACTATCACCTATAAGGTGACATGAGGAAACCTAGAAGTTTGTCTACTGTTATGCAGTCATGTCACCTGTTCGCCAAAACAGATTAGGTCATAAAATCACCGTTGAGTTTCTCACAAGTTAAGAGCTTTGAACTGCGAAAATTAGTTTTCTATTGCTGTATCTCCTAAATAATTCTGGATGTCTCTATTTAAGTCAACAGCAGTTACACAAGTGATAGGATTACTCATTCCTACTACAGAAGAAAAACTGAGAGATTACATGGAACTCTTGTAACAAATAGTTCATGCTGGAGTAGCAGAATAAAGAACAAGGTGTGAGGTGGAATATGATATTGGTAAGACACAAGTCATGACTTGGGAGATTCAGACTGAGAGATGGAAAAGCATCATCATAAGAAGGCTAGAAAGATTATTTAGTGAACTTGTCCTATCACAGTCCTTGCAGTTAGGCAAGACTTGACCAGTCTAGTCAAATACTGACCTATTTGGCTGACTATTATAGCAACAGCCCTGCTGTGAAGAAGGTGTTGGACTGGATGACCTTCAGTGGTCTGTACCAACCCTCATTTCTCTTGTTCTGTTATTGTCTACTTCTGCAAAATCTTTTTCTTTGTTAACTGCTGCTGCATTGCAACTCCAGGTAAAATACAGCAGCAAATCAAAGAAAGAGTAGAACACAGAAAATGTAGACTACGGAATTCAGAGATAGTTACCTAAATTCCTGATGTGGAGGTGGGGATGTATTAGCATATTTTATACATCTATGGCACAGGTTTTCAGCACCCCAAATAGTGCTCCAACTCTGTAAACAGTGTAAGCACCTAGCAGAGCACATATTATGTACCTATCTCTTTTCCTGAGGCAAAAGTGAAAAATTCAGCTCTTGTATCCTGTTCATCTCTGCTGTCTCTTCTCTATGGTTAGAATATACTTCTCTCATTTCTTGCTGTGCTTCTTGCTGAGGATACCAATTCTTTATGCCGAACATGCTCTCCTCCAAATACACTACAGCAGCAGCATTAGTCATTTCAGGACAAAGTGCTCTCGGATACAGCACATTGTTTCCTTCAACAGACACATAAAATGGATGGTATAGCTGAGGCTGATTCTACAGAGGCTTTTAATGTTTCTGACCTCCTCCAGTCTAATTGAAAATCAGCACATAAGTAGTGCCTGATTTACCCTTTTTATAGACATTTTAAAATCATGCATTTAGGCCTTTAGGGAGGGTGAGGTGTAATTTTTATATGTACTTTCCAAATATAAGTGTAGTGTTTCAGATACAGTCTGAGCTGGTGCTACTGAAAGTCTGTGGCAGATTTGGCAAATATTATTCATATGATATTCTGTGGTAGATAATACAATATAAGAGAAATTTATTCAGGAAATTCAACTAACACTTACAAAACCTAGCAAATGCCATGAACCCTTCCTTTCTGTAGTGATAAGCTGCAGATAATGCTGGCTTGCTATTTTTGGCTGCCTTGGTGTTTAAAAATAGTGCATTTCTAAAATATTTTGCACTGTCAGATCACTCTCTCTCTTTGTCCCTCAATTTCTCTATGAACTCCCTAGAAAAACATTCTTCCTCTTCACAGTGAAGGCACCTAACTTTGGTTGCCTAAAAGTTAGGCATCAAGACTGAAGTAGTCATTAAGGATGTAGTCTACAGCTGAGAAAGAGTGAGCAAGACAAAGAGTGATTCATCCCACAAGTTTTAGACAGCTATTTCAGGATAGCATGAAATTTCCTCTGGGAGTGCCTACTTATTTCCTTCACTGACTACATATGGTGCTGCTCACTCTGCTTCAGAAGAAGTGACATTAGGTGCAGTGAGTCCTCGCCTTGTATGAATTTTCTAGGCTGCTTACAAAGACTTCAGACCATCAGTTTCTATGGAATAAATTCTGATTCAAGTGTGACTAAAAATATTTAAAAGAAGGGGGTATAAGTCCTTGGTGATGTAAAAATGCTTAATTTTTATTATTTATATTACAGCAGTATTTGGAGAATGTCTTGTGTTTCCTGTGAAAAGAAAGCTGTGATCAGAGTTTCATTCAGTCTTGGAGAGAAATCTGAAAAAAAAGTTGTTTGCATTTTTTAAACTATTATTTAATTTCTTTTTCAGATAAACAATGTGAAAAGACACTTTCTCAAGATGTTTGCTGAGAGATATTTGTATGAAAAAAATATGCAGTAGAACAGCATAAAATTTCTATCTTGTATATTGTGGCAAATTGGCTAAGTAAGGACATTGTGGTAAATTGGGTAAGTTGGACAGCATCCATCTTTTGTTTTGTGTTTGAACTGTGCCTTATCTACCATTTGTTGTGTTTGACCTTTGCCTGGGATTCATAGGTGCCGCCTCAGAGGGAATCTCCTTGAGACCAACTGTTGTCAGCTATTTTAGTCAGTGACTCATAAATTCAACATTACATTAACATATGTTTAGAAGCACGGTCCCTTAACCAAAGTCACAGCCTCTTGTATGACATTTTTAAACCTAAAATTCAAATCTGAAGAAACCCTATAACGTAAAGACACTGTAAATCATGGCAACGATGTGGAATTTATGGGCTGTGTAAAATGATTTTTTCAGTACTTTTTTACAATTTTTGGTCAAGTTAATTTTCAAGACTGTGTAAAAGATTAGTAAGTGGTAAAGTACTAAGCTCATGCAAAAGTTTAATAGTAGCAAAAGTATTTCATAGTCATGGTAGTTTAGATATGAATAATCATGTTTAAGAGGTTCTGAGCTGACAGAGCCACTGACAGCAACTTGGAATCATAGAATCGTACAATATGCTGAGTTTGAAGGAACCCATTAGGACTGAGTTCACCTCCTGTCCCTGCACAGGACACCACAAGAATCACATCATGGTGAAAAACCTTTTCTTGATGTCTAACCTAAACCTCCTCTAACTCATCTCATGCATTTCCTTGAATTCTGCTACTGATCACAAGAGTGAAGAGGTCAGTGCCTGCTCCTCTGTTTCCTCCCATGAGAATGTTCAAAATCGCAATGCAGTCGCTCCTCATCTCCTCGTCTCCAGACTGAACAAAACAAGTGATCTTAGAGACTCCTCATACCACTTCCCCTTCATTTTCATTTGGAGTCTCTCTAATATGTTAATATCTTTTTTATGTTGCAGTGCCCAAAACTGCACACAGTATTCAAGGTGAGGCCTCACCAGTGCCAGACAATCACCTCCCTCGACCTGCTGGTGATGCTTTGCCTGATGCCCCCCAGCACATGGTTGACCCTCCTGGCTGCCAGAGCACAGTGACTCATATTCAAGCAGGAATCTCAGGCCCCACTTTTTGCTGTTCTCCAGCCTCTTTTTCCTTAGTCTATACATTCAACAAGGGTTACTGCATCCCAGTTGCAGAATCCAGCACCTGGCCTCCATAAACTTCATACAGTTGGTGATTGCCTGAGTCTCTAATTTGTCAAGGTTTCTCTGCAGCTCCTCTCTGCCCTTGAGGCTGACTCGGTGAATCCACGCTCAGAACTCAGATGAGCTTTGAGATAGGTACGGTTTATTCAGCGCGCTGAGAGGGAAGGTTACAGAATTCAAAATTTCCCGCTCCCTCCCCGATCTACCAGAAGAATCCATCTTAAATACCCCTTCTCCAGTGGATGTATCTTTATAGCCTTTGATTGGTTCTCGGCTCAAGATCCCTCCCCACTCCCCGCCTTCTCTCCGCCCAGACATGGACGGGGCTGAATCTCCCTCCCTGCCCCCAGCCACCTGCTGCATGGTCGCTTAGCAACGGAGCCTCAGGAGTCCTTGAGAACCTTGCTATCCCCTCTTAACTGTTATCTGTAACTATTGTAGTGTCTACTTCATCTACCCTATCTCTAATTCCACAGACTCTCTATTTTCCTACAGCTTTGCTTTTTCCAATTCCCTAGAACTAAAAGGAAACCCCCCAACTCAAGGCAGACAACAGCTCCTCCCAATTTAGCATCGTCAAATTTACTTGGTATTCCTTTGAGTCATTTATCCAAGCTGTTAATAAAGATGTGGAAGAAAACTTGTCTTTGCCTTATAGACCTTGGTTCTTAGTTGGAAAGTTGAATTAATTTTTGGACAAAGTGTTTTTCTCTAAAAAATACAGAACAGTTATTTTCAAAATAATATTTATTTTCATTTAGCTGCTGTGTTTATTTCTAAAACACACTTAAATATATGGACATGTAAAATTTTGATTGATTATTGCTAAATATTGTTTTCTGTTGAATTTTTCTGCAGTTCAAATAAGTGTATACAAGGTTAAGAATGGGATTAAAACATGGGAATAAATTTATTTAAGCCTGAAACACTTGATTTCTTTGAATTCTGCTTTCAAATTTCTTGGGTTTGACCTAATTAAATGACATTGATATATTTGATATTCCCAACTTTGTAAAACTATTTAAGGTCAAAGTATTCTTTTTATTAATTTAGAATACTTATTATGATACCTGAAGGGGAGGGAAATCAGGCAGCATAGTATACCTAGTGTGAGATGTGACTTAGTTTACAAAGACATACAAAAGAAATGTTTCTCCTGCCCTTACCAATCTCTGGAATAAATTCTTTTTGCCTAATAAATCTTTGTGTAAGCTCCATCAATATGTCTTGAATGCATAGTTATGTGGTGAGCTATACAAAGTGATACACTGGGCCTGTACCACATACATAAGCTAATTTCTTTGCTTTTTAAGTCCATCTTTCTCCCTAAACATATCGTAAATCCTTTCATAGACTGGTCATCCTTCCTTCTGAAGTCTGGGTATGGATTCATGTATTCAGTTCTTGCACACAAGGTGCATCATGTACTAGACTACTAAATACGTCAAAGATTATATCTATCTTCATGCTAACAAGGAAATAAGTAAATGTAAAAGATAAATCAAAAGATGCCACAGTTCTTTCTCCCTATGATGATGGTGATGACTCTTGGTTTTCACATTATTATTTGTATTATAGACATATATAGGATAAGAGAACATAGATAGAGGGTCACTAACTGAGAGTCCATGAAAATCATAGTTAGATACTAGACATATCATTGTCCTGTCCTTGAAATTATTGTCTTATTGTTATGATCTGATTTTTAAAATTGTTAGAAATGCCTCTGACCAAATTAAGGTGCAAATGAGACTGTACGCCAAAGTCAATAGTATGGATTTTATTTAACAGTAGATGTGAGGCAGAGAGAGAGACAGAGATAGGAAAAGGTGACGGGGAAGGGGAGGGAGAAGAAGAAATAGGGTGACAGAAAGAGATGGATAGAAAAAGTATCACCACTCTGTGGAACCCTGTGGCATCCCATGGGCCTTATTCTGGTCTTGTTAGTGGTGAGGATCCCAAAAGTATAGTGTCCAATGGATTAATATACATTCAGGAGATGCCAGGCACTTTCCCTGGAGGAGTAGAAGCTTGTGACAGGCTCTGGATTTGTTACCTTACTTTAGTCACGGGCAGTCCTCTGATGCTGGAAAGCCTCAGGAATGAGTTGAGAGTGCATTTTGGGGATCTTTTGTGGCTTATGACCCCTTCTCACCTGCCTCTTATATGCATGTCCCGTGTGTGCATGGTCTTCCCGAAGGCAGGGGCTTTACTTCCGTTTGGTGTGGAGAGATTTTGCCATCACACACCCGAACCCTTTCTTCTCCACCACCAGAGAGTTTTGTTTCCTTGTCCTCAGTTTTGAGGTGATTTTGCAATACTCTAATCTAGTCTTATCTCAAGTTCTTCTTCATAGCCCAAATTCCAGTAGGAAAGCATATTGGGAAAGGGGATGCTTTGCAGACAGGCAGTTTCTTCCATGCAGCTTGAAAAAAAGGCTTTCAAGGATTTTGACAATATTTAAGACATATACGACATTTCAGTCCATCACATCTATGCACTTAAATAATGCAGAGAGACAGATGAGTTTTCCCCAACAAGGAAAAACAAATTTTTCTCTGTACTTGTTACTGCTCTCTTATGTATAAATTCCCAAAAGTTCTGTAGCAATGAAACTAGAAACTAGAGAGGAAGAAGATTTAGTTTCATCTGAGCAATGATCTCTCTGAGTCAAAAAAGAAATACAGGTTAAAAATTTGGAAGCCATTTTTGTTGTCTTTGGTAGAGGAAGAAGCAAACTACATATTTATTGAGCCAAGTCATAGATTAAAAAGAACTGTTTCTCCTAATAGTTTCTCTACAGATATATTTATTTCTATATTTATATATATTCAGATATATTTATTCTAGAATGTCTATTCAAGGCAAAAAAATCCTGTTTATTTTTCAGCTGAAAAAAAATGAGGAAAATGTGTTCTGAGAGAAGCACTAGAAAATGCAAATAAATTTATCAGTTGAACTACCTAGGAAAGACGCAATTTGAGATCCCCTTGAATAAAAACAAGTGCAGAAATACTGGTGTCTTGCTAGAGTTCTGTAATTTACAAGTAGTTACAACTAAGTTTATATCTTTCTGATTGTTCTCCTGAAAAATCCTTGGATGTTGCTACCAGGACAGTTTCTCCACTGCTGGGATAGTCTCTGGAGAAGTATTTCTTGTTTTAAAAATTCTTGTATTGTTCTGTGAGTTCTCAAGATTTCTTGAAATTTGCTAATGTAAAGGGCTGTTAACTTCAGAGCACGCCTTTTGGACAATTATGTACTTCGTATAGAGGGTATATTATGTTCTCTATCATATTTTGGGCCTTTAGAAATGTTCCCTCTGTAGTAGACTATATCATCTTATGGGCAATTTATGTACGTGTCTTGCTGTCAAATCTCCTCCCTTAACTATAGACTTGAATGTGAGTAGGTAATGAATAATAGATGTAATGCCATTCAAAATCTGTCATGATGTCCTGATGCTCTCACTTAAATTGTACCAATCCTGGTGCCTCTCCCTGACTCACAGTTTCTGTTTTGCTGAAAAAATACTTTTAAGTAAGGGGAAAAAGGGAACAGGAAGTGTCTTGCATAAGTCCTTGCTTCATCCCTTTCATATGCTTGCTCTGGCTAAGTTTGGATGTAAAAGTTACCATTTTGTTGCTTTCTAAAATATTGCATTATCTTTCAAGAGGCACAGTGCTCCCTATCATATTTCTGCAGAGTCCTGTAGTATTCTGAGACATATCCATATTATGGAAACACTTCTGTTAAGGGCTTCAGGGCATAAAAGATGCATTCTGTGACCTCCAGTGTACATACGTAAAGATGCATGAGCTATAGCATGAGTGAGTGCTATATGGGGAGATAAGCAAGCCATTGTTACAGGGGATATAGACTCTCACAGGAGAGTCTCCTGTGATGACTAGTGCAGTGCAATATCCTTCTTCCACCCACCTGTTTTGACCAGCTATGCCTAAGGACCAAGAATGCTTAGTGATTATTTAACAGGAAGAAACAAATAAACAAAAAATCAAAATGCTTATTTGTGTTTCTTCCCTTACTTTCTGCCTACACCAAACAGAAAGTAATCAAAGTGACCTTTTTTGCTTCATTTTTCATCTCTTTCTTTATTTTTTTGCCCCCTCTTTGCTGAAACTATCTGTAATATTCTTACTGTTCTGGTCTTACAACATTAACATTTAATTAGTTTCACTAAGTATAAAAAAAAATTATTCTGTATATGTCAGCAAAAGCTCAAAATATGTCTCCTCTTTGAGACATAGGAAAATTAGTAGGGTCAGGTTGCACATTTCTCTGCATCTTCTTCTATTCATGCTGAAAAGGATTCTCTTCCTTTATTTAACATTATAGACATAATTCTGCTGCATCACAAAATTTTTACTGAATCTGAGTTTTTCCAGGCATAAACTGAAGTAAGTAATGGAAATCAAGTGCTTTTTTTCCTCTTTCTTTTTCTGGTGACATCTTCTTTGGCTTTTTTAATGAGCATGTGATCTTCCTGTCCTTATGTTCTTCTTCTTCCCATCTCTCCTTGCTGCCCTGCCACCTGCCATCTTGACCCATTCCCTTACCACCTACTCTTTTGCCTAACAGCATAACAGCTGTTTGCCACTCTTCTCAAAGAAAAATTAACCAGAAATTAACATCTCTTAGTTCTTGGATTAAAAATCCAGCACCACTTAAAATAACATTCATAATTATTCATCCTGTGATATTTATCCCTTGATACCTTTCCTCCATTTGCAGCCTGTCCCTGTGACAATATATTCTTTGATTACAGAGAAAATTTTGATTGAAGGCATGTGCTTCAACAAGCTTAGCTGCAGTTTTTTTAAAATCAAAGATGTTTAGGATGCCCTGTGGGAAGCTTATGACTTCATTGTATTCTAGCAACCTTGATTCCTGGTCCCACCCTCTGTACTGTGGCATACAGATTTGAACACAAAAGCTAACTGCAGAAGTCATTCTGGCAGAGAAATAAACTTTTCAGTTTCCTCTTCATCGTTCTAAATGAAAGCTCTGTTTTCCTTAGCCTGAAGTGTCTTTGGCTCCTCATTCAAGCTAGGAGACTCAAAACTATGCTTGAATTGCAGCACCTTTAGCTCAGGCTGCTTTGGGAACCAATAAACCAATTTCCCCTGCCCTTGATTGGTCTCTTGAGAAGCTCAGCATGTTCCCAGCCATTTTCAGATGCCAAAACTGTCATGACAAAGGCAATTAATATGGTAACAAGAGAGTTAGCATCCAAAACACTGTTTCCTGAGGGGCTTGTCACATAAGCCACAGAAAACATTAGAAACAGTTACAATCTGCATTTCTTTCCCCAAATGCAAATGTCTATGAACCCTTATAATTGCCCACATCTTGTACACTTGCAGTCAGGCAACGATCAAAAGCCTGATTGAGGCAGATGCATAAGAAATTACTCTTCACAGTAAACTCAGACCGGTAAAGTCTGCCTTGGTGAAGAACTAAAAGCAATGAGCAAATCAGTCTGGTGATGGAAAAACATCGAGTATCTTATTTGTACATTACTGGGAGATATGAAGCCAAACTGGGTGCCTACACATGGTTCAGACATAATGAAGGAGTGTCTGATTATTGTATCATGGTGACTGTTAGCTTTTTATTAGGATGTGTTGTAAATAGTTGTTAAATACATCGGTTCAGCTTCTCAGCTGTGCCCATATACACTGGACACAGGTGGCAAGACATAAAGGGCCTATTATTGCATAGCAATCCTGGGGCTGATTCCAGACCTAATTTTGTGAGTCTCATTCCAGAGGACCGTTATGTTCAAAGAGCTCACTGTAACACAGTAGCATTGTGAACCATGCATCTATAATCCTATCAGTATTGCAAAAGAAATGGCATATTTCCATTTCATATTCCCTCTCCTCAAGAGAATCTTCATATGCTTTGTTAAATTGACTTTATAGCCCATTTATGATACTAAAGCAGGAAAAAGAGTGAGATTAAGAATCTGTCTCATTTCTGTGCCTAACTTAATTGTGTGCCTTAATGAAAACATAATAATATAAGTAATATTTATTTTCATGATGCTGGATAAAATAGATTTACCTATGAATCCACATAGGTCTCCAAGGCTTTAACAATTAAGTAGGCTTTGTTTAAAAAAAAATAAACAAACTATTTTTTTTACTCCTTTCTAGGGCTGAAGTGGAGTTGTTCTGGCCCCTTGGGTATGTCTGTAATTATGCAGCTTTGGAACACCAGCATGAGAAGCTTTTCTAGCCTACCATTAAATCCTTCTTTGAAAAAAAGTGGATTATATATGTAATAGACTCTAACCCTTCCTGACTCTCTGCTCAAAAAACAATGGAAGCCAGATATCAATTTATCTAGATTATTTACAATTCTGCCATTCTGAACATTATAGAAAACTTCACGCCTTCCCTCAAAAGCTGCTATGGGTTGCTGTCCAGGTTTCACATTTTCAAAAGAAGGACATTTTTATGGCCAATAGGGGGATGAAGGAGATATTTTTCAAAAGTTCTATACAGGCAGAGTGTTGGTAACAGAAAGATGGAGTCAAAGCAAAATTCTCCCTGATCAAAGATGTTAATGTCTTACAGGCTATGAGAATAGCAACTCTTCTTATGACCTGGCCATTGCCGACATCTGCGTTACTCTGGTGGCACTGAGAACCTGTGTAACTTTTCTGATGCATGTTGCCAGGTTCAAAATGGAGTGTTCTTTTCTTACAAAGAGAAAGGATATGTCTCTGCTCCTCATCAGTATCTGCAGTAAAATATCTGCAGCTAAAGGCACCTCCTCCAACTGTAGTTGCAACCTGCAAAGTTAAGATTTATCACATTTAATTTGGATATTTATCTCATGAAAGTGGAAGCTGTAGACTCTGTAATGAGTAAGTAGGAAAAGAATAAGATGTATCTCCCTTGAAAAACTTGAGTGTAAGGCCTTCTTGCGTAGTAGGCATATAATTTTTTTCCTTGTAAGGAGGAAAAAACCTGCAAGTTTACATCACAAACAAGATCTATGGTATGTTCCATGAATATCTGATCTGGGCAGACAATAGGACAGTATGGCAGAGGGTAGCATGGTGCATCTGAATAGGCATAACAGCACCTATGAATACCTTCAGAAGGTACCCATTTGGCTCATACAGGATTTGAGTTGCTGTCTTGAATTTCCTGTTGCTTACATGCTACACTTGTCCAGTGGTACTTAGGGTGCTTGAGCAGAAGCCTTGTTAACAAAAGAACATACATCTTGCAATTTAGGAGTCCTCCTTCTCTCTTCACCTTTCTCATTTACATCCCAATGCTTTATAGTATTAAACCAAGCTTTTGTCTGAAGAACATTAGATTCTTTGTATGCAAGGACTGACAGCAATCTATGACTCATTCAGCCAATAATTACTGGATTTTAACTGAAATGGTTATGTAGAGGATATTGTTCATGCAAATGATATTGGCTAATTATTTCTTTTCCCCCCAGGTAATTAAGAAACATAACTCCTTCATCTTTTTATGAAAAATCCAAGCTATGAATGGGTGTGATAGTATTTCAAAATACTATCTATTAAATTTGATTTGCTTTTGTAGGCTTATCAGCACACTAACGCCTTGGAGTTCTAGCAGTTTCTCATTGCCCGGTCAGCAGAGAACTGACAATGTGTGGGAAACATTGCAGACTTTAGGTGCACATTGAACCGAACGCTCTTCCATTTCTGTTCCTCTACCAGAATGGCCAGACACAGCATCCCAGCACCTGCCATGCTGTGCCAATATTTACCACGTACTCATTTTGGATGCGGAGGGACATTGTTAAGAAGGCCCTTCTTGAATGTCGTCTGAGATTCCCACCTGAGATGTTTCATGTATAATGAGTTTCAAAATTAAAATGCATGCATGACATTTCCTGGTGTGTAGTCACAGAATCACAGAATTACTAGGTTGGAAGAGACCTCCAAGATCATCAAGTCATCACAATAACTTGCTACAGATGCTCACATTGAGTCAGAACTTCAGCTTCTATTTCCAGAAGAGCAGACTGAGAAAAGCTAGAATGAAAATAGAACCAAACTTACTATTCCCACAGAGGTACAGTGCTATTTTACCTCAGTTTGTGTACTGTAGGTATGTAATCAGTTCTCCATGATGGCAAGATTTACCTCGTCAAACATAAATGTCTACAAGGCAGACATTTATATCTGATCTAGTCTCTGTGGACTACCTTTATAGTCAACAGTGAAAAGAAGACAGCCTGAAAGGGTGATTAATTCTATCCTAAAGCAGCTATCTGGAATAAGGTAGATGAATTGCATCCTAAAACTTGTTATTTCTCTCCATTGACTATGAAGTGAGTATGCAGTGATTAACTTGGATGTAGATGTCTGAAGTTAAGTGAGATGAATACCATCCTAAGTGACTTGAAGATTTTTTCTCACCAATCTTTCTGTTGTGAGAGAATCTGTGCTTGGTCTATGTCATCAGTCCACAGTAGAATGAAGATCAGACATATTAGAGATAAATGGATACCAGGATTCATGTCACAAATTAGCAACAGCAAGTACTTCTTGCTTTTATTACTCAATGGTGATATTTTGGTATGCTTTTCTTGAAGGAAATGTTCAATCTCTTTGAATATTCAATTAACTC
>VXBA01005674.1:247349-263745 GCA_013399895.1 Serilophus lunatus
ATACCAAGATGCATCTCAAATAGTGAGATAGTGAAAAATTAAAACTGGTGTTTTAGTTGTGCTAGAAAGTGAAAAATTAAAACCGGTGTTTTAGTTGTGCTAGAAAGAAAGCTTTGAATTTCACAATTGTATTAACTTGTTATCTGACAAAAAGATAAAAGAGTACACAGTGAAATACATTATTTTTAAAACAAATTTTTATTTGCATTTAATCACTTGTCAGGTCTTAAACTCAGGCAGAGTCAGAGGAAAACAGGAAGAGCAATACTTCTAAAACACTATATATTTTCATCATAAAATTATTAGAACTGAAATGCAGAAGAACATGTATATATGCTCAATTTCCAAAGTTCAGGTATTAAAAACATAGTTAAAAACTGTAATTGAATATTATCACACATTTACCTGATGTGTTCTTTGTAGCTTGTAGATAGTCAGAAAAGACTAAATACTTCCAAATTTAGTAGTGAATTGCTTTTTGATAATTATAGTAAATGTATTTATTTTGTGAAGGGCTGCTGAGGAAAAGGATTTCCTAAGTCAACATGAATTGAGTTACATGCTGAGGTATTTTAGACATATTCTTGGTTTATGATCATAAATAAAGTTCTGACAAAAAAAAAATAACCAGACCACTGTTTAAGATTTTTATTTTTTTTTAAATGCTATTTCCTAAAATTAACTGATTGCAGGATTTGGGTTTTTCATTCTTTTAGAAGGTGCTCTGACTGGTAATATCATCCATATGTTAAGGCTGTGATAAAATGTAGATTTACCTTACAATCCTGAACCTTACATGTTTGTCCTAAATATGGAAATTCTCCTATCAGTCTTTAGAATGAAGCATGACTATTAGAAATTTTGAATTAAGAAGCTAGACATGCAGAGTCAGGCACAGTGGCTCAGAAGTGAGAAAGAATTTGGAATCAGACATCATAAATCATTCGCTATATTTACTACCTGCAGAATGCAGGTAGAGGATTGATGGTTCTCCAATGCTATGGCACACACTGCTGACACATTAACTGATGCGGTGACTTTGCATGCTCATATTCAGAAGGAATGACTTGCTGCCAATGGCTAAGGAAAAACCTGTGCATATTAGATTGCTGCAACTTTATGCACAATTCAAAGGAGTCTTATCCTTGACAAATAGCAAATATGTAGATAGTGTGATGGGAAGATGTCAGAGACAACTTCTATGCACGATGTAGTATGATCTACAGGCAGAGCACGTGCACAGCAATGTGCTAGAATTGCTGATGTAAACAGCTCATAGTTTAACTAAAGAAGAAACACTGCAGTAGATTGAAGAGACTGAAAATTAAGAAGGGCTCTGAAACCTTAAACCAATGTTCAGTTCATTGCTACACCTCAGACAGGTTCTCCAAAGCTCCAGTTCTTTTTTCAATGTTGTAAAATGATCAAGCTGCTCTAGAAGCATACCCAACAGTCACCAGATTTTCTTTTGCAATTGAAAAATGGCTAAATTTTACAAGGAAATTTTATTTCATGGAAAACAGAGATCATTTTACCATGAAAAGTGCAAGAAACTGCACTTCCGAGACGCCATTAGGGTTATCTGGGGAATAGCACACATCAAATTAACATTCATCTAATGACAGAGAAAAAACATGACAGTATGGTCAGTATGTGTATTTTCAAGAAACAGACTGTTAAAAATCACTGATCATTGCTTATGTATCAGTTCAACTGTAGAAAATTAAGCAGATGTGGACTCCTAAGTGACAGAGGCAGAAATACAGGGATAAAGCTGACTGGTTTTCAAATATACATTTTCCTGACTTTTCTAATCTGAGGTATTGAAATCACATGTGGAATGTATATTCATGGTGAAAAAAAAAACCCAGATAAACCTGTTGGAGCAAGTATTTGTCATTTTGTGACTATTAGGACAATTACACCTTCCAAACTACTGGCTACCACAACTGTTCTTAAGATAACAGTGAAGAGTAGTAAGATATGTGCACAGCATATCTTTGGACAGAGGATAAATTTCTAACTTTGCTGCTCAATTCACATATAGGTTAATATTGTTACACATAGCCCAGTACAGCTTATTTCCATGAGACAGCAGAAGTCCTAAGTTTAGTGATAAAAGGTGAACTCTAGTTTGGTAACTTGAAGTCAATATTTCTGAAAAAGAAAAAAAAAAAGAATAGAGGCAGGAAAAACTATATGCTGTAAAGTATGGACATTTCTAATAAAGACAGAATGCATATTTATTTGGTCTTATTAAGTGAAAAGTGCTCAAACTGTTGTACCTCAAGTCAAGAAACAGAGAATTGTACATAACCATTCAGCCTTTCTGATTTTGTTTCTCACAGGAACAACCAATTCAAGAAAGTAGTGGGTTTGAGTTGTCAAGACCCAGAGTGTTGAAAATCGCTTATTCTTATTCAAACCTTTTGAGGAAAATCTTGGTAAGATGTCATAGTTTGTGTTGGAGTACACTTGATAAATCTGATTATTGTCACGACCAATAGTTACATTATATATATCCAACATAAATGATGGTGCAAACCCTCCAATTTGCTCCTGAGATAATGAATGCTTACTGTAGCCAGCTTCAATGCAAGGTGTCATTGCAAGTGTTGTGGCTTATGAGACACTTCAGTTATTTAATACCCTACTCCACGAACATAGAGGCAAAGATATACTCCCTCTTGATTTCTAGTCTCTATCTCTTCTCATTACTTGTTTTCAACTTTCAGAAAAAACCGAAAGTGAATTATTACCAGATGTTTGTGTTTGGTTTGGAAGGGAAGGTGCAAATTTAACTACAATATCTAAATTGCAGTAAGTACTAAGAATTATTAATTCCATCTAATAAGATGTACATGATTACATTATCACAAATTACATGGCTTTCACTATCTCTTGTGCTTATTCTTTTCTTGAGCAGTGGATAGATACTTGCCTGTGAAGCCCTCCATCTAGATTTTGGACTATTGTTGCTTTTAGTCTTTAGGGAGCTGTTTTTACACTATGATGTTACCTGTATGTGTGTTATCTTAGTCATTATCTCACAGGACAATTAAGGCAACAATGTAAAAACTGCCTAATGAGTCGAAGATGACACAGTTGCACATTTAAAAAAATGATTCAGTTTTTCTTTCAAATTTTTCTACATAGCTAAACAAGGGAGAAGCAAGTCTGTCAGAACAGTTTAACTTATTATATCCAAGATAATGATCCTACAAATACTTATATAGTTAGACAGAAAAAAACAAAGCTTAAGAACGACACTTAAAGATTTTAGTCTGTGATAGGAATAGAAGAGGTAGATATTATTATTTTTAAAATGGAAAAAAATTTCTTTGCCTCTAAGTAGACTTTAACAGGTTAATAATTTAAAAAAAAAAACAAAGCAAAACCAACAAAAATTTACTGGCATTCCTGGTGAAGAATGGGCAGATCAAGTGTTTTTAACTCTTTCTACTTCTGTATTACCCAGTGTTGCTGTTTCTTATAACATTCCCATAGGCAATGTAAGGAATATAGTCTGAATGAAATTTCTGCAATGTGACTGTGAAATGGCTAGAAAATCTCATTGGAAGTGAAGCTGTTGTTGTCCAGTGTTCAGTAGCGAACCAAAACATCCCTGCTAGGCTCTGCAGGGCTTTATGCTAGGTCCATTAATATCTTAGTTCCAAACAGATAAGACCTAGAGGGTCCTTAAAGGTAATGTTCAATCCTGTGAAAGGCTTCCACAGAATAGAAAGAAATAAAGCAGTTGTTCTGAGTGTTGTTCAAAGAGCAATGCAAGACCATGAGCAACACAGCAAATAATCATCTTACATTTCAAACAGGATTTAGGATAACAATAATATGTATAAGGAAGAACATTCTAGAGCTGGCAAGGCAGATATAACAGCATATGTTGTCCATGATGGTCTTTGCCAGGAATGTTAAGGAGCAGGTTACAAATCTGTCAAGAATGCTACGGATATAATTGATCCTGCTTCTGAACAGATGCATAAATTAGGCCAAACTTCTAGATCTGCTGCCAGCAAGTTTTCTGGGATTCTATAATGCCTATACTTCCTATAACAGCTTCTCTGTCCTAATGTAACTATGAAGACTTTAGTATAGCAGAGGTGGTCAGGACGACATATGGGAATCCAAATTGGTCACCTGGCAGGACTTGTGTCCTGTGGGACACCCGCGGTGGAGAAGCCTGTGCCTGAAAGACTGCACCCTGTGAAAAAGTGACCCATGTGGCAGCAGTGTATGAAGAACTGTTGCCCATGGGATGGACTCACACTGGAGCAGTTCGTGAAGGACTGTCTCCTGTGGGAGAGACCCCATGGGAAGCAGGGGAAGGACTCTTCTTTCTGAGAAGTGTCAGAAACAACAACTGACCATAACCTTCATTCCCTGCCTCCCTGTACAACTTGGGGGAGGATGTAGAGCTTGAAAGGAAGGGGAGAGGTAGGGAGAAAGGGTTCTTTAAGATTTATTTTACTTCTCATTCTCAAACTGTTAGCAATAGATTTAATTAATATCCCCATTTGGAGTCTATCTTGTTTTGTGATGGTGGTCAGTAAGATATCTCTTATGGTCCTTATCTCAACTCATGAAATCCTTTGTTATGTTTTTTCTCCTCTGTCCATTTGCAGAGAGTGGGTTTCGTGGGTACCTAGCATACAGCCAGGGTCAAACCACAAGAAGAAGCAATTTGTTTTCATTGAAAAGGTCATAATTTGAAAGACAGACTGACTTTTTGTTTGTGCCGTTGTTGTCTTTAAAGTATACAGGAGTGTAAAACAAGTTCCCAGATCTTGAAGATAATTGCTACAAATGGGATTTATTCATGCACAACTCTTAGTGATTTTTATAAATGTCATAAAGTGTCATAAAGACATGGGTCTTGTACAGGATTATGCTTTTTGCCCTATATACTTCTATAGCCAAAGTGTTCTGTTTGCCTGAGATACAGAATAGAACAGTGACATTGTAAATTTAAAATGCATCCATATTTGGTTAATACAGCACTGCCATTTCCTATTTTAAAATCTTTGGGCTATATTTCTTCTGAATTATCAGAGTCATAAACTCGTTGAACCAGGAGGCAGATATTGTTTCCCACTGACTACAGTTTTTTCTGTCTGGAAAAACAACCAACAACAACAAAACAATGTGCTAGTTGAAGACTAACATGACCAGAGGGCCTAAAGTGACTTATCAAAGGTTAGCAGAGCTGAGGATGGGGTCAAATGCACTTATTTTTTTCTTACCAGAACCCAGGAAATCTCCTTGCTCTCCCTCTTGCACTAAGAGATGACTTCAGAGGTACAGACACCACTCTGAGATGCTGATACAATCTCTGATCCCTATAGAGCAATAAGGTACTCCTGCTGCCTTTGGGCTTAGGAGTAAGCTTCAAATTCCCATTTAACTCTGGTTGAAAATAATTTAGACATTGCATCTTAATATAAAAAAACTAGAACCAATAAAGAGAACTAAGTCTTTAATCAGACAATATGAACCTATGGAAAACTCTACCTCAGGCTATCAAGGTAGTTGCAGAGGCTGAACTTTAAAAGACCAGTAGAGTTTTATGGTATCTGAAACCTTTGTAGCTAATATATAAAAGCAAACTAAATTCCTGTCACAAGGCTGCAGCAGATCACCTAATGTGTCAGGAAGGATTTTGTATTTCACATCCTACTTTGCTTACTTGGGTAGATATAACACAGGATGTTTTCGCTATTTTAATCTTAGGCTGATACATAAAAACATGTTCATCTTCATAGGTGGAAGCTCACTTTTCCCTAGCTTATTGTTCTGCTGTTTGTAATTCTTCTATGTTCCAACCATCAACTTAAAATTTGACTACAGACAGTTCAGTGAAAATAAGAAGAAAGTTTCATTCAAAAGCAACCATCACTTAGACAGCTTTCATCTCTTGCTCCCCACCCCGTCCCGTCCCTTGAATTGCTTATTACATAAATCCTTTAGCAATTATGGTAGAAGCATGGTACCTGAAATGTACTAGGGTTATGCACAGGTCTGCTCTTGTGGGTGAAATCATTGAACATGCATATATCAAGTGCAGGGAGCGCACAATAGAAGTAGCTCTTACATAATATTGATCCAAAGAGGTGCCAGACATCCTAGTTTACCTTTATACTACTGTTTTCTTATGAACCAGGGAGTTCAGCTTTTCCTCTTGTCAACATATTTCCTTTGACACTAAATGGAATGATGGTTAAAGAGACAGTTAGAAAATCCTTGAGCTTGTTGGCTCATGAAAATGGAAGCCGAAAAAACTTTTAAAAAGGTTTTGTGGTCTATATCTTTAAGAAGAAAAGTTGGACAGTTGGATGGTTTCATAGTAATGCCTGATTTTTTGAATTCGATTTATTAATTGCCTGCTTGAGATAATTAATTTTTGCTCAAAATCTTTGGTGTCATTGAAAAGAAAGGATTTAACTTTGGCAGTAGATTCAATCTGTCTTCTCCAGTTCATTCCTGCAAAGACAAGAGGAATCATGGTGGATTTTTTCCTTCTCTCTCAAGATTTTTAATAATTAAACATTCAACAGATCAGCTGAGTAAGGATGTATGTAGTCCCTCATTGTTCTGCTTTATGACAGACTAGAAGTGATGTTCTTTTTGAGGCTAGGAGTAGTCATGGTACTGCACTAGAAGAGAATAAGAGATGAATTATATAATGTGGTCACATTTTTGTAAAATTTGACTATTACAGATTTAAAATTCAGCTAAATTGTGTCTTATTAGATCTTGACTCCAATGAACATGAGATGGAAAGACAATTGGATTGGAACTTCAGTCTGTTTTGTTTTGTTTTTTTTTTTAGAGAATCAGCTGTAGGTTTTGTGTATCACAGAGAGTTTGAGGTTAGAAGTAACCTCCACAAGTCATATATTCCAGGTGGAGAGATGTATACATTGTGATATAGAACAGCTGATTCGGAACTAGAAGCCAAACAAAGATTTTACTGACAGAATTCTAAACACTGTAATGCCTACTCTGGCTCATGGACGAAAGTCCAGAACCCTATGTTAAGCATTTACAGTCCCTGAGGGAAGATTTTGCCTTCACAAAAGTAAAAATATGAATTTGTCTAGTATTAAGAAGTGGAAGAAGTGAGAAAAGGAAATTTTTTAGATCTCACAGCTATCTTGCCTGAGGATGCCAGTTGGATAGCAATTTCTTTTTCTTGTTTTATTTTTCTCCCCTTATTTTTATTTTATGAAGGAGCATTGAAGTCCATACTTTCCAAAATATATGCAATATCTTATGTAACAGAAAATGTATTGTAAGGGGATAATGAGTCTTCTTTTACATGAGGAAGGTATTACAGTAATTATATAAGGTTTTGTGGCTTGACTGTTTGTCCAATAGAAGGAAGACTTGGTTTCAGTTACTTTTTAATGCCTGAAGGTCATTCAAATACCTCTAAAATTGATAGAGCTTTTGTAGAAAGCACTGTCCAAACCCCCAAGCTAGAATAATCTTTGCTCCTCCTTCTGATACTCTTTCACTGTGAAAAAAAAAAAATAGTTAAAAATTCATTGGACCTTAGTTAGAAGTTCATTAGAAGAACATTCAGTGGAATCAATGTCTCCAAAATTCTTTATGTCTCATGGGGGAGTTCTGGTTATCACACATAGTGCTTACGGATGGCTTATGCCTTTTGCATGGAATAGGAATTCAAAATAGCTTATGATCTGACCTTTGCTTTGCTCTTTTGCTACAACTACATGCTTACATTTTGCTTTTGCAAAATTCATATCACTTGGGACTTGAATATAAGATAACAATAGTCAGGAGTCCAAATAATTTCTCCTTCATAAAAATAACATGTCCTAACACAGAAACTTTCAGTTCACTCTAGGTGAAGCTGCGGCTTTCCAAGGGCTGTGTTGCAGAGTAGCATTTGGTGGTGCCATCTTTGGAGCATACCAGGAAGCCAAGCTTCGTCGCTTAGTTTCCCCTTTCTCTAATGAGGTCATATGCTTTTCTAATCCTGTACCTTCAGTAAGTTAACAGCTACATCTCAGGTACAGACCTGGGATTCCGATGAAGGTCTTCCAATGAGAGGAAAAGTGCTTTCTTGCTCTTTCTGTAATAAATCAAGAAAGTCTCTGATGTGGTCCTGAGTAAGTCTCCCAGCACTGGTGAGGCTGAATCTTGAATCCTTTGTCCAATTTCGAGCCCTCACTACAAAAAAGACATTGAAGTGGTAGAGCACATCTGGAGAAGAGTAACAAAGCTGATGAAGGGTCTGGAGCACATGACTGATGATTAGTGGCTGAGGGAGCTGGGTTGCTTAGTTTGGAAAAAAGGGGACTCAAGGAGGACCTTATTGTTCTCCACAACTACCTGGAAGGTGATTATAGTAGATGGGCATCGGGCTCTTCTACCAGGCAACTAATGACAGGAAAAGAGGAAATGGCCTCAAGCCTGCACGAGGGATATTAGATTGGATATTAGGAAAGATTTCTTCACACCAAAGGTTGTCAGACATTGGAACAGGCAGCCCACAGAAGTAGTCAAATCCCCATCCCTGGAAACTTGTGAATGTGGCACTTGGGAGCCTAGTTTAGTGGTGAACACAGCAAAGCTAGGGTGATGGGGGTACTCGATAATCTTAGAGTTCTCTTCCAATCTTAATGATTCTATAAGGTTTAAATTTACATGCCATATACAGGAAAAAAAGCCTCCTTCAATGAAAAGCGTCTGCCTATCTTTTCACAATGAAATATTTTTCCTGTATACTTTTTCTCTGTAATGAATAACCATACAGTTGGACCAACAGTCTTTAGGGAACACTGTATTGTTATTGTTAATTTTGTGAGTACTGATTACCCTTGTACCAAGACTACAGCAGACCGCAATAAGTGCAACCTATGGAGCTCCTATTTGTAAAAAGACTGAGAAGATCCCTGATGGATACATAAACATTCTTCCTTTGCTTACCAACAATTATGAAGTTTGATTCCTCAAGCTTCTTGGTATCGTAACAGCTCAGCTGAGATGCTCCAGCTATTTTTTCCATTAGACTTGATCATTATTCTTAGCAGAGTGACTTCAACTGAATAATAGCAAGTAATTTTCAATGCTTATTTCCAAATATTAAAGAGTCAGAATACAATTTGCACTAGCAACATTGAAAGAAAGAAAATCAAGAGGAAATTGAATAAAAATTAAAAGCATAGAGAAGAAAGAGAAAGGAAAAGGAAAGGAAAAGGGAAAAGGAAAGAGAGAGGGAGAGAAAGGGAGGAAAGAAGGTTTTCAGAGTAGAATACTTTAATGTAAAATAAATGTTTATATGATTTCCCTGACTATGACTTAGGAATTGCAGCCATGAGTGTTCGTTAAGTTTATTTAAACGGTATGTCCACCTCCATACGAAGACACATGCATGTTGTTTAGAATCCAGAAGGACATCCCATTTTCTATAAAATCTACTGTAAGCGGAAAGATATATAAGGAGAGGGAATAAATGGGTTTAAATTACATTGGGGGTTTGAAGGGAAAAGGTCATGAACTCAATCTAGTCTTACAAATGCAAAAAACCCCAACTTTTCAGAGCCTCATTTATCTTCTGAATTCATGAGATCTGCCCAGCCTCATTAGAGCAAAGTGGCAAAACAGGAGTAAGATGATATGTCACCATTCTTTCAAGAAGACAGTGTAAGGCAAGTAAAGCAGGTAGAAATACATTATTTGAAGTGAAAGAGTTATCCTCTTTGCTTATTGCTTAGCATAATATAGATTAGACAAAATCTTTTAAAGCTTATATATCTGTAAAGCCAATTCTCATTAATTTTCATCAATGCCAACTCCCATTAAAAAAAGTTTATATTCCAATTACATACATATGTATATACATATATTCATATTTATAGATATAGGTATGTATGCATAAACAAAATTACACAGTGACCCTTCCCATTCACCAGCATCTTTAAGAAATATTTATTCTTACAACACTTTTGTAATTGTTAAGAATTCTTTTCTTCAGGATACATTTTAAGGATAGATCGTTGCTGAAGGCCTTCAATTTTCCTTCTCAACAGCATCTTTATGTAACTAAGATGATAGAATAATAAGAAAATGTGTTTTCTCCTTTTTCAGAAATCAATTCATACCCTTGGATGTGTCAGATCTTAATGCAAAAAAACTGAGTCCACTTCTGCTCTACATGTGCACTACAGTTGCAATGTTGGCACTGAGACTGAGAAGTGGTCTGCCAGAGAAGTTTAATTGTGCCCAAGAATGATCAGCAATAGGGACAAGAGGGTATTTGAACCTCAGGGAGCTTCTTGGAAAGTGGGATTTTGACAAAATCAGAAATGCTATTACTTCATGTAAAATAAGTGTTATTTTTAAATCAGAATAAATGGCCAGATTGTCTATGTTTCTTCACAAAACTGAAATTCTTAATCATTCCTTGCCACCTTGATGTCATTTGAGCATTTGAAATCCTCTAATAATTATTTGTTTTGTTTGATATTATGGTGTATACAGAATTACAGAACATGCTATATTGGGAGGGACCCACAAGGATCATTGAGTTCAGCTCCTGACCCTTCATGGGACAATCCTCAGCCACCTGAGAGTATTGTACAAATGCTTCTTGAACTCTGGCAGGCGTGGTGCTGTGACCATTTTCCTGGGGAGCCTGTTCCAATGCCCAGCCACACTCTGGGTAAAGAACCTTTTTCTAATATCCAAACTAAACTTCCCCTGACACAGCTTCAGGCTTCAGCTTCCCTCAGGTCCTGTCACTGGTCACCACAGAGAAGAGATCAGTGCCTACCCCTCCTCTTCCCCTCATGAGGAAGTTGTGGACTTCAATGAGGCCTCTCCTGAATCTCCTCTTCTCCAGGCTCAACAGACTAACTGACCCCAGCCACTCTTCTTACAGCTTCTCCTCAAGGCCCTTCATCATTTTCATTGCCCTCCTTTGGACACTCTCTAACAGCTTGACATATTTCTTATATTGTATTGCCCCAAACTGCCATACTATTCAAGGTGAGGCCACACCAGTGCACAGCAGAGCAGGACGATCATCTCTCTCGACCACCTGGTGATGCTTTACCCGATGTCCTCCAGGACACAGATGGCTGTCCTGGCTGCCAGGGCACTGCTGACTCATATTCAACTTGCCATTGACCAGGATTCCCAGGTATCTTTCCATGGCACTGCTTTCCAACCCTTCATTCTCCTATCAGTATGTACATCCTGGGTTGCCCCATCCCATGTGCAGAATCTGGCACTTTTCCTTGTTGAACTTCATATCGTTTGTGATCATCCAGTCCTGTCATTTGTTGAGGTCTCTCTGCAGGGCCTTCCTGCATTCGAGGGAGTCAACAGCTCCTCCCAGTTTTGTATCAGCTGCGAACTTGCTTAGTGTCCTTGAAGCCCTGTGTCCAAATCATGTATGAAGATGTTGACAAGCCTAGGGCCTAAGATGGAGCCCTGTGGAGCCCCACTAGTGTCAGGTCAACAGTCTTATGTTATCCCATTCACTATTGCTCTGTGCTCATGCACTGAGCCTATTGCTCACCAGCCACACAATGTGTTTATCCAGCTATGAGTTCGATATTTTGTCCAGGTGGATACTGCGAGAGACAGAATTGAAAGCTTTACTGAAAATCAGAATGATTACATTAACTGGCATTCCTTGATCAGCTAGGTGGGTTATCCTATCATAAAAGGAAATCAGTTTTGGTGAGCAGGACTTTTCTCTCATGAATCTATACTGGCTGTGACCACTGACTGCATTGCTTTTCAAATGGTTTTCAATACATCCCAGAATAATCTCCTCCATAACTTTACTAGGCACTGAATAGAGCTTGACAGGCCTGTAGTTTCTGATGTCCTCCTTCTTGCCCTTCCTGAAAATCAGAACAATGTTCTCCAGCTTCCAGTCAGCTGAGACCTCTTAGATTCCCAAGACTGCACAAAAATCATCAAGAGAGGTTTTCCAACACTATCAGCCTTTTCTTTGCGGATTTTTTGATTAATCCCATCCCATCCCCACAGGTTTGTAGAGATCCAGTCGGATGAGAAAATCCTGCACAATTTCAGGATTGACTGGGAGATGATCATTCTCACAGTCATGGCCCTCCAGCTCAGGGCACTGACATCCCCTTGGTCTATCATCCTTGTTGAAGACAGAGGCATTAAACACATCTGCCTTATCTCTGTTCCTGTTTGTGAGGTTACTATCCTCATAGTGTAACAGGCCAATCGTATGTCCATACTGTCTATTGCCATTATTACATTTAGAAAAACCCTTTTTATTTTTCCCTATATTTCTGACAGGTTCAACTCCAGTTGAGCTTTGGCCACGTGAATTTTCTCCCTACAGTTGCAAGCAGCATGTCTGTAGTCTTCTTGTGTCACTTGACCTTGCTTTCACTGGGCACACAACTTCCTTTTTTGCCTTATTTCAAAGAGAAGACCCCTTTTCAGCTAAGCCAGCCTTCTATCTTGCCTGCTTTACTTTCAACATTTGTGAATTGCCTGCTCCTGTGCCCTTAGAAGGTGATGTTATAGGTCTGTGGAAGTGCTGATCTGTTGCAGACCATGGTGGCTGATGCCTGTGGCATTCCTAGGGCATCTCTAAAAGGAACTCCCTGGATAGATGTTTGTGCTTACATAGGAAGAGCAAAAGGCCTTTAACTATCTTAATATTTCATTAAGCTCTAGCTAATGAATAGTGTTAAACCTAAAGAACTGAACTGTGCACATGGTACTTTTGCTTACCCCAAAGATTACTGTCCTGGATTCAGCCAAGGACAGGGTTAATTTTTTGCCACAGCTGGGAGGGGCTGTGGCTGAGGAGGCGCAGCCAGAACCCAAATATTATTTGATACCACCTCAGGCCATTGCCAGAGGTGGAAGAAGAGACTCTTTACCTTCCAAAAAGAAGGGTGTAGTTTACAGTCAGTAAAAAAATGGTTATGGTCGGGTTGGGCTAGATGAGCGTTTTGGTTGTAAATCGTCCTCTCTTTAGTACACTTTTTCTGTTACTGTTCATTTTCTTTTCTCATTCCTGTTTTCAGTAAATTGTTCTTATATCAATCCATTAACTTTACCATTTGTGCCTCCAGTTTTCCTCTCTGGCCACCGTGGGAGGGGAGGGCAGGGAAGAGGAGGAGGAAGTGGGAATGAGCAAGCAGCAGCGTAGTTCAGGGAGTTCCTAAACCACAACAAGTATATAAGAGAAGTCCTTCTTAGCCAAAGTAGATGATATGCAAACAAATCTTTTATCATGCCAAGCCTGAATTGCTGGAAAGCAATGACATTCATACAATCTGAAACAAAGATTTCTTGAATTCTTCCCTTCTACAGCTTTGAATTTTGAAAAACATGTAGCTTTTACAGGATTGAATTAAGTTTTCTCGGACTGTCATAATACTCTAATTTCAACCAGTAAACATCAGTCCATTTTACTTTGAATTGCTAAAGGAAAAAATAAAAATAGTTGCTCAGACTTTAATGTGTTTTTGTCATCTAACATCCTGTTAGACTAAAATATTAGCTTCAGAAGATGGTAGTTAGGAATACCTATAGTATTTTTGTCCATGTGTATTGACTATTGTAGTATTTGGCATGAGAGAACCAACCAAAAATACTCAGAAGTGTGAAAGTAGATGTATATCTATACATGATTTTGCACTGCCCAGACTATACGCAGCATGAGTCATCATCAGCCAAAACAGATTTATATGAGAAGAATGAGTGAAAATTCAATAGTATAGAAAAAAATCTCCATCACAGTATAGCATTATATTCCAGCATGATCAATATTAGGAAAAGTTTGTTTAAAGGGACATTTTCAGAGAAAAAGTAAATATGGCTTTTTCTAAAACTGTCAAGCTGTTTCTAGACATCTGTGTAGAAGGATATGCTAATAACCTACATACAGCTGGTTCAGACAGTTACAGTGTTTAGAAGTTTTAATCACTGGAGACATACTATCAGTGCAAATTTTTTGTCTCTTTGTATTTGCATATGAATATTTCTGGGTTGTTTTGGTTCTTTGGGGGGATGGAGGTAAGCCAGGAATGAAATATTTTAACTGTAGAAACAGAAAGCAGGACTATAAAGGTGGACAGAACAACTCATAAATAAAGAAAACAGAGTCTGGAGGAGCTCAGCAGCTTCCACCTTTCACTGTAAAAACTAACTGGAGAATTTTTCCTAAATAAAAGGAGACATAGCTGAATCTTTGGTCCTTCTTTCTTATTCTAATTCAGTTTTTCTGGCTATTGTCAGGATGGTATATTCTGTTTTTTCCATCCTTTCCCTTCCCATCACAGGGATTTATATGTGATTTTAGTGTCTCCACAGTGCTCTGTCGCCATGAAGAGCAGCCTGGCAATTAATCCATATTAGAAGCCAGTAGAAAATGATAGACCAAATTTGGTACAAAGGGTTCTTTAAAGAATACTGAAACTCCTATCGTTGCCTGAAACCTGTTCTCGGAAGCCTTAGAGGTAAGTAGCTATCTCCACTGACAGGATCAAAATGCACAGCCACGATTTGGGGCTTTAGAAATCTAAATCTACCAGTTGCATATGTTTATTACTGGTTGTGCTTATTACTGTGTATACACACCAGTTACATGTGTGGAGAAACTTCTCTAGCGGGTTCTATAAATAATTTTCTTTCTGATGGTATTATGCACTGCTCTGATAACTACACTGTTTAAATACCTGTTTTCAGCATCTATCTGGAAAGTAGTTTAGTTTGTGGCATGACTATAGCTGCAAAAGTACTGATCATATTATCCCATCCATGGCCATTTTTCCTGTGTACCTCCATGTGATGGATAAGAATTCCTACCAGACTCTGCAGGTGTGTGACAAATCCTAAACAAGCATGCCATTAGTGTCTTCTGTCATTGCTCGATAGAGTTTAACTGGTGCAGAAAGAGTTCTGCCAACCTACTACCTCAAGCTGAATTTCACTCTTTAAACTTAATTCCTGCATTTATATCTTGCTATGATTATTCATTTTCATGTGCACAATCTGCAGAAAACCAAACCCAGGAATACCTAAGATCTAAAAAGGCCTTGTTTGACAGAAGAATAATTATACACTTAAACACATAACACAAAGAGGAATTTAGTTCAGGCACCTCCCTCCCCCTACTTGCTCTGTTTCTGTGTACTTTATTTCCCAAGAAGGTATGAGAAGGTGGATTTTCAAAGGACAATATTTTCAAATGTGGCAGAAGTGTGTATTATTGTGTGTCATATAAAAGGAATTATACATTTATACTCTCTGACATCTTCTAAAAAGCTGAGATCTGTCTTTTCACTCCTCTAAATTTGTACCTGCATTTTTGTGCTCCCAAAAACACTGGCAGTGCAAGTCAGAGAATTTGCAGCTCAAGTGATCTAATTTATAGTTGTCATCAACAACCTTGTAATGCAGATTTTCTTGAGAACACTGAAATGGAGGCCCAGAGAAAGATCAGTGTTTCAAAAATTCGTGCCTCATATCATGGCTAGGCTTTGCGAACAAAGATATGAGAAGGGCTCTACCCACGCTTGCTGCAAGCGTGCTGATGGCTAAAAAGGCCTATGCGGACAGGCAAGTCTGGTTGCAAAAAGTACAGTAGAAAGTTTCCTTAGGTGGTATTTATGAGGCATGGTTCTTTCTGCATTGTTTTTTCTCGAGACTGACTCTACATGCATTCTCAAAGGAGGCAGCAGCGTTATGGATGATGTGTCTCCATGTCTCTCGACTGGAGGCCAGAGTGGACCACTGATGGCAGTCAATATGACCAACAGTGAAATGTTGTTTCAGGGAATCCTTGTATCTCCATTTTGGGGCTCCTCTGTTGTGGCAGCGGGTGGTGAGTTCACCATAGAGCACAATCTTAGGGAGGCGGTGATCCTCCATCCTGGAGACGTGCCCTGCCCAGCGCAGCTGTGTCCTCAGCAGCATGGCCTCAATACTGGTGACCCCTGCCTGTTCAAGGACAGTAACATGAGTCATGTAGTCAGTCCAGCGGATGTTTAGGATTGTACGGAGGCAGCGGTGATGAAAATATCCAAGGACTTGCAGGTTATGGTGATAGATGACCCATGATTCAGACCCATATAAAAGAGTAGACAGTACAACGGCTCTGTAGACACTAAACTTTGTACTTTTCTTCAGGTGTTTATTGCACCAGACTCTTTAATGGAGTTTTCCAAAGGCTCTGTGTGCCTTTGCCAACCAGTTGTCTATCTCTTTGTCAATCTTACCATCTGAGGAAATACTTCCTAGATAGTGATACTGCTGGACTAAAGCTCTGACTTGCCTGTGGTGATGTGGGGATGATGGAAGACTTCCTGAAGTGCAGGTTGGTAGAGAGCTTCTGTCTTTTTCA
>VXBA01005674.1:271688-292914 GCA_013399895.1 Serilophus lunatus
GGAGGGAGGGAGGGAGGGATAGCCTAGGAGTAATATTTGAAGCTAAAGATCTTCCCTCTTTCCAGTAATTTTAGCTTCCAAGTGAGTATTCTAAGCCCCTTCTTGTGCTACTTACAGTCATGTCCTGTAATGTTTACTTTCCTGATGTTAATTCCTATATTTGGCCAAAGCTCTTCCTAAAGCCAAGCTGTTACTCAATGTAAGCTTCATCTGAGAGTAGATCAGCAGCAGGTTAGACGCCATGGTGTTCTCTAAATCTTTAGAAATCTCTTAGAAATAAAATCTTGCCACCCCACTAATAACCACTTTCTCAATGCTGTAAGAGGTGGCAACTCAAGATGGAGACTGATTAAGAGCTCTTGAAGAAACTCAAAAAGAATAGATACAGGGTTCCATACAAAAGTGATTTTCATAATTCTCCAATTAATCTCAAGGACTGATCACAAACTTCAGCTGAATACATGGAAGAAGGAATTGTTGATTTGAGGAAGGATTAGTACAACTATCACAGAGAAGCTACATGACCATAAATGACATTTGATTTGAAGTGTGGGTAGCTAACTCTGTACACTATTGTCAGACATTTTACCTCAGGAGCAGGACCTGTCCTCTTTTTGTCAAACTTCATGAAGTTTCTGCTTAGTGTTTCTCCAGCCTATTGAGGACTCTTTGAAAGACCTCTCTGAAAGATGCAAAAACTGCCTGGTGTATCAACCACTCCTTCCAAATGTTGCCTGTAAACTTGCTGAAGGTGCACTCAGTCTCATCATTCAGTATGCCACATAGTCTGTGAGGTGTCTGTTTCCTTGGGAGCTGGACAAAACTAACTTTTGTTATGCAGAAATAAATCATTGTTTGAGTGACCTCTTATAGAGTTGAGCTGTAAACAGTATGCACAATCCAATTTGAAATAACAATAATCTCCTTGACAGATTTAATAAAACTTAGTAAAGCTGGAGATGTGCAAATTGAACTGCAGTGCTTCCACAGACTTTGTTAAAATCCTTGATGGAGTGAATTTTCATGCTCTAGACTCTAATACTGCAATTAAACTTGGCTGTACAGACAAGAGTGACATTCACCTTCATTTTGCTTGAGGGGACAATGGAGGATTGCACAGTTCATTGTCATTTTTTATTAAAACAGATAAGAATGGTCTCTAGGTTCTGACCCTTGTATTCAGTGAGACCTCCAAAAATCACTCAGCTGCAGAGATAACAATCAAGAGCACCCTCGAGGCTGTATATGCTCTATATCAAGAGAACCAAAGAACCCAGTGAAAATGCTACATGAATATTTTCCCTGGCTTCATCCAAATGTTATTGCTCTATGTACCTGTCTTGTAAGATCAGCTTTGAAAGTTTTGAAGTAAAGTGGAATCGGAACATCTTGTCTTACTGCTAGTAACAGTAATAAATAATAGACACATAATAGTACTAGGCTGTGGAACTTCCTTCAGTTAGGTACCATAGAGACTCACCAAAGAACAGGTATTGAGAAATACTGAAAATACTGATTACTAAGTAGGAACAATCCCATTATTTGTCATCTCCTTTCCAGAGTAAAACAAGGCAAATTGTTCCATTTATTTATTTTTACATAAATGTCTACTCTCCCTACTTTAAATATTAGCTACATTTTAATCTGAGCAGTCCAGCTTGGGCAGAGTCAATACTTAGACAGCTGTCTGTAGTGATAGATGTGAGCTGTAAATGTCCATGAGGTCAAACATTATCATGTGGCATTTGTAGATGCAACCCTCCCCTCTTCTCGCTTCCCCTCCCCTCCCTTCCCCTCCTCGCATCTCAGTATCTCCATAGTTCATGTTTTTCCCTTTTAACCTTCACTTGTTCTTCTTCCAGCTGCTCCATCCCCCAACCTTCAGAACAGGATTTCAGTGAGGTAGTGAGCTCCTTCATCTCGTTTGGGTTAGCGACGAGACAGAAAGCCCTGGGGTGCTGACTCAGCACGGTAGAGCAGGGACTGCTTTGCACAAGCATTTAAACAACACTGCTTACAGCAGCCGAAAAAAAGCCTGCATAAAAATTACACTATCCATGAAATTTATTACACCTGCAATTTGCTAGTTGAATTCTTAATTTGCATATGATATTTTGCCTTCAACTGACACAATATTTTAACATATGTACTTCCACATATAAAATTCCATTCTGATCTAATCGAGATAATTTTCCATTACCTATAGTAAATGTCTGTATGTCAAACATTAGTATTTCTGAAATTTGTTCTTTTAAGTAAGTTGGCTGTGAAAGATCTTAACAGCTTCTCTGATCTGTTGCTGTTAAGAACATTTGCATTAGAATATACTTCAGAACTCTTACTCTCTAAATCTTTCTTTGTTGCTTTGATTTACAGTTTCCAAAAAAAAATGTAGAATGTATTTTATAATTAAGTTCATTCTTACTCACATAGGCAAATTCTAATGAATATTTGTCATGATTCTACTATTTTTAATAACATTACTACTATTATGCTGAGAATTCTTGAAGATCAGACCAATTTTTAATAGGTCAGTTCTTTTAATAATTACCTGGCTCATTTATTTTATTTGCCTTTGCATGAACATTATTTGATTGTTTTATTTGATGGTGTTAACAACAGAGAAAATTAAACATCTCTGCAGGTTTGGTGTAGAAAAATAATTGTAAATATCAACGTCTACTAAAATTTTAACCACTGCTGAGGATATTTTATAAGAGGTATGAATATTTCTTTTCAGTGGACAGGGAAAATTTACAGAATATTAATAGTTAGCCTTCTTAATTTTCTATGACTATAAAAGCCAGAAATAAAAATACTACGCTACAAATAGTAAGATCTTATAAATATTTGTTGAAGGGTTTACATACAGTCATCTTCATATTTGAGTCTTAATCCAAAGTCTCTGTTTATTCACAAAAAGAATTATCCCAGCTGTCTTTAACTCAGTCCCAAATCAAAACTGCACATCTAATCAAAATCATATAAATTGAACCAGAATTAAAATCGTTAAGTCATCTAGTCCATCTTCTTTCCTCACAGGTAGGGGTCAGATATATCTAACATTTTTGACTGATGGAAAATCTTACATGACCGAGACTACACAATTTCCTAGACAATGTGTTCTAGTATTTAACTCCCTCAGCATTTAGAAACCTTTTCCTAAAGTCTAACCTATATCTCCCTAGCTACAATTTAAATCCAATATATTTTTGGCTATTTTCATATTTGAAGACTGTTCTCATGTCTCTGTCTCTTTGCAGAAACAAACAAGTTCAGTCTTTCACTGCAGAATATGTGATTTTAGCTGTCTGAGCATTACTTCTGGCCCTCGTTCCCTCCTCCCTGTTGCTTTTCAAATAGTTCATATCTTTCCTGAGTTTCAGTGTGCTCCAGTAAACACAAGTTCTCATTGAGAACTTTGGACCCTCATAAAACCAAAGGATATTTCACGTATGTTTTATGCTATACTGCACTTCATACACCCTAGGATGCCATCTGGATTTCTCTGTATGAGCATGATTCTGTTCTGAAACACTTGGGCCACTCTACTTCCCTGTGCCTTAAAGCTGTGAAAGCACAGCAGAAAATATAGGATTTATTGACTAGAAAACGCTAACTAGAGACCATTTTGCCCTTGATGTCAGAACTGGCTGAGACTGAGAAAACTGTTGACAGCACTAACATGTTCTGTACATTTTACCTAATTATCCAGCAGAGCAGTCATAAACAGTTCTTAGTGAAGTGGAATCCAGAATGCATGTTTCCCCTCCCCACCCCCAATTTCTTGCTCTATGGCCACACACAATAATCCTGACATAAAGTACGCAGTCTTTAGAGGCAGCAGAAGCAGAAGCAAAAAAAGGCAAACCACCACTTCAGCCTTGCCTCTTCAAACACCTATGTCCTTTATTCTAGGCTGGACAGAGTAGATTTGAACTGTTACGGGCTGTCTTTCACTCATTGTACAAGTGGTATAATCTCTAAGCATTTCACTGAAGGACTTGATGGTCTCTGGCTACATTAAACTGCTTGGATGAAGCTGATCAATGCTGTTGCTATGTTAGGCAAGCTCTGAGTATGTCTAACAAATTAAGTAATACTAGAAGTGCATGGGTACAAAAGGGAGCAATAAGGTACTTGGATAGAAAAAGTATTTTTCAAATATGGTAGAAAAAAAACTGGAAATGATGCTAGCGGAACACTGAACATCAGAATAACCAATCCCACAAAAATACTGGTGTGTACAACAGAATTAGCTGGCTCCTTATTACATTTTAGATATCTTCACTATGACTTAGATTTACATAATGTTCCCAACTCCATATTTGCATCTAGGCCTTAAAAATATCATATGACATTTGCAAGAAAACACACTGAATCTTAATAGCAGTGGATCAAGCCTGGAAATGCACAGAGAGATATTTTCCCTTAAGAGTTTTCTTCTGAACTATAAAAAATATAATATTTGCTAGAAATGTCACAGGAGGCCTGACTCAATATGATGGATTGAATTTTCATATAGGAGACTAAGCATTACAAAATTTTTAAGATGAATATAAGAATAAATTTCTTACTAGGATATTTCAACTCCAGAAAGACTCCTACCATAGCTGTAGTTTCAAATATACAAATAAACATAGGTAGATATTGATACTAGCCTTGGTGCGTTTTAATTGTTTTTAGTGAAAAGAGCTTTGTTATCCATAGCTACATGAGTCACCACCAAACAACTACCAACAGCTGTATTTGTCTGCAATTATGCTGCATTAGTATTACGTGGGACTCAAAGCAGTTGACTCAAGTAATGGGTTCATCCTTCCATCTTTATTTCAGGTGACTAACCTCCCCCTATTGAAAATAATTGGATTAGTCAACAACAGAGATACTATTCAATAGGAAAAGAAGCAACAATGCCAAGTATTTGATTCATAACTGGGTAAATTCCTTGGACACTACTAAATAACTTTTCTGTTTTGTAGATTTGGACTAAAACAGTAGAATCAGAAATCAATTGAAATGAAACATAATTTTAAATCAGACTGCATGATTTTATCTGCAATATTGTGAGAATATATTTCAAGTTGACCTTGATTTTGATAAACATACAAGGAATAGTTGGAATCTATAGCACTGTCTCTTTTTTTTTTTTTTTTTAGGAATAGGAAATTATATTTTCACTAAAGTGAATATGGAGGGTCAAAGCCTTAGCTGATGAGAATTAGATGCAATCAATGAGCTTTTATCCATATTCATCAGCTGAATATCTAGACTAGAAATTTAAATTCTTGTTTCCCAGAATGTATTCATGCAAGTCAATTTATTTTGGCAGTGTAATCAATACCTCCGTAAACAGAAGATATTTACAATAGCATAACCAACATGCTTTGGAGGTCAATAAAGTGATTTCATATTAGTTTTCAGCCATTATTATGGGGTAACATTAAAAGATTCACAAAGGTTTCATTCTGTCATTTTTAGCAAATTGAATCAGAATCATAGAACGATATGGGTTGGAAGGGACCTTAAAGATCATTTAGTGCCAAGTCCTCTGACATGGGCAGGGATACCAGCCATTACATTCAGTTGCTTAGGGCCCCATGCAACCAGGGATGAGGCATCAGCAACTTCTCTGGACAACCTGTACCAGTGCCTCACTACCCTTGTACTAAAGAATTTATTTCATATATCCAACCTAAATTTCCCCTCTTTCAGTTTGAACACACTACTCATTTTCCTTCCACTATAGTTCCTGATGAAGAGTCCCTCTCTGGGTTCCTCATACAAATTATTGCAGTCTGCTAGTTAGGATGATCATGGAAGGTTAGACTCATAAGTTCTACCACTGACCTGGAACCTTATTCTATACTGTACTCCTAAAACATTTTCTTCTTTGTTTTTCACAAATTGCTTATCTATTTTTGAAGTAACCCAAAACACTGTATGCAGTGATCATGTACTTGTGCATTCTTGATCCTAGCAAATCTAATCTTTCTGAAACTGCTAACACTAACATTTTATGAGGTTGGTAGTTTCTCAATACCATAGAATTTCAATGCCTCAGTTTTAAGGGTTTAAAATAAAACTGAATAGTTTTCGTGTAAAGGTGATCTGCCCTGTGACATTGCATGTGCCAGTGCTGAATGTTTCATTGGAAACATCATATTTTATTCTACTTTTTTGATCCTGCATTTGAAAGAACAAATCCTTCTGTTACAGATGATGGTCACGGAAGTGCTGTACCATTCTACAAGATTCTACATGAGGAACTGTTTTCCAAGGTTTAATGTGACTAGCTCAAACATTTAACTAAACTTCACAGAATTTAACTAAATTTCACTGAACTAGTCATAATGTAATGCTGTCTATAGGATGGCTATGAAATCTATCTTCCAGTTTCAGCTGTTACAACAGGCAGTGGTTTGCAACTTAAGAGAGATAGACTTCTAAAAAAAATATCAGTCAAGATCCTTCTGTTCCATTCATGTAGTTTCAGAAATTACTTTGCAAACACAACCAGATCTATTAACTCTGTTACTGTATCTGTGAATTCACATGGCACCTGTGGTCAGTCAAGACCTGTGGCTGAGATATCCTAGCATATACTTCATAGGAAATGAAACATATCATCAAGGCATCAGCTAGCAATAGCAAAACATTCAATCATCCATTTAATGGAATAAAAATCTCACTATGAGTAGTGAATTTAAACATAGAGAAAATTTTTCTTAGTTCCCTAAGTCATTGTGGTCTTCTGGGGAGAACTTCTCAAAACACCAGGTAAAAAGGCAGATTAATTAAAGTGTATTTTTGAATTCTGTAAATTTGAAGCAGAATATGATATGTTGGTAATAAAAACTGAACGAAGTGCATTTGCTGACACTTTCTGTAAGCTGTGTGAATTTCAATATATTTCTCATATGAATTTCACCAGAAATATTAGACTGTGTACTCTTAAGAACATTATCAGTACTGTCAGCTATCATATAATCTGGCATTTGACCTCAAAATGTTTCATACAGAGGTCAGCAGCAGTTGCCTTATTTCTTTCACAATGTCAGTATCTTCTCTACTGCTCACTTTTTATGGCAGCAATTATTAATGGTTGATTGAAGAGTGATTTGTGTCTCAAACAGTGAGGTAGATGATCCAAATGAAGAAGCTCTGCTGGTGCAGGTCTAATGCATTCCGGTAGCCCAGGTGTCTCTGCATTGTACTCCTGGAACCAGAATATCCAAGACACCTAACCATACAGTACAAGGAAGTAGACACAAAACAGTATATCCAGTAAAATGAAGAAATCAGCAGACTGGAGTGACTCTAACAGAGGACACTTATACAGAGGGGTGGTTAAGCATACCTCTTAAGGGGTATGAAGGGGATGAAGCATGTAATGCAGCAGGTAAAACTGAGGGAGCTGCATTTCTCCGGCATCTAATTACTGTCTCCAAGGTTCTAATGGTAGAATACAACAATGATGCAAGGTGACTTTTCATCATAGCAGTCATACTCATCTACTGGCAGATCCAGTGTAGAGAAGCTTTGAGAAGAGACAGTGTGAGACCCCATGCTTGACTGGGTTTATTACTTATATTTAGGGCTTTGAAGTTTGTCCACCAAACTTATGGAAAGCCTTTAATTTGTTAGTACTTCAAAGTCACGTGCAGAGAGAATGCAGCATGCATTCTCCCAAGAGATTTCTTCTTCATTTAGTAAGAAAATAAACTTTTTCACAGAGATAAGATACAACCAAGGCAGAAGCATTCCACGAAAGTAACCAACAAAAAGTTTAGTAAAATACAACTCATTGTCTTTGAGTTACCTAAAAGAGTTTAAAAAAGAGAAAAGAAAGGAGAAGAAAAAGCAGTAAAGGAAGAAAGGAAAAAAAAGGAGTAGAGTAAGAAAAAAACCAGTTACCCCCGAGGGTCTGATGAAGGCCGTTTTACCCAGAAGCACCGGAAGAAGGAAGAGAAAACAAAAATGGAACCTCATGCTCCTGTATTTATGTGGTCTGGCCACCATGGCCACACCTCCCAGGAAGGACATCTGGGTCACTGATCACTCAATGTCCTCCAGGCCAGAGTGAGGGATTTTGTAGCCAAGCAGAGGCACTAGAGGGCATAGTGTGGGCATGCTACTGGTCTGGAGTTTTGACTGACCGCCTTTGCCATGTGCTGTCTGTGAACCCAGACTGCCACATAGCTGCAGGCCTGGCCGTGTGCTTTCTGGCCTAGCCCCTTCCCCAACACAACACACAGATTGTTCTGACCCAGTAAAATATTAATAACTGATCTAATTTCTCACAGGCAGCCCAAAGGCAGGATGAACAGGTCAGAGAAAGAGCTGTCATTCCTTGGCAAAACACAAGACATTCCAACTTCTTCAGAAAGGTCTGGGTGGAAAGATTAGTAGAACTGGTATTATGGGTGTCAGGAAGGATATGATACTGCATGGGAATTGAATGACTTTCAGATTTATATAACGATCTCAGAGATGAAGAGGAATTTTTCTTGGCAAAGTGCTTTATAGTATGCTAGACTTCTTTGTGAGTAACAATCCTTCCAACTGGACCAATACTAGTGATGCTTCTTCTGTTTAAGCAGTGATGCCTAATCTCAGAAAGAGAAAAAATACTTCCAAACGAATTAGTATAGGTGAAAGGAAAGGCAGTTCCTTAATGGAAATTTCCAGAACCAAGATGCACACCACTTTTATGATATCTGTCCGTCCGTCCATCCATCCATCCATCCATCCATCCATCCATCCATCCATCCATCCATCCATCCATCCATCCATCTTCCGTATCCACCAACTGGCATTCCGGCTGACCTCTGCCAACACCTGGGAGCCTTCTACAGTTTCCCTAGGCCTTCTATTTTGTCTTGTTACCTTGTGTATCTCGGAGGGAATGTTAAACATAGCATCAAAATTCACGGGAAAGGCCTTACAAGAAAGCTTATGAGTGAAACTATACAGTCTAATTGAAACCCCACAAATATGAGAGAAAAACCACTAGGTATCAGCAGGGAGGAAGAAGACTGCTGTGCAGAAGAGAATAGTGCAAAGGGACACTAGCAAAATCAGAGACATGATCCCTGTAGCTCCTCTGAACATGGTCTGAGAATGTTTGAGGCAGGGAACCACAAGAGAAAAGGAAGATATGCACAATTCAAATCTTTATATGAAATTGATCCTCAGTAATTAGCACAAATACAAGTAAGGTAGTTTCTGTACCTACCATCGCATCACAGTTGAGTGCAGTAAATCAAGTGCAGTAAAGGAATCAATGCTGACTTTTAATAGGAGCTACCAGTTACTTTATTCTTTTTCCATCTGTTTTTGTTCCTATGCAGAGTTTTCAAAAGGAAAGATTTCCACCCAGATCTTTCCTTCCTCTGGGAATATGCTCAGACTTACAGAGTTATGGTTTCTTTAAGGCTCACCATTATCTCCTTTTTAAACACTCCTAGTGTTTCTCACTAATAAGTTACTTATGTGTCTCCTGAGGCATTCAACACCATCTGAACCAGTTTATTTTCATTGTATGAGTGTGTCTATTACTGTGTCATGTCTCCAGGATGGAGGATCACCGCATCCCTAAGATTGTGCTCTATGGTGAACTCACCACCAGCTGCTGCCACAGAGGAACCCCGAAGAGGAGATACAAGGACTCCCTGAAACAATACCTCAGTGTTAGTCCACTCTGGCCACCAACTGAGAGACATGGAGACACACCATCCATAACGCTGCTGCCTCCTTTGAGAATGCACACAGAATCAGTCTTGAGGAGAAAAGACAACGCAGAAAGAACCCTACCTCATCAATACCGCCTAAGGAGACTTTTCAGTGTGCCTTTTGCAACCGGACTTGCCTGTTCTGCATTGGCCTTTTTAGCCATCAGCGCGCTTGCAGCAAGCGTAGGTAGAGCCCTTCTCATATCTTTGTTCGCAAAGCCTAGCCATGATGATGATTACTGTGTCAGTCTTCTCTAAATAGTCTCTCTTACTGGCAAAATTGTCAGCAATAGGTTATTTGAAGTAGATGCTTGGTATAGTTTATAACAATTAGAGTACTGTGAAGACAATACTGGTGATATTTAAGAGAATACAGTTGAAGACCTTGTTAGACTGAAGATGATGATAAGGAAATTCTGTCATGGAACTATAAGCATTCATAATAGTGGCAACAAGTGAGGGGGTTTTGGCACGAGGAGTGAGAAGAAAATGGGAGGTGTAAAGCACAAAGATTCACTTGAGAAGAGCTAAAGGAAAATTTAAGTAGATGAGAACTTTTTTTTTTTTTTTTTTTTTTTTTACCGAAGACAACAAAAGGAGACATTGGTTATAGAAAGAAGGCAGAAAAATTCAGATGTAAGGGATAACTGTTTACCTGCAGTATTTTGGTCTTCTCAAGTGAGATGTTCTCTTTCTCAGAGGTATAATTATTAAATGTTAACATAGGTTAACATTTAATATGTTGCTCTTCTTTCCTTGTTGCTAGTATTACAAAGACATAATTTTGCAGCAATAAGTCCTCTTCCAGAAGTGTGGCTCTGAAAGCATAATTTTCAAATACTTTTCAGAGTTTCTACATGGTGAGTGAGGCTTTTTACCTTGTGAACTTTCATATTATTGGGCCGAGCAAAATAGATGCTCTTGTCCTTTCAGGATAGAGTTTTAGCCATAATACTTAATTTCTGACCTTTGTGGGTTTAACTTATAGTCCATTCTGACCTTCAGAAAACTGGCATGAATATATGCATTTGCATATTGTAGATCCACAGCCTGGAACATCTACCCAAATTTAGAATAAGTAGCTGATAGGCATGCATAATGCTTGTGGGGGTTACTGTGATTTTGTTTTTATTTGGTTGGTTTTTTGCTGTTGTTGATTATTTGGTTGGTTTGGTTTGATGTTTTTTTGTTATATCAGTGAGATATTTATTTTTTACTCAGGAATACAAGTGTATATGGGTAGATGTGTATGTGCTTTAGAACACTAGAACCCATAATGTGGTGTTGAAAAACAGATAACATGCAATATATAAGCTGAATAAGAGGACAGTAAACAAAAAAATTTTCACTTTTCATATTAGTTTAAAATTTGACTAATGATTATTTTTAGAATATATTATAAAAAGTACTCCCAGACTAATATCTTATTTCAAGTTTCAGCATACTGTGAATTTTTATGAACAAATTACAAACCCCTGAATATAGGGTTTTATATAATGAAAAGGCTGACAATTCCTTAACTATAATAGCAAGAATAGACACTGCTATACTGTAAAAGGAACTCTTATCCAGCAGAAGGATGAATCTATAAATCATTGTTATGAAAAGTACCTTTCTACTTACTTATATTCAATCTACAAATCATAAACCTTATTTTTTTTTTTCCCCTGGTAAAAAATAGCCTAGATTGGATTTTAATGTTTTCTTTTTCTTGCTTCTCATCATTCTACATCTGTACTGACTCTTCCTTTCAATCATTTTCCTTTGTGATTGCTCAGCTTCGTGTTTCCTATAATTTGTTAGGCTAAAATGCTAAAATGTAATATTCTTGAAGTTTATACTGGCAGCCCCATGAAGCCTGGCAGCTCAAAACCTGACTTTCATTTTAAATGGGCAATGCAAAAAGCCGGAAGAAAATGGAGGCAAAGAAATCAAGAAGAAGTAGTTTATATTTCTGTATTGGCTAATGCTGTATGAATTTGTCTGGAACAGAATACCTTTCTCTTCAGATAAGTTCTGACAGCTGTGCCATCTGCAGTATAAAATTCCTGCTTCTGAAATATACGGTGGTTCTGTGATGGTTGGCTTATAGCTACTTAGAAAATCCAAACTATACTTTCTCCTGCTGGAGAATTCTTCCTATATAATTCTGCTTCCATGTGCTCAGTTTGGCAGCTTACCTTCCATACAAGTGTCCAAATTTGACTAATGGGCCTCTGGGAGTCAACTGGTCAGTAAGTCTTTCTTTTCACAGGCTCCTTTGGTGTTGTTGAACTGCTTTGTCATTATAGCAACTAACTGAATTAGAAGGTTTTTTTATTTGGTGGATCATTTGCTGAAACATAGACAAAAATTACAGCTGCAGCATGGTAACAAATTGAATACAGAGGGTGTGGAGGGAAGCTTAATTTATTTTTTATTTCTCCTGTGAATAAGAGTTCCCAATATGACCTGAGAAAGATGAAAAAAGAAATCTACCTATTTATGTGAGCAATAATTATATATGCTATCTAAGAAGAAAACATTCTGCTGTGCACTGATGAAGACTATTAGTCATTTCATCATGTTCTGCAGCATTGCTCCTCCTGAGTGCACATAGTACTAATAAAACAAGTTAATGGAGTTTATTTTGTCACAAACACTACAATTTCAAAGAGCTGATTGCAATCTATGGGAAATCAGTGTCTAAGAGCCTCTTAAAGATGCACAGTAGTTTTAACATGTTATCCTACAGAAGATATACGTTAAAGCCCTCTGGTTAGATGTTTAAGAAGATATGGAAAAAAGGATCAACAGCATCCAAGTTGTTGCCAGTTCACAGACCATTTTGACAGCTGGTTCAGTACACAACAAGAGACCCTCCATGTTTCCAGTATTTACAAATTCTCTAAATGATAGTTTGTCTGAAAGTCAAATTAGCCAGAATACAGAAACAAGAAATTCACATTTTATAAGATGCATTTAAACCAAATTGTACTGTTTAATAAGTAAGTTGCAGCTTGGATTGATGTTGATAAAGATGTACAAACCAAATGCTGTTTCACAGTCTCTGCAATTGCATGTTATTCATACTAAAATATGAGGCTGATTATAAGATGCAATGGTAATCAGACTGAATTAATAGGAGCCCTTCAACAAACTTTCATTTCCTCAAAACTCATGGCATTCTCTCTATGTAGACATTCTCTCTATGTATTATTGCAGAAAATAGATTTCAATTGTTATAAGAGTATTGAGGTACATTGCTTTGTTTGATCATTAGAACTTCATAATTTAAAATATTGTTTAATAGACATGAAGGTTTTCTACAGGATAATATGTTCTTCCACCTCTTCAGTCTAATTCCAATTAAACTCTAAGAAAAGAGAAAAATGAAAACAAGATGTTTCAATGTTCACTGGACTTTAGGGTCAAAGAAATGCATTTCTATTATGGAACAGTGCTACTTTACTTCACTGTTTCCTCATAAGAGACTCATCTCTTTGGCTCATGGAATACTAATTAAATCTAAGGGATCTTAGGAAAGCTGAAGCTTATTCAAATGTCTAAATTTGAAATTTTCTAACAGATGCAGACATTAATGGGTCTTTGTTTTAAATTTAGGTGCAGGAAAACTAGAAGGAAACAGTAATAGCACTGGACACAAAACAAAATAAAATTAGTTTGTTATTGGCCTGGTCTCACCATTAGCAAAATGTCCTCTGTTCTTATTTGCAATGTTTTTTGTGGCTTGGTGAAAAATAGGGATAAAAGGGAGATGGCAGCAGCAGATGTGGATATAAAATGTGTACACTGTTAAACATATGGCCTTAGATGAGTACAAACAGAACAGAAATGGTGGGATTGCCTTTTCCATATCAGAATTTCTGTCACACGCATGATGTCCAGCCAGCAAACTTCATTTACAGCCAGTACACTGACAATCCCTAGGATACAGTAAATGTTGCCTACATAATTTTAAATGTATTTAGTGCAGTACAAATGTTTTATTTTTTTTTCTTTCCTGTTTCCTGTACTATTTTCAAGGTTAAGGGCGTTTTATAAGGAAATATATACCCATGTATTTAAAGATGCTATTGATCTCATTTCCATTGTTTCATTTTGCAGCGTAAAGTCTGTCTTCAGATAAAATATACATATTTTCAGAGCATCCAATTAATGACGCATCAAACACTGTATTTTCTCCCGAAGTTTTTGAAATGCATAATATTTTAAGCCATTAATTTTTCAAAGTCATTTAGTGCTTCTCTTGTCTTTAATATTAATTTCTAATACTTTCTGCCAGTATATCGTGTCTAAGTCAATCTGCCTTGGCCATATTTCACCTGCAAATCATATAAATATTTCTCATTATCCTATATTCCTGATTAAGAGGCTAACAGTAGGTCAATGGGATATTGATAATGGGCATATTCTTTATTCTTTTCTCAGACATACTGTTAAATCCTGAGTAGTTTTGCTGATGCACAGTCTATGGTTTCATTCTGCAATGCGAATGTGCAAAGTTGCATGTGTGAACATAAAAGCAAGATCAAGAAAGATGCCTAGTATGAGACTGACTAGAAGTTGCCTTAGGGAATAAAAAGAAGATTACTCAAACCTTCTGTCAGAAGATGGCAGAAGAGGTTAGTGCCCTGTTAGGTTAGCAAGAGCTATGTTCAAAGCCCCTGACAATCTGATACATCTATAGCTCATCATTTTATGCTTGCTTCAGCTTTTCTTCTCAAGAGTCATGAAACCAGCAAGCAACGTCTTCTGTCTAATACTTTTGGGCAATACTTAGGGCAGTACAGCATTTATCTCTAGTTTAAATTCCATTGACTTTATTGGGGTGTAAGTGTGTGATTACAAGGATGTCTCTACTGCTGAACTACAAAGAAACACAGTCATGACCTGCAGACTGAGAGCTTTCCCTTTCTTCTGATAAATTTGCTTCCCTATAGGCTTATGCTCAAATGAACATCTTCCACTATATAACCTGCAAGGACTTCAAAGATCTTTGTTTAGATATTCAAATTTAAGAGAATAAAACTCATGAAGTAGCATTTTACAAGCCCTGTAGAAAACACATGTATGGATCTTCACTTCTGACACGGATTGTAGTTGTTTTGTCCGCCTTTTTAGATAGTGTTATGCTCTATTCTCTTATGCCATAAGGAAAAAATAGAAAGGTGTCATAAAATGAGGATATTCTATTAGTTTTATTTGGACTACAGCTTCAATAACATTTACATTAACTGCTGCTTTTTGAGTTGTGCTGGTTCTATTAAGCATTGAAAACTGTAGTACTGAGAACATGTAAGTAAACTTTGAAGACAAAACAGATATTAAATAATACTTTTAATTACACATTGATATTGAAATGTAGTAACAAAATACTCAAAAAATACAGCAATATTGCATTGCTTTAGATAAAACTGAGGTTAGATCTCAGTCTCCATCTACCTATCATAATTTTTCATAACCTATTTTATCTAAAGGAAATGTGAAAGTAATCAACCTAACAAATGTATTTATGGGAGTGGAAAGGAGTAAGTCCGTATAAGTCTTTATCTATTAAGGATTCTTTAGTTCTATGCTTTATAGTAGTCATGATCTATAATTTTTTTACTTTCCTATATTATTCAAGGATTTCCCATGACACCTAGGTCCCTTAGATCCATCTTTTCCTAGGAAAGCTGTGAAAATGAGGCACCAGGGAAATGAAAGTCCCATTTGAGTTCTTCAGACACTTTATGTAATCCAGTGCAGTTTTATTTCAATGTATCTATAGGAATTTGTCACATATTACTGAAATCCTCTCAGGGGAAGTACAGCATCTGTTTAACAATACTTGGCATCAGGCTACAATGAATTAAGGCTGGAAGTGATGAGCCAAAACATAACAAACTGAATTGCAGGGGCAAAATAGGTATGTAAAATGTAAATCCTCAATTGGAATTTGGCCAGTTCGCCAGGACCAAAACTGCTACTTTTGCATATAGTGCTTTGGAATTAAAACATAATTGTGGGTATGCTGGATAGAAGTCTTACTAATCCCTTTGTTTAGGAACTTGCTAAGAAATATTGACTGTGTAGATACCAGCCAATTTATTGAAGTTGTAGCCCTAGGGAGCTGGTACAAGTTGTAATACATTATGATGTTTTGCTCTGTGGCATTAGTGCAAAATATATACTCATTGTAAGTGAATTTTGAACACATTTTTCTAATGTGATGGATCACAGCCACTGTGTAAGACTTTGGATCTACTAACCACTTTTTAGAACTTTATTTCTAGACAGCAAGAATTGTTTGTATCTCCAATGTTTTTAAAAATTATAGATATTTCAGTTGCATTATGAAGCTTTATTAAAGTTTAAATTAAAGTCATTAAAATATTGAGAAAGCTGAGACAATAAAGATATTTTTGCACTAGTATCATCTTAGGATTTGAATTATGGTCTAAGGACAGTTGGAGAAACAGTTGTTGTGAGTGATAAAGAAAGATATTTCAAATGAATAGAAATGTGTGAAATAGAAAGACTGGTAGCAGATGATCTTTAAGGGAGCAGAGAAAATACTGTTAGAGACACTACTGAAAATTATGATTTAAAATAAAATATAAAAAGGACTACTAAAACAGAAGAGATGGTATGAGGAAAATACTTCCTCTCTTAAAACCAGGAAGGTAGAAGAATTCTGTAAATCTTGAAATCTGGATATTGCTGGAACCTATATTTGCACTAGTCATTGCTGACAAATGAAGCTCAGACCAATCCAAGGATTCAAGTAGAGAGAAAATGGAAAGCTGAAAATCAAATATCAGAGATGACATTAGTTAAAAGTTAGTTCTTTCTGAATTACTCCTGTTTGCCTGAAGGTCACAGAAGAAAATTACATGACCAAAAATGTGATGAAAATACATGGAAGTCATATACGGTTTTCAATAGAAAGTGTAGATTCACAGAAAAAGATTTATTTTTTTTTTATTTACAAGAAAAAAACTGACTCAACAGAATCAGGCAGTAATTGGAAATAAAATAGTCATTGAAAGTGAAAGAAACAGGGTAAGAAGAATTCAGAGAACTAAGTCTCTATATGATATGAAGATAAAAGGGATATATTATGCAAAATTTAGTTTTTGCATCTTGAATATTGTGTCCAGTTCTGGGCCCCCCAGCTTAGGAAGGACGTGGAGATGCTCGAGTGTGTCCAGAGGAGAGCAACACGGCTGATGAGGGGCTTGGAATAAAAGCCCTATGAGGAATGGTTGAGGGAGCTAAAGTTGTTTAGCCTGGAGAAAAGGAGACTCAGAGGTGACCTTATCACCCTCTACAACTTACTGAGAGGAGGTTGTACCCAGGTGGGGGTTGGTCTCTTCCACCCTGCAGCAACTGACAGAACAAGAGGACACCGTCTCAAGCTGCATCAAGGAAGGTACAGGCTGGATATTAGGAAAAAGTTCTTCATGGAAAGAATAATAAAGCACTGGAATAGTCTGCCCAGGGAGGTGGTAGAGTCACCATCTCTGGATGTGTTTAAAAAAAGACTGGACATGGCATTTGATGCCGTAGTCTAGTTGGGGTGTTAGGGTATGGGTTGGACTCGATGATCTTTGAGGTCTCTTCCAACCTAGTTATTCTGTGATTCTATGTGAATGTCCATTCTAATGTAAAGCAAGAACTTCTTAGGAATATGGGGCAATTAATTTCCATTGAATGGAAGCACATCTGAAGTGGGATGTTCCCTAAGGCTCATCAAACTGCCATTTGTAGGCAGAATTCATTAAAAACTTTGTCATTCTTGATTAAAAATGAAAGGAAAAACAAGCTTCATATCTCCTAGCGGACAAATCAGCCAGCTGATAGCTTGCTTTTGCTTCTTCACGGTTGTAGAAAAGTATGTAATGATGTATGGTTTATACATGTAAATACAGTTCTCATACATGATTCTTGATTTCAGAGTCTACTTTGTTCAAATGCTGTAAGATGCTTTTAAAAGTGTCATAGATTCATGAAATGAAAGATAAAATATTTCAAACCTTTTGAAAGGTACTGCAAGAATTATTACTGTTGTATAATGAACCCGTAAGACTCATTGGGCATTGATGACGAGGATAGAAATTAGCACACGTTATAATCCCAACGTTAACACAAAAACTAGAATTAAAAAAGAAAATCTCACTTTGGGCTGTGAAACCATATGTTCAATTCTACTATCAAGGGGAATTATGTGACCATATTTGAAATTGTCATGGAATATCTAGCAATTCCTTTAAAATCACTTGTAAGTGTTCTTAGTGCCTCTTTCAGTTCTGAAACTGATACTTATTTGACCCTAAGATAAGAAAGTATTTCACTGGCAACTGCAGAAGACTATCTGCTAATGGTGGTCTCCTTTAGTCAGTGATAAATGGTCGTGCTCATCAGCAGGGATTTGGAGAAGGAAAGGAGAAGAAAAGCTAAGTTCATTTGTCATACAAAGCTCAACTGTCCAGCAGCACAAGGTGCAAGGGAGAGGGAAGAGCAACTGGGACCTTGAGGAAATATGTGATAGTCTAAGTACTTTGGAGCTGCTAAGGACAGGGCTCATGAAATCTGACAATTTGAGAGCATGTGTAGAAGAGAAAAGGAGTTGGAGAAATGCTGACAGCTCTATGGCAACACTTGGAATTAGTATTTTGGATCTCAATGGAGTATGCAGTGTCTTCAATAGCAGCTCTTAATAAGTGCTGATTCTGTATGGGAAGTAGTGAAACAAGATCTTTCCAATCATTATCAGGCATATTTCGCCTCACAGACAAAGAATATTGGTTGAAGTACCCATTAAGTATTTGAGCTTTACAGTCCATTTAGGTTGTACACGCAAAAAAACCCCCCATCAATAAAAAGTCTTGACAATGACCTTATGTTCCTTTCTTTACAAAAGAAAAAAGCATAAGATGTGTAGATGAGTTAGATGATGGGATACCATGGACTGAAGTTTAACTAAAACCATTGATCTTTACAAATTACACTCATTTGACACTATGGAGCCATCAAAGTCCAGTAGTACAATGCCAAAAATATTTTTTTCTTTTTATAATTTGCTCCTTTATGTTTCCACACCCTGTTTCTGCTTATCTTCTCCATTTTATGGTGATGGCACCAAATGCTAATGAGGTCAGTCTTTCTGGCATGATTATTTCTGGAGTTGAACAAACAGTGTGGAATAAATGGGATTAGCACACTAGGAGACATTATCAGAGCTCCAAGTAAGAGCTTCTACTTATAGTTCACCTTGATGGCACAGGTTTATCAGCATTGCTAATTTGTGTACTTGAGCCTGCATGTGTGAGTTTGTGTGCGAATACTCCCATTGGTAGTTCAGTCTCACAAGACAGTACAAGGCTGTGTGTTTCCTTTTTGTCATAACTATGAGAAGGATCCATCTTTTCCAATTTTTTGAGGTTACCTTCATTGCTGGACTATAGAACTATAAGGAAGGCTGAGGAGTGATAGCCTCAGGAGAGCTGCAAAATAAAGAAGAATCTCTATTAACATAGCTACAGACTCTGTATGAAGCAGTCACCGATGATAAAATAGCTGTGATCACACAGAAGTGAATTTGAACAGTTTTGTTGGGTTGTTTGTTTTTTTTTTTGAGGTGTTTTTGTTTGTCTGGTTTTTGTTAGTTTGCTTTGGTAGAAATGTGGATTGTGTGGTATTAGTTTAGGGTTTTAAAAAAAATCTGATATTTTTTAATAATGTTTTTTCTTTAACTTTTCATATCAGCTTAACTAGTTCTTGTATGCAGGGTAGGGCTTGTTTTTTCCCCCTTCTTCTTTTTTTCCACAAGATATCACTGAACTAAGTTTGCAAATATCCATCTGTTTGTTCAAACCCTTAGCTGAGCTATAGTAACTTTGATGATCTCGTGTGAAATAGAAATGACCTAAAACTTTCTTATCCTCTAATAGTTTATCTGCCAATTTAATATTCAAAAGGAGGCTGTACAGCTGTATTATCTCACATCTGTTGGTTGCTGACCTCCTTTTTGTCCTGATCACTGAACTAGATAGATCTTGACTCTAATCCAATGTGGCAGTTGTACTGTCCCTCTGCCTTGAGAGCGATTTGTCTGGTGTAGAGGTCCTCTTGAAGCTCTTATGCCATTTTCATGTCCAGCTCCAGAATGGGAACAAGGAGGGAAGACTGTAGCACCATAATGTTTAGCTTCAAAGTTATCTGCTAGATACCACTGGTTTAGTGCAACAGAGGCTCTTCATGGGAACATTTGCAACCCCCAGTGGTCTGTGAAGTATTTAAGTCAAATATGCATATATACATCTTTTGCATTACAGCTAAATGCAAAATAAAACAAAACAACCAAATAAACAAACAAAACACCCCACCACATAAAGCTAACACCGGCTGTGTAAATGTACTGATTAGTTCTCTAAATGGGAAAACATAGAGATTTATTGTGTTTTCAGCCATTAAATTAGGAAGTAGCTACCTCATCTTCCCTAATTTGCAGCCAGTTCCTGAGTCAAGTTTTCCTCCTTTGATCATTTCAGAGTCAGCAGAAGTGTTGTATGAGTAGGGATGAAATATAAGCTGAGTAAGGACTCCATTCGTGAGCTACAGAGAGAGACAGAAATGGTGGACCGTCTGCTACTCTTAATGGAAACAATTTAAAAAGAAAATATTTTTGGAAATTGAGGGTCTTTTAAGGTATGTTCACTTGACAGAATATTTAGCAATTTATCTATCCTCTTGTCTAATTGGTTAGAAAACGAATGTAGAGCCAGATATTGTTGTCAGAGCTCCAACTTCTGGCTCCATATAGAGCTGTTGCAGAGTAGAAGGCAGAGCACTTGCAGGTGAAAAGACAGCATGCATAACTGCCACAGCACAGCCAGTCTTAGAGAGAAAGGATCCTTATCTTCTTTTCTTCCCTCAGAAAAGAGAAGAAGATGCGCTGAAATCCACTTTCATTCCCACAGGTGTCAACATTAAATTCTCACTAAACCTGAAGGAGGCAGAGTCAAGCTCTGCTTGACCTTCTTTTACTTATCTTTCCCTGCACATACTACTACTCCCTTTTTAAGACTCCATTTTAAGATGTTTTTCTGAGATGTTAAAATTTCCCTCTCTCCATTCCAGATATAGTTCCCACAACACAGAGGGAAGGAGGATGAGAAGATAGGTAAGATTGTATTTAATTTCTGGAAGTTGATTGTACTTTTCTTCAAGATAATGGAATACCATGAGGTGTGCTCTTGCATATTACTTCCTTTCCTAATTAAATTGAATGTGATAGTGAGAGCAAGTTGACATTGTGTGGTGGTTTAGGACCACTTTTATCGTCTAGGGGGCAGGTTCAATAACGTGACAGAAAAATTAATAGAGTTTGCAGCAGGTGAACAGTTTATTACAAGGGGTTTAAATTAGGGAAGTAGGGATAACCCACAGGGACCCCATAGTTACACAGAGGAACACCCAACACACAGGGGGAAAAAAAAACACAA
>VXBA01005677.1:0-15283 GCA_013399895.1 Serilophus lunatus
TACCCCTTAAGGCATCACCTCCAAAAGTGAGATATTCTGGTTTGAAGTTGTTGGGTAGGTATGTAGCTAATTAACTAACAATCTTCTTAAAAACAACCATGAAGAAGGAAGGCTTGAGTTCTTCACTACAAATTCTGTACAGGTCTCAACAAACCGTTCTGACTAAAGTTTTCTTAGTCCTTGTATTCCAAAGCATTGTATCGCTGTAGGATGAGAGCCTTCTTATTTGATAAGGTTTATTTATGAAAAGAAAACCAATTTCACCAAGGTCAGATGTTCACCTGATGTATGTACTGAGAACATTGAAAGTAACTATTGCTCTGACATGATTAACTGGAAAGCAGCCTGTCCGCACTATGCCATTCAGAACACTTCACCTTCCTGTTCTGTCCCCAGCCCCTCATCCATTTCTGAACAAGAGTCTTCATGATAGAAAGTGTTGATTTCATTAATGCGCCGTATACTACAGGCAGAAAAATCCAGATGCTAGTTGCCCTCCTTAACCAGGAGTTTTTCTACTTCCATTGAAAAATGAATTATGGGAAGAAGGATCAACGAGATAGTTTGCTTTTGACTCAGAATGCATTATCTCGATTTGTATTAACTGGAAAATGGGAACTGACTTTATATTAGCTGAGGTAAATAATTATAAAGCCATGGTCACCAGATTAATTACGTAGAAAAATTGTGTAGAATTATCAGATTTTTCCTTTTTTACTCGAGGTTAAATGGTAATGGTAACAATGTAATCATGATAAAGTAGTTAATGGCAGAAGTGATATAAAAGTAAGTCAAAGTTTAATACAGAGCATAGCTTTCCGAATGCAGTAAGAAACAGACCACTATGTATGGTTTAAAAGAATATGTAAAAAATTTGCCTTACTTTAAAAAATGGCATCGTCACTGAACTTGTTTTATGTTTCTTCTACTCGAATCATTCGATCCAGGGCTGAGTTTGCAAAAGATAACAAAGTGGTAACAGATTTTGCTTGTTCAAAGTGTTTATTTTGATGTTGGAAATAATAAGTGTTAATTGTGTTTTGTTTGGCTCCTGGTCAGGATCCCCAAACACACAGGTATTGAAACAATGTTGAAACATCCCTACCCTTCTCTTAAAACTGTTTGAAATTGTCAGGTTTAAACACTGTGGGAGAAAATTTCAGCAAGATCAAAAGTATCACGTTGTGGTGGCTTGACCTCGGCTGGACACCAAGTGGTCACTAAAGCTGCTGCATCAGTCTCCTCCTTAGCAGGATAAGGGAGAGAAGATATTACAAAAAGCTCATGAGCCAAGATAAGGGCAGGGAGAGATCACTCTCCAATTATGGGCAAAACAGAGTTGATTTAGAGAAATTAGTTGAATTTGTAACCAATGAAAATCAGGGCAGAATAATTACACTACTTGGGAGAAAACTCTCTTTTATGATGCCTCTCACATTTTGGAAGAAATCAAAATCCCACAGATGAAAGGAGTAAATAGTAGATAGTAGGCATAGTTCTGTAGTGTAGGCATAGCTGTAAACATGTCTGTTTTACTTCTTTGTATTGCTGCTTCTCAGCACAAATTATAAAAAGAAAGTCAAACAGTGCTACTGAAAAATACAAGTCAGCAATTCCAAATTCTAAAAGCATTATTTTAGATGCAGTGAGGGCAAATAGTATGTTTTCAAAAGGATTTATTGTCAGCATCAACACATTTTAACAAGTTTATTTGTCTTCAGAATAGATTTATAGCAATTTTTTGTCTTCAGATCTTAGTAAATTAGCATTTATTATAAGAAGCCATGTTCAGGTAAAACATGCATAAGAATATCTCTTTACATGTTCTCTATAAGCAGAAGGTATCAATCATCCTCGTGCAATGAAAAGTTGCTCACAATATTGAAGTGGATCTACTAATGCATCTGTGAGGCATTTTAGATGTAAGCTGTTTACTGTCTTTGATAAACTAACTTAGGAAATATTTTTCCAAACTAAAAACCCATTAGTCAAGTACAAATCATATTTAATTGGATTTGTTCCACTGGCATCTTCTCTTCTTCTCACTCTGATTTTATTGATCAGAGTGAATTGTTCTCAGTGTAGTTTATTTACAACAGTGAGCTTTCAGTTTAACTTCGTCTTGAAGAAGGGAGGAGGAACCTTAGAATAGCACTCTGGGTAATTCCAATTATAGGATACTTCAAACCTGGTGAGGCATTAACTGACATTTCTTAGATGTGAGAAGGAATTCAGGAATGGAGAGTTTTGTGGACCATCTTTTTGTATAAGGCTCAGGACTACCTTGGCCTGCTCTTTGCACTTGTCTGGGTCATTTATGCAAATTCGGAGATCCTGCAATTTCTACTGTTTGAGATGGAATCTGTGAAAAGATATGTAACTAAATTTCATGACATACATCTTTCTAAGGAAGTAAAACATGCTTTAATATGCTTAGATTCTGGTTTGAAGCCAAAGTTCAGTACACTTATATCTATTTTCCTTGCTGATGTGTTCACGTAACATGCATACACATATATGTATATTTAAGAACATTTAATTTGCAGGGTAAATATTCTAGCCAGAAACTGTAAATTACACCAGCATAAGGATAAAGTGAGGTAAATTTGCAAAACAAGGCTGTTCCTTTGCTAATATCATTGTCACATACATGCTTGACCTCATGCAAGATGAAATGTTTAAAATTTAGGTTCAAATTACAATTTGTTTTGAAAATTGCTTAGTCACAGAAGACTAAAATCATTGGTAGTCAGATTAAGTCAGCAATAGCCCAAGAGTGATAAGCTATGGAATATGAAGCATCACTCAGACTAGGCAGCGAGACAGAAAAAAGGGTGTAAAGCAGTCTGTGGAAAATTCCAACAGTGCAAAAATCAAACTACAGGTTCTGTAAAATGCAACACCCACAAGGAAAATAAATTTGTTGCTCTAGTCTGCACAACACATTGCATATGACCCTGGATATAATGCAAAGAAAGTTGAGTATAAACACTACAGAAAAATTGAACTTTTTGCTAGAGGAGGGTGTGTTGCCTCCTATAAAAACAGGTAAATAAAGTTACTGTTCCAGGCATGACACTTAATTTTGTACATAAATATTCTAATGCACATTGTATAAAGAACTACTCATATTTCTCCTACACTGTGAGGGCAGACACAGGTGATTAATTATTGTTAGACACAGTGTCTCTATTACCTGAATTCACTTACTTGCAATGCTTTAGAGGTTTGGCATTTGCTGACCCTCCATTACATGCAGTGAGGGATCTGGGGAACCAATTTCTGTGCTTGGTTTACTGTACTAGAATGTGATTTTTTGCCTAGATCGTACACTTATTGTATTTCATACTGTGCGTAGTTATGCTTTGCACAATCAATATATGTACATGCCAAATGGGCACCTGTTTGTTATGGGAAACATGAAAATAGCTACTTGCTGTAATATTCTAGCAGCACTGTATACAACTTTAGCAGACTAATGTCAGTGACTATAACAGACTGTACTGAAAAAAACACATTGCTATGTAAAAGGTTTGCTCATAGAAACAAATCCATTCTTCTGTGTGATTCTTACAATAGAAATACTTCCGTTAAAAAAATTGGAAGACATACTTGCAAACTGCACAAAGATGTTTACCCCTTGGTAGACTGCGCATTGCTATGTACTGCTGTGCAAGGGCTGGCAGAATCACACAGCATTTGTCTCACTTGATAGATTTCTCCATTTTAAATGGGTATGCTACAGAATTTATTCCATACCCATTCTTTTTAAAGAATGACAGCCATGTTTCACAATAATCAGTCTAAAGCCTGAGATCAAAATAATGGCATTTTATTGGGAAAGGTTTCTCAAGCCCTGTAGTACAGATTTACCTTTGCCTTCATGCTGTGTTACAGTACTTTGGCAGAGTAAGATGGAAACTGAACTTTGTCAGTTGTTACTTCATGTTGGCAGAATTCTGTAATTCTCTTGTTTTGGTCCATAATGTCTCCAGAAGATCAAAATTCAAAATGAACAAATACAAATTTGTAAACCCCACCATGATGACAAACATGTTCTGGCTTAATTTGTACAACATGATATGTTTCTCCTTAACTGTGCATCTTCTGCACAACTGTTTAGAGCAAAATTTTGTGGAACTTGAGGCACTGAAATGCTGTTCTGCAAACAGACAAGTATTTATATTATTCAACCTTTTATTGCACATTATTGTGACAGCCACTGCTTCCAGTTATGAAGATGAGCTCATACTTGAAAAAACCTACAGGACACTAAAAAGACCATTGCATTGGTATCTAGGCCATTTGAAGAAACTGAGGAAAGCATTCTAGTTTAGATAGAGTAAAAACATATGCTTCTGTATAGCTACAATAGAGGACCTAAAGTGGTGTTACAGATTTACGATTTAGGGCTGTAATTCATAAAGAGCCATTAAGTATTCCTAGTTTAATAAGGGCAGTCCAACAAAAATGACACAGCATCTTGCCCACAAGATCTGATAATTCCGAACTCTTTTGTATGCCTCTATTTACCTACTGCTTCAATTATCCTGTAACCGTTCCCCGCCAGAAACTGGTGGTTCAAGTTGGTCAGCAATTTGTTATTCTAGAGAATTTAAAAATATACAGAGTATATATGATAATTTATCCATCTTGATTATGATTCATATCAATGGATTTTCAGAACAAAAGAGCAATTGTAGAACCTCTATTGTCAGACTCCTGGGCAGAAGAGACTTATGCATCACCATTGCAGCCTGTTCCTTTACATGATTCATTGTGGTGAAGGTTTTCTGCTGATATCAAAGACCTATTTGTTCATGCACCATTGACTTCTGCTTTGCCATCATCCTGAGAGATTGCTTCAATAAATGGCCAGAAACAGCTTTTATGTCACAAGTCACACTTGCTACTGTAATTACTTTCCTGTCCACCTTTTCCCACAGAGCGGAGCCCAGAAGAATTAGTATCCAATAATGGATCACAATTCACACTTGTAGAGTCTGAAACTTTTCTGGGGAAGCAAAACGTCACACACAGAAGATCAAACACTTTAATTAAATTTTGGAAGAAAGGTGTACTGATTGCTGTGCAGAAGACTTCCTACAAACTTACACAGCATGCACTTTCAAAAGCATAACACCAAAGATGCTTCCTGAATGACTATATATGAAAGAGAAGTGAAAAGCTAAATGCTACTGCATTATAGAAAACCCACTCTGAAACAGAAGCATTACTGGATATAAGATAAAACAGCCCAATGGATTCAGTAAAATCACAAAATGGAGAGAAGTTACCCTCAAGGTGCTAAAAAGCTGCAAGTATCTCGCTTGTGAGAATATAAAATCTTTGATTCTTTTAAGTAGGAGAATCAAAGTGTGTGTTGCTTCTCAAGACTGTCATAAAAGAAAAAAAAAAATCTTACACATCCAAACTGCCCATTACGACAGATTGGAGTGCTTCTCTCTGACTAACATAGGAAACATAGGTTATCTCCTGATAACAGGGCATACATAATGGTTTCCAAACAAGAAACACAGGAGGAAATAAAGATTATTCAAATTCTGCCAAATCCTGATGCACTGTAGACCAAACCCCTAGGCACTGTGGACCATTAGCTAAATAAGTGTAAAAGCTCAGATTTTAATTTTAAAAATTCTGTCCTAAATTAGTTTGCCTATATGGTCCCTAAGTATGTGACTGCCTAGTAAGTAACTATATAGCTGCTGAGACAGTAGGATAATAAAGGTACTATTTCATTATTGATTTGGCATTACGGATATGCAGCATCTTTTAAGATGGACATACACAGTCTTGCCATAGATGCTCGGAAGGTCCTGCTTACAAGTTTGGCAGGCTGCCCTCTCTTTGCAGATAGCTCAGAAAGGAAACTTTCTGGCTTGCTGCTGCCACTGCTTTGACCTAACAGAATACACATCCTGAAGCCTGTCCTTCACACTTTATCTTGGCTACACATCTAACCACGTGAAAAAATTCATTCTAAGTTATAATTACCAAGGATTACTGAGCAGCAAAATTCCTATGACACTTTTTCTCAAAACAAACAAGCAAACCCACAAACAAAGAAAAAAAAAAACTTAGATAAACATTTACATTATTCTTTGTGAAAGAGAAGATACAGAAGCCAGAGAGACATGGTAGGAGGCCTTACAAGGATGCATGTTTTTCCCCACAACATTTTTCAAGTACATGCTAGCAGAGACGCATTAAAGAATAAACCTTGCAAGTTTATGAAAATAGGTAACTAGATACACAGCAGACAGATAAATGTCCACATGGAAAAAAATGAATCATAATATTTTAAATTATACTCCAACAAATCAACACATAAGAATTGTTATATATGATGATTCAAACAGCTTATAATTAATTGAGAGGTGGAAATCCAGAGAAAATCCAGCTTCAGTTTCCGACAACACAGTATTACCGAAAAGAAGAAAACTGTTGTAAATAGTACATTTCACAGTTCTGAGGTATAGCAGTCATCTTTGACAAGTCAGTGTTCCACAGGAGGATTTGAAAAGCTGCATTTGGCCATATTTGTCAGTATGAAAAAAGAATGGGCAGTGCATTGGCTGCCTTGCCACCATGGAGCTGTGGACAAATATTAACGGTCTGAGCAAAGCTGTTAATATTGGAATCAGAAACCACAGAAATCTGTTGGGTGCACTGTGTTGCTTTCTGTCATTCTTCATTATCTATCATTGAAAGTGGCATTAAAACATCAGAAAATAGAGGTGAGTAATGCTATAATATCTGGCTAGTAGCAATCATTTTTTATTATGATATTCCATTTATTTTGTCAAACTACATCAGCACTCATTGATTTGAAATATCCATTAGGCTTAGAGGGAACATACATCTACAAAGAGATAAAGATAATAACTCTGTTCCAGGCATTGATAAGCTATTTATTGCACCACAAGTCAAAGGAAACATTTTCACTGAAGAAAAGGTATATTATTACAGTAATCACCAAACATCTGCGTCATCCATATCATAGAAGCATACAGATGCTCAAATGACCTGAAAGATCCAGAATCTGAGCACAAAACAAGAGTTTAAAGGAAAAAAAGCTACTGTGTTAACTACTCTGTTCTTCCAGGATAACAACTTTAAAACCACAGATTACTTCACCCTACCATCAGTGGCTAAAGTGAAATTAAATGGAAATTGTAGCCTGTTCAGTTCATATTACATCTCAGCTCCCACTTAGTTTGGTTGGAAATAATGTATAAAAACACCATGGGAGGGGGAGACTGGGGTTGAAAATTAGGCTTTTGTCATCATTATTTTGAATCAGATCACAGCTTGCCTTAATTTTCATCCTTTTAGGATTTTACTCCCCATTCATTTTTAAGCATTGTAGTGCTAAAGTACTAATCCTGTTCTAAGCATCAACAAGACATGACACAAAACTGTGAAAAAAATTGATATTTTCGTCAACACCATACTGCTGGCATATTTACAAGGATAAACTTCTATCACAAGATCTTCTTTTGAGTCTGCTGGCTTATCCAAGTGTTTTTTAATACTTGACCAAATTAGCTCTTTGCTTGAACCATGTAAAATACTCAGTGATAATCCAGTTTTCCTAAATCTGAGACTGTGTAATTTTATTCTTGCATAAGGGATGTAATTAGTAACAAGGCACCCCCACAAGGAATTGTCTCTGCTGTGGATATCTTCTGATATCTGGTACCTCATGCCTTCTAAAGAAATGGTTTTTTCCTCCCCTCTTCTTACAGAGGCATACCACTGAGAAGAGTCACACAAAATTTCAGTCTGTTCAGATTATTGTTAATGTCAAATCTCTTTCAGAGAGAAAAATTCTATCACACAAGAACAGTTGTTTCTCAGAGTCAGGGAGAATTTTTCCCTGGTTTTTAACCTTTCAGCTGTGGCCATTTTAAAAATGAAAATGTCTGCCCCTGCAACAAAAACTGTGCTAACATTCTGAAGGTTAAGGTCAAATACTGTGAGATTCAGACACCTTTTCTTAAAATTTATTATAATGGCTTTAATACCATCTCTTTCTCTTGCACAGCTGCCAAGGATTTGTTTAACTATCAGCTTAATAAGCTGTTAACTCAAACTAAAAAGACAGATTTGAAGTTAAATTTTTTCACACTTTCAAGTTATAGGACTTAAGTTTTGATTCATGTCTGTTCCTTTGCTGAATATTGTCAGTGTTCCCTTCATTTTAATGATTACAGAAACTGCCTTTATCTTAGTGATAAACTGGAAAAAGTAAACCTTGGCATTCTTTCCTTTGTTTCCTATATAGGACAATTCTGAAAGCTTACATTAAAAATAAAATTCTAGTTTTTTAAAAGTTGGTTGAAGTAAGGCTTTTTGTCATTAAAAATAAAAGAGGTTTGCTTCCTCCCCAGGAGATTAGTATTTTTCCCAGGCTGTCAAATGAGTTTTCCTTCTTCCTTTTTTCATTTGCGGTTTTGGGAGTTGGGGCGGGGGGGAGGGTGTTATTGGGTTTTTGGGTTGTTTTGGTTTTTATGCTGTGGTAAAGCACAGAACACAATGTTACCTATCCCTGGCCATGACTTCTTCCCCAATAACCTAGTCTTCTGGTAGCAATTCTAGTTTGGCTTTCTTGTGGTACATCTGGGATCTAGTTATAAGCTAGAAAGGAAATTAATTGGTTTTCTTCTCCAGCAGACTGGCAGCTGGTCCTTTTATGAGTATCTCATAGGTGCAATTGACAGGGGCAGTCCATAAGACCATTATGCATGTTTCTGTTTTTATTGCAGTAGCAAAGTTCAGACATCCTGCAGGCATTACCAGTGATGAGATGTTCACTGATCTGTTCAACAGAGTTAGAAGATCAGGAACACATAGTCCTCAAGCACACTAAGTAGTAAAACATGAAGAACCATTTGGAGTACAGTCTGGAAACAGCCTTCACATGTCATGGAGAGAATCTACGTAAAAGCTTTCCTTCAAGTACTTTCCCACTCAATAATGTCCAAGGTTACTGACTGCTGCCTGTTCAGCTTCAAACTCTTTATCCAACCTACTGACCTGACTACATGTTCAAATTTTCTCTCCTCAGCCAATTCTCAATTCTCTGCCTAAATCCTCACAGGACTCTCAAACTGTCTCTTTGATAACTTCGCTTCCCTGTTCTTAAGGGATCTAGGACTGTTAGCCATACTTTCCAAAATTGCATTAGCAAGCCCTTCTTTATCCTTTCATGCAAGAAGCCATGGGGTTTTAATCATCAAGGTCATGTTCATTAAATTATCTATAGTAACTACAGTTTGGTTGTTATTTTCCTCAGGTACTCTGAGATGAACCATCAAAAATTAGAACATGGTGAAAATTAATACAACACTAAGACAGGAGCATAAAGAAAGGAAATAAAAAAAATTGATACCAGAGCTCAAAAAAACCCAATGAGCCTGTTTGCCTTCTAATCAGCCATATCTGATCCAACAAAAACAATTTAGAAGTGAATGTTAAACTAGGAATCTGTTTTTATGTGCTGAAAAATAACTGAGCAAAATTCCCATTGACATGTCTGGGAACAATTAGGGCTTCACTCCTATGAAAGGAAGCCTCAGAGGTTCCTAGGGAAGGTAGATAATCTTTTTTCCCTGCCACTTTTTTTTTCTTTATTATAACCCTGGACAGTAAATAAAGACCTCAAATCCATTGTTAGCTACAAAATAGGAAACTCAACCCTGCAAAATTGAAAAGACACATTTATTACCTAAGCATAGGAAATGAAAAAAATTAAGCTAACAACTAAAGCAAGAGTATTTCCTAAGTAGCATTAGGTCACTGGATGGCTTTTATAGGCATTCATTCAGACATTTTGCTATACACCACTGGTAAACTCCAATATCGTACCAATGGGAACTGAGTCCTTGATAGAGTGTTGCCACAGTCATTCTGGTTTGTTTCCACAGGTACTGTGGATACTGCCCTTGCACATTGTGCCTCATATTTGCACAGGAGCAAAGGAGGAGAATTTTGCCTATCTGCTCAATGATATATCTTTTTTTTTTAATCCCCTTCCATCAGGGCAAAAAAAAATTATCAGATTCCAGAAAAATTGTATCATAAAAGCAAGCTATCCTCTTCTTCTCATACCACTGGAAGAAAATGAAAAAAAACCCAAAGGTTCACCAAGTCTTAGTCACATTTACATTACCATTAAATTTTTATCTTCTGCCTTTTCACTCAGGTACCTCCCAATGTTGTGCCCTTAAACTAGAGCTTCTGAAACAAGTAATTCCTTGACTTTAGAGGCACTGATGCATTTTAACAATTTGTACTTGAAACCTGTCAATGAACCTATTTGGAGTTTTTTGCCTTTCCACTACTTCTGCATAACGCTTAAAACAAAATACCTTGTTGTCAGTCCTGACCTCTCTGAGAAACGCAGTAATGAAGTGCTGAGGTCAGTTAACCAAAACAGCAGCATCAAAACATCTAAATATGCAGTGACTCTTACAAGGAAACAAGGTAGCAAGTTACTTAGCAGAAAATAACAATGCAACACAAAACCACCCCTTTCTCATGTGGATGTTTTAATGATGATGGTGTGACTAAGCTTGTTCTAAAAGACCCTCTGATTCTTTCCAGATAGATAAAAAATACAGTAACTTGGAAAATCAGCAAGTAGTAGTACTAATTTCCCATGTTGTTCATACAATTAAGTTTGTTTATCTGAGACTGCAAAATTAGGAAAAATTTACCTGTAAAGACACAAGTTCAAATTCCAGTCTTTATATGAACTTGTAGTGGTTTAACCCGGGCTGAGTGCCAGGGGCCCACTACAGCCACCTTCTCACTCCCCCATGCCCAGCTATAGAGGAGAGAGAGAATATAACGAGAGGTTTCGCTATTCATGATAACAACTACAGCAGATTCTTTCTTAATCACTGTCACAGGCAAAACAAGACTCTATGTGGGAATAATAATCAAATTTATTACTAACAAGATCAGAGCTAAGAGTGAGACACTAAAAGACACCTTTTACCTCCCAGTCCCCCTCCTTCTTACATCCAACCTATTCTCCCGCAGCGGTCAAGGGAAAAAGGCGAGGTGGGGAGGGGAGGTGTTGCTGTGGTCAGTTGCTGTTCTCAGCCGCTGCTTGGGAAGAGGAGTCCTTCCAGCCGCATTCCATGGGGTCCATCCCTCACAGGATACAGTTCCTCTCACAAACTGCTCCGGCGAGAGTCCATCCCATGGGCAGCAGCCTTTCACAGACTGCTGCCGCATGGTTGAAAATTCCACAGGGTGTAGTCTCTTAAGCACAGGCTGCTCCAGCGTGGGCCCCACGAGCCACGCATCCTAACAGGAGAATCTTACTCTAAGTGGGCTCCTCTCCCCACAGGCTACAGTCCCCTGCCAGCTTCACTTTGGGTCTCCCACGGGCTACAGCCTTCCCCAGCGTCCACCTGCTCCGGCGTGGCTCCTCCACGGGCTACAGGTGGATCTCTGCACTCCTGTGGTCCTCCATGGGCTGCAGGGGGTCACTGCTTCACCATGGTCTTCCCCATGGGCTGCAGCTGGATTTCAGCTCCGGCGCCAGGAGCATCTCCTCCCCCTCCTTCTTCACTGACCTTGGTGTCTGCGTTGTTGCTCACAGGCTCTCACCCTGCTCCTCTCCGGCAGCCATCTTCATTTCCAACTACTTTTTTTTTTTTCTTCCTTCTTAAATATGTTATCACAGAGGCGTTCTGTCAACTACTGATTGGCCTGGCCTTGGTCAGCAGCGGGCCCAGCCTGGACATGGGGAAACTTCCAGTAGCTTCTCGAAGAAGCCTCTCCCTCAGCCCCCCCCCACTGCCACCAAAACCTGGCCACAGAAAAACCAATACAGAACTATATGAGCTGATTCATCTCTCCTAATCTGCTTTGTTTAATAAAACAAAGCTATAAACCTTACAGGTGCTGGGAATAACACTAACTATGAGAGTACCAATAAAATGAAATCTAATTTTTTAATATCTGATATTTAATGAACACTAGTTTCTTTCTCTTCTGGAATCTGAAATGTTATAGTCTACCCAGAGTAGCTCCAGAGCTCTGTATTTTGTCAGTATCTTTTATCATAAGAACACAACTCTAGGCTTATGAGTTGGGATGCTAATGCCTCATCACAATCTCAAGACTAACATCCAAATATTCAGGTACTGCTTGTACCACTCTGGTGACAAAAGTGATGATAATACATTTGCACTGCTCAGTTTTTTACTGTGGATAGCATTTCTCATTAGTTAATTATCTATTTTTATAGTCAACAAATCACTCATTCTCTATATCCAAAGAACAGTAATGCTTGTAGACATTCTTTACTCATTAAATATAATAGAATTACAACTTTGTTTTTGACAAATTTTGAAGATTAACTAGGTGCCTTCTAAGTGGTTTGCCTGTGCCACTCAGTCTCTCTCTTCTTTCTCACTTCTGCTCCTGTCTGACAGTTTTACAGAACAGCAATCATCAGCAGATCCACAGTAGCAGCATTGTGACTATTAAAAATGCTACAGTTCAGAGCAGTGTTTCTAATTACCTGCCAGAAACATGCTTAAACTGGGTGTACCACTCAGCTATTTTTACCAAGCTTGTTTAATTTCCAACTGTTTGATAAAACCTTTTAGTCATAGATCCCACATATTATGAATTTTTCAATAAAAGTCTTTTTCTTCCTACATCCTCTAGGAGCTGATTAGTGATTCAAATCTTAATATGCCCAGGATAATCAGTATTCTCTGTTTGTAATACTCAATAGTATCCACAACTGTTTCTTGTGCTCATCAGAGCACAGTGCATGAAATTTATGTCGTAATGTCTGCTGAAATCTTTCTGGGAGAGGATTTACCATTGGCTAAGGTGATTCCCTACAAAGTATCTCATTCCCATATACCCAGGACCACAAATCATCTTGAGTTTGGACAAAAAACATTAAACATGAAACACTAGGACTGTACTCTCCATTTGGAAACCATCTTAACTCTCACCAGTCTCAAGTTAATACATGGCAAAAAATTAAGATTAAATCACTGAACAGTGTTGGGCATTTTTTCAAATGTATGGTCAATGAGTAATATCTAGAGCCTGTAAAGGTCTAAACCTTTTATTCTGTAGCATGTCTCTATCTGAAGTGAAAGTCCAGCCCTACTCTGAGACACAAAGTTTGACAAGTTCACAGTAGTAGTACAATACTAACTGGATCTAATAAGAAGCCTTTTGTTTTAGCTGCTCTTAGCAGTGAGTTCAAGATATATAACCCACTTTCTTCATTTCCTAAATGTTCCAAAGGATATTTGTAGCTGTGTCTCTTTGGCACTTTGACCATGCATTTCAAATGTTCCATTGGTGAGGGTGGATGAACAAGAATAATGGATGGTCGACTACCTGACGGAAAATGCCACTATTTTCCATCTCAAAAACTGAATCCAACATAATTAAAGTTTCTTTTCAATATTCTTTTTTTTCCTCTCTGATGCTCACTGCCTTCCATTTCCCCAACTATCATGATTTTTCCCAAAATACAATGGGCACTATTTATCAAAAATGACACTCTCAGATAAAAGCAGCTCCCAAATGCAAGTACATTGCCTACAGCCTGTAGAGCTCATTTCCACTGTCTTGGCCAGGCTGAGCTTTCTATGTTTACAGTGATTCCCAGTCACTGACTCTTTTGCACTGACTGCTGTGCTTTTGCTGCTAAAAATTTTTTATCATGAAAAATTAAATAAGAGCAGCCTTGCCTTGGAAAATTGTGAAACAGTAAGTTGAAAGAAAATGGGATGGACATTCTTAGCTCCACATTTTGTTACTTTTACCATTTCATTGTTTCCTTTACTGAATCTTTATCTTAGCCAGGTGCCTGGAGAAAATGAATCGCTCATCACTGTATGAGGATTTTTTCCTAGAATGACCTATGGAAATGCTGTCAGCTATGTGGGATTATTATTCCTGTGCACATAAAATGCAAGATAATTACCATGAGCAATGGTCCTACTAAATGAAGTGTTTTCCTCACAGTCAACGCAGCTTTTTATATTTCTCACCATCACTGAATATGACAGCACTGAAAATTCAGTGATCCACTAAGAAGAAGGGGTAAGCTTCCTGTGTCCCACACACATTCACACATGTTATATTCATGAAAAATTCAATAGCTATTCCCTTAAAATTCTTGCAATCCCCTGGCACCACAAATGGCTCTGAATCTAGCAGTTGTCTCCCAGATGCTTTCCCACATTCTCCAAGAAATTTTAAACACTAGTGCTCTCAAGCATATCAAAGGTAGTTCTAATGAATTTCCAGCAATATGAACACTTAGCAGTTATGCCTGTAAATAATCTGGGGGGGTTTAAAAGAAGAAAGTATTTCCAAATGTTATGCTTGACAGTGGTCTAAATTTTCTGAATGTGATCCTTCAAAATTCCTGAAATCTGTGATTAAAGGGGCATGCAGGTGCCTTCATTTTATGAATCCAGTACCCAACTTTATAAAATGTTGAGTAACACTGAGATGAGCTCAGAATTTTCAATCCTCAAAGCTGGTTTGAAACCTTGAGAAACTAGGCCTTTGTGAAAGAGACATCCTGCTAAAGTGTTGGCTGTATGAAAACCTAAAACAAAAAGTTCATTCTAAATGAAACTATTCTGGAGCATATGTAGACACCACCTTTCTCATCAGTCATCCTCTACCCCACTTGCAGACTTATTTTGCCATCTCCTTCTAACATCAAGATAAACTACTTTTCATGACTGTTCATCACAGGAGTTTATTCCATTGCAGGTCAACTGTGATGACAATTGTACATTCACAAAATGGAGAATCCTCAATTGTTAACAGAACAGTGTAGGTAGCACGTCAGTATTGTCTCAGACTGTTCTCTGTTTGATTAAATATATAAGACTTGCAATATTTTCTAGCCAGAAGGCGAATGCTTTCCATAACTCTGCAATAGGGATAAAGCACAGACTTCAACAAGTAGGAACTGCTATGAGCAAACATAATAAGAAGCCATGGGAAAAGTTCAGACACATGAAAAAGAGGAAACTTTGAGATAAAAAAACAAAACAAAAAAAGCTGCTGTGGTGGTTTAATCCACCTTTTAGCATTCAGGGGACAGGTTCAATGAAAGTGATGGAAAACTGGATAGAATTTTTCAGCAGGTGAACAATTTATTACAAGGGATTTGAATTAGAGAGCTAGGGGTAACCCACAGGAGACCCCAGAATTACACAGAGGGACCCCCAACACACAAAGGGGA
>VXBA01005677.1:15561-78860 GCA_013399895.1 Serilophus lunatus
AGATGTCACAGCGCCAACACGGTGCCAGGGCCAACACGGTGCCAGGGCCAGCCCCCCATCGCTGTCCAGAAGCAGCAGTGGTGCTGAAATTTCCAGCCAGGCTGGCCCGGGGTGAGTTGCCGCTGCCCACGCTCTTCGGTGGGGGTGAGGAGCCGCCGCCCCAGAGGGACGCTGGGGCTTCCCCGCGGCTGTGCCCCCAGGCCGCTGCTCGCCCCGGGAAGCCACTGTGCCCGTGAGGGAAGGGACGGTCCCAGCCGCACACTTTGCAGGGAAGGGCCTCCGTGCTCCCGGGAGCCTGGGGCAATGAGCCACTGCCCAGCCCCGGCCCTGGTCCTGTCTCGCCCCCTCCCCCCCTCCTCGCTGCCGGGAGCCTGGAGGCATGAAGCTGCCACCCAGCCACGGCCCTGAGGACACCGTGACTGGTGCAGGCTCCGCTCGGTCCCAGCCCCCCGTGGGCACCGGGAGAGCAGCTGGAGAAAGGGCCCCTCCCCGAAATGGCCTTGAGGAAAATTGAATTTTAACTCAGGTAAGTGGATTGCTGTCTTACACCCCCCTTCAAAAGCCTTGTTTTTCAAATGGCTACAGCTGCTTTGGGTTAAATAACCAATAAAGATCTTTTCCAACCTAAATGATTCTATGATTCTATAACATGATAGAGTTTTTTAAAGCAGTGATGACTTAAAGCAGCATGATTTTTCATCAATATATTTGTTTTAGTTAGACAGGTACTAGGCTGAATCTACAAAAGTTTACACGTGATGAGAGCCTGATGGGCCAAAGACCTCTAGGACTGCAGGAAAGCAGGAACCCAAAGCTCTCCTTCCTGTAAGGGAGGTGGAGGCTGAGGTATTATGTGCTCCATTTTAACAGGCAGAAACTGGCTAAAAAATGTTTTTCAGCATTGAAACTTCAACAAGAAGGGGGAAAAGACTATATCCAGTAAACTTTTCCATGAAGAAATTCAACTTGCTATCAAAACTACTTTTGTTTCCAGCAGCAGTGTCATACTGTGGGAAAGAAGTTTTTTTCCTGCCTTGCTGATATTAAACCAGCCTTTAGATGCACAGAATGAAAACATCTTCATTACACCATTTATCTAGAGAAGAAATATAGGGCTATTCACCTGAGTTTTCTGTAGACTTCACTTTCAGAAATTTCAGGGTTTGTAAATCCAAGCCTATCAATGACATTTATTTGCTTGTTCTATAAATATAAAAATTAACACATTGTAGAGAGCAGACACCTCTATCAAAGCTCCTCATTGTTTTCTAGCTGAGAAACTGTGCTGACACTTGGTGGCTAGAGAAAGAGTAATTCTTAAAACATTCCTAAACAGATGTATTCCCAAAACATACCCAAAACATGAGTCAAGTTGTGACTTTCGACCTGTTAGGACAGCAGAGCACTGGATAAAGAAAACCAGCAGACAGCTAAGAGGGTGAAAATGTGTCCCTGAAAAAATTAGCTGTCATGCAAAAAGTAACCAATACTCACAGCCCACAAAAGCTGAGAACTGTGAAGTGCTCAGGATATTGAATTGAAATATTTTAAATCCAGAAGGGTTTCTCCTGGTGAATCTCAAGGTGGTGGTCAGCAGACAGAACTTCCCAGATTTGGGTAAGGTCATTCCTGTAAATGATGATGTCAATTATGATGTGTCCACATTCAACAAACTCAGATTATTCACATATAAACTGGGGTTTTTTGCACTAAAATTCATTTTCTTATCTCTCTTCTTGTATAGTATGAGCTATTTGTTTATTCTAACTATAAATTCTAAGGAAAAGTATCTTGGCTGAACTATGGTTTCAGTCCCTACATGCTTTTCTATTCTCATAACCTCTTTTTGTTCATGCTTTTCTCATATTTGGAATAATCCCTATTCCTTCTCTACCAGTCCTCATTTCTCTTTTCCATCCAAGCCCTTACACATCTGCATGCTTTGACTGTAGCTTTTTACAATTCTTTCTTAACAGCTTGTTACAGCCATCCATTCTTATACAGTCAATTTCTCTGAGGATTTTGCCTTGTTCAGATCGAAGGGAAACAAATATGATTTTAGGATTTGTTGCATAAATAGGTCTGAAAACTTGCAGTTTCTATTAGTTTCAATAAGAAATGAGACTGTTCAGTAACACAGGATTTCAGATCATCATTACTTAAAAAAATTGTTCTTATCGTTTGAATCCTAAATGTATACCTTGCAGAGTGTAATCCTGCAAAATCTGAGTATTCTCAGTTTGTATTTAATTTGCAACATGAAAACATCATAATCCAAAAGAAAGCTATTAATTAAAAAAACAGTAATCTGAGTCTATGTTAAAATTCATAACCTACTCTGGTTTTCTTTTTGTGATTCCTTAAGCGTGCACATCTCCAGGTGCTGTTTCTATTTACTCTGTCTCACTTCATTCATTGTTTATCAATTGCTTACACTTCAAATCCCTTTTGGAGAATTTTTGCCACTCTGTGCTGTTGACTATCTTAGCTGTGCTCTTTGCTTGCATGGATTTTCAAGTATCTTGTTCTCCAAGTACACAATAAGTGATTATGTGATATATTTCTTTGATTCTCGATAGCTTGTTTCTAAGATTTTGCATTAATTGTGAAAGAGTACATTTAGCAGCTCCTTGAAGCTAGTGGAAACCACACACTGGACCTTTTTAAGTGGGGAGCCCTTCCTTCTGCAAAGCAGAAATACCCAGAAAGAAAAATAAAAGGCAGCTTCCCTGAGGGATCAAGTTTGCATGGAAGCATTTACTGAGGGATGAGACAGTCCCATAGTTTTCAAAGGGCAAAAATTACTGCATTCCTCCATAATTTTTTTCATATATATAGAGAGAGAGAGAGAGTGAATGTGCTTCAACAATGACAGCAGTGGACCAGTGTCCTGGTTTTGGTATTGGTCTGTTTATCTCCTTGCCTCTGCTTCTTACCCACTCTTTCGAGTTTATCTTATCACATATCTGAGTGCCTTCCACAGAAGAAGAGGTGAAGCATGTTTTCACTTTGGTGGTAAATATCCTGCAGGGTCCTGATGTTTTAAGCTTACATAATTTACCATGTCCTACCATCCGCCTTCTATCCACTGTGTTTGTTTGAAAAGCAAAAATTGTCAGAGCAGAACCCAGTTGTATTTTGTATTTGTGGAAACACAAAGTTTCAGTATTTGTTAATGAGATCAAAAACCCTATGTTTTATAACAAGGACAGAAGTGTAGAACTTATATGTACAAAATATATTTCAGGATGTCTGACCACCCTTTACTTTCTCTTTGTTCTATCCTAAAATTAAATCTTCACACCCTGTTTCAATCAGCCCTGGACCTGCAAAAGTTTTAATATATGTTTAGTTTTAAGCACTGTGAGTAGCTTCAGTGTTACTGAAGTCAGTCACTGTCTGCAGTTTCCTAGATGAGCAACACTTCGCAGGACATGGCCTAAACCTTCAATAAAACCTGGTTTCCTTCCTTAAAGCTTCTTTTCTTCCAAATTCTTCTTTAACTCCTCTGGTTTTCATCTCTCATCAGTATCCTCAGACAACCATGGGACTGATTTACACATGAAGAAGCATCATTAAAATCTAGCTTTATGTTCTGCATCTAATTTAATCAAAGAAGTGTCTTATAAACCTGTGTTTAACTTTTCATCAGATCAATTTTTCTCTTTTTATAGTTCAAAGGTTTTATTCCTCCAGAACTCATAACAGGAAATACTATTACAAAGCAGATAATAGTCACTATTGTATCTTTTGGTACTTTTGAGGAATGTAACAACTGCACAGTGTGTAAATATATACTTTGCATTAAAATTCCCTCTCCAGTGTCAAGTGGGTATTAAACACTGCATTCATGTATACTGTTATTTTGTGCAGGGTATTTGTAGCTGTTTAAGAATAATAGTATTTCACTTTGGAGGTGGCTGCACATTAAGTATGCCTGAAACAAGTGCACGTCTGTATGTTGTGCTTTTCTGCTTTGCAAGAATAAAGATGTTACAAATGTTATATAGCAAGGTATTTGAAGAAAGTTATAAATACAATCTAATCATTTTTATCTCACATGGATTTCCAAGATTAAAATATAGTTAGAGAGATAAGATCATAAGCTAACATATGATCATAGGCTAAAACAGGAAGAAAGGAGAAAAGACAGAAAATTGGAGCACAAACTTGAGCTAGAGCTATGGAAAGGCAGAACTCAGTAAATGAAGCTCCAAATAAGAGACAGTTCCTCGTTGCTACACTATTGATGTTATATGATATAAACATACTCAGTGTGTTAAAGAGCAGAGGGATCCAGAGCCATTTTTATTGGGAGTGTGTGCAACAACAGGAAAGCAGGCAAACATAACCAAAGTCTTTGCAGATGAAATCATAAGCACAGCAAGAGAGTATCATCAATTAAAAAAAAAACAAAAAAAAAAAGAAAAAGAAAAAAAGTGTAGGAATCAGAAAAGTTACAGGGTCTACAGAACTTGGACAAGAGTCAAGACACTCAAGAATTGAGACTGAAGAAGTGAAACTGAAAAGCAGGAGTATCAGAAGCTGATTTAAAGGAAACCAGGGGGAAAAATCAGAGAAACTAAAAAGGAATTTGAAGGACTTCAGAGAAAAAGAGATGCATAGCAGAGGTTCAGAGAAGATGAACAGCATATAGGAAATAGTCCTGCATATGCAATGCTACGCTTCTATGTCTATATGTGTATGCAACATATTTCTGAGTAAGTAACATTACCTTCCTAGTGCAGTCAATGGATGGTCGATCAGGCAAGTGGATCACAATGATATAGGGAACAAAAAGGGAAGACTTTCCAGGTGAAAGAAATGAGTCTGTAAAGAAGTAATTAGAGTAGAATGACAGTGGCACGAAAAGTCACAGCTAGAGGACTTTTTTTGAAGCAGTAAGCTGATACTTATCCAAGGGGAACATGGGTAACAGAGATTGGAAAATACTGAGTCATTTGGATGTGACAGAAATTGATCAAAAGGAGGGGCAGAAATATGAATAAAAGGGATCTTGGAAATAAGCATCCTAAAAAAAAAAAGTTATGTTTATGTCTCTCATTCCACGAAGAAGTAAATCAATACTGGAATATATAGAGAAGAAAACCAGATAATGAGGAGGAAATGGGTCAGGAAACATATAGTGACCTAACACAATAATTGAGTGAAAGCACATGAATACCCTTCTAAACATCAGTCAAGAAGAATATTTGGATAGATAGATTACTCTAAAGTATTGAAAGAAAATCACATATGTAATTGCACAAGTTACTCCAAACAGGAATATATGCTAAGAAGAAGCTACGCCAGCCAGAGAATTGTTTAATGTTTCTGTGTCTAAGAGAAGACAGCCATGATTCTGCTTTTCTTAGCACCTCCTCTATCAGATCAGTCTTCTGAGTTTTAAAATGTATTTGTTGCTTTCTAACCTCATCAAAATGAAGCCTTTTTTTATTTACCCATAGTATTTTTTGCCTGGACACTAGGAAGCCCCATACCTAATCCTCACAAATGGTTTGTGCTCTACAGCGGCAGAGCGGAGCAACCATTTCTGAAGCTTTCCTACATCCTATCTAGAGTTTGGCTGGAAATACATTTCCTCCTGCTACATATTTCTTATTCCTATTTATAGAAATAAAAGTTGGGTGAGTTTTTTCTCTGACATAATTTATGCTCATATTCCACATCACTGACTAAGTGACCTGGCTATGCTTCTGTGTTATTCTTATGTATCAGTTCAACTGTGTTTTAACGACTTGCCACTGTGGGACTGCTGTACTTTCCCATATCACCACCAGAAAGTAGTGAAGATAAAATGTCCCAAAGACATGATAACAGCTTTTCCATGCCAACATGCCTTCACTTGAAAGGTCAAGCTCAGGCAAATAATTTATATGTTTAAAGAGATACTGCTCCTCAGTTGCAGGTACAAGCTGCAACCTGTTCTCTATTTCTGGCAGAAAATTAGTAGGAAGAGCATCTCAGGAGTGTTAGGTAGGTGTATCCTTCCACCAAGAGGCTGATCCAGTGGGTAAAATGGTGGTTACACTGACATTCATGACAGTAAACACACAGGAATTACATCCAAGGGAAAATACCTCAATCTGCCCAGCCTGGTTTCTCACTATGAATGATATATCACATTCTCTGCAGGCTCAGTATAGTGTTGATGTCATCTCCTGTCTCCTCACTCTTATCCTCCTTCTCAACATGGGGCAAAAACACACGGGTGACTCCTCCACTGTATTTTCCTCTTCCCCTGAACCACTTCCTTCATTCTGTGCTGCTTTCCCATTTTTTATTTATTGCTACCTCTCTTCTCCAAGTGACCAAAGGAGACTCAGTTGCAATTTTCATAGAATCATACATTGGCCTGGATTGGAAGGGACCTTAAAATCTTCTAGATCTAATTCTCTGCCATGGGACATGTTCCATTAGACCAGGTTGCTTAAAGGCCCATCCAGCCTGGCCTTGAACACTTTCAGGAGCAGGGCATCCACAGCTTTTCTCAGCAACCTGTTCAAGTGTTTCATCACCCTCGCAGCAAAGAATTTCTTCCCAAAAGTTTTCATATAACAGAAGCCTTGATTTAGACTTGGTAGACAACCAAATTGTCAAGTTGTGTGTTTTTAAGGCTCATCTCTACAAACAAATGAGCACATGAGTAGAAGGCCAAGCAGGGGAAAACCAAGTACTTGATAAGAGAAAGGGAGCCTCCTGCCCTGGCTGCTCTCAGGTGGAAAGATGATTTCACTGTCCAAGTGTTAAAACCATCACTTTGAGTCAATAGGAGCCTTTGTGATTACCTTACACACTGAGAGGGTGGAAGTTACTGCCTAAAGGGATATGGGATTTTTTATGGAGTACAGCGGAAGAGTATTTTGGGATTGCACAAGATTTGTTCTAGAAAGTCTAGGGAAAAAAACAAAGATAGGGAAAGTACGAAGGAAGGTAGTCTAGTAAGGAACAGCATAGAAAAAGAGGGATAAAATAGCTGATTGCATGTAAAGAGGTTTCTTATCCAACCGTGTTCTTCATTTGAATGCTGCAAACTGTCCTTATGAAACTCCTTTTCTATTTTCCTGGATGAGGATACTCTAGATAGTAGTGGGTGTAAGGATCACTTACATACTCTGTAAGTATATGTATAGTCTACCCTATTATATACTCTCTATGTAAGCAAGTGTAAGGAAGTCCAAGTGCACCTGCAGTGCCAGCAACTAGATAAACTAGAATGCACAAATGATCTAAGTGCAAACAACTCTGTTGGAGTTCATAAACAATAGACACACATGTGTCTATAGTACCAGCAACTAAAGAGACAAAGTGAAGAGTATATGTACCATGTGACATGTATGTCAGTACAAAACTGCAAGCAAGTCTCAAGCTGCATCATCTGGCAAGTAGGATAAGAGCTTGGGAGTCAGATACCAAAACAGTCACAAGTCTTGGCTGCATATAAGAAAGAGCAGAGGATCTGAGTGCTGGCTACCACAGGGATGAAGAAGTGTGAGCTAATTACTGGAGACACAGTGGTGCTTGCGCTCAACTGAGAGACTCATTCATATATGCACGTGTCTGCGGATAACACAACTGAATACAAAAGGATCTGAGGGCTAGTTACTGGACAGACAGTGCCTAAGGCCATCCACAGTGTGCATATCTGTACTCATGTTTGTGTTTTCAAGGGGGTCTGAGTACCACCAACTGGAGTGGAACTGGGACAGGTGTGCCTAAGTGCCAACAACTGGGAAGACCCAGAAGCTGGGTGCGAGCTACTGGACAGATTGAGATCCTAAAATCAGCTCTTGGAAGGAGGCCTATTATATACATATGTAAATACATACGTAAATTTTCCACTAGCAGACTTTCATCTTGGTCAACCAAAGAGGAGCAAAATGAGGCCATTGGAGCTGTATTTTCTGTATGTGTTGATCTGCATGGCCAGTCATGTGCATATGAATGCATTTGTGCACATGGGAATGCATGCTCAGCCTTGCTACTGGACAGATCTGTAAAGATGGTGCTGCAGCAACCTTGCCTCAAAAGTCTCTACTAACCATGCAGAGACATCCGTGGAGGGTACGCTGTACCCCAACCTCCCTGCTAGAAGAATCAGTATGCAACAAGTCCAGTGCATTAGACTCATGACAAGGGTAGTGCCACACATCAGGGTATTGCACATACACAGCAGATTTGCACATGAACAGTAGCCAGCACTCCTTATGACAGCAGAATAATCTTTGTGTTTTTAATTTACAGTCAGAATTTGTCTATTTACACAGATCCACATTGTATGGCATAACTGATGTTACCTGAACCATACTGACCTAGAACAGTTTCCCAGAGCAATGTCAATCCACATGCAAAGCCTACGGGCTAAATACTACTTTGATATCAAGCATAAAAGAAGTTTGAAGTTCTCTCTGTTTTTGTTTATTTCTTGTATATACTGAAGAGCATGTGACAACAAAAATCAAATACATAATTTGCTCTATGTGCTTTCTGGTCAGTTTTGTTAGCAGGCTTAATAGGGTAATTTGAAGACTTCTCATGAAAACTGAGATTGTTTCATAGTAGTCACATCTCCATTACATTTCCTATGTTCCAGCTTCAGCAAAATTCTTTCACTCCAAATATCTCTATGTATCTAAAATTTAGAAAACTTGTTGGCCATTATCCCTCACACATTCACATGCCCACATTGTGATCTGAACCAGAAAATAAAATAAAAACTTTTTTCAAAAGAAGGGCTATAGTAGAAGAGCTTAAAGTTGTGGTGTGATATCGTTTGAAGTTGTCTACTGAACTCACATATTTCCAGTGCTTCAGACACAGGGGTTATGTAGGATTTAAAAAAAAGAGAAACTCTACTGTTCAGAAGCTTTTTCTAGCTTTGATGACAACTCCTCTGAAATTGCTTATTTTTCAGATCACTGGAGAGTGATACAGAAGGTCTTGGATCATTACAGAACATGAAGATCCTTACACATCTGAGCATATTGCAAGTGACAGCAGAACACAGATTGAGCCCCCAACAACACTGGCAGCAGTCCAAGTTAAGAAAACAACATTCACCAGAATTTTTCTTACCTAAAGATACTTTCTGGCTTTTTTATTGACCCGACACTGTTGTATGTTTAAAGCAGTCAGAGACATGTTACATCAGCCCTAGTGCCTGATGCACAGGAAAGCATAGGGAAAAGGTCATTCAAGGAACCTCATTGATGGCCAGGTCAGCAAATAAAACTGCATGCAGGAGTACATGCCACCTATCTGAACAGCAGCACTTTCCCAATCACTCCATCCAGGAGGGGGCTACCGTAGGTGTCTGCAGTCAAGAAAAAGATGAAAAATAAAAGAAGCTCATGTTGCAATCCTCTCACAGAAATAGGAACTGCTAAAGCTCAGGGCTCTGAGGCTAGCTGCAAGCATAGCCACACTGGGCTGAGAAAAATGGCCATTCTGGAGACAGCTCAAAGGGCTGCTCAAAGCAGCTCCCACGGGCTTGCTGCTCGCATGCTCCGCAGGTCAGCAGATCAGCAGCAAATTTACCTGCTAGAAACACACTGCAGCAAGGACGATGAACCTCATGCTCTTGATATCTCTTTTTAAAACCCTGGCTCTGACATTAACAGGATGTTGTGTGAATGATTTTGTCTTATTTTATTTAAAAAGGGTTTCTCGAAATTACCACCTAAAACTCTGAAATTTTAGCAATCAAAGCAATAAGAAATTTTTATTTTTTTCTTTTAAAGGAAATGTTTTAAATATGTTCTTTTCATTTTCTTGGCATTTAACACATGATTTCTGACTGCAAAATTCACATGTCACTGAAGTTTCCATGCTAATAACTTTTGTACAGTGCCCACTCAAAACACTTTTCTTCTGGGAGAAAGTGAACAGCCTCACTGACAGCCAGCGACCTCAGAATACCAATTAGCAGAGGAGCTGCTCGACTGTCACTAATACTGACCCACTTCACACCCAAGCAAGTGAAGGCAAGCTGTTGTAGTCACATCAACCACTGCAGAGTGCAAGTCCACCTATAGTACATTCCTAAATCTTTAAGCAGAAGTTTGCTGTTTCACCCTTGAAACGTCAAGCCGAAAAGCTCACCGTAGGCTATATCTAAAATAAGGCCACCCATAGCACAGCAGCATTGTTTCTCCTCAGTGTGCCTTTTGAGCAGAACACAGCCTGAAAAGGGGCACATAGGTGGCACATCTGTGGTTCCCTTATTTGTGTAAACACCTTGAAAGCTCTAGCCTTCAACAGGCAGCCATGAGCCATGAACAGAAGGGGACCACCTACGTGAATGATGTGAAACAGCGGCAAGGGTTTAACAGAAACTACTGGAGAATAAAAAACATGGATTTACACATAACTAAGGCACAAATCCTGAGAGTCAGTGGAGTCACTCTTGGAAAAGTATGAACACTGGTGTTATAAAAGAATTCTATTGACTATTATGATCATCTGGCCTGACCTTAAGGTGTCATCTTAAATTCTGGTTTAACAGCATCCTCCCATTTTGTTTCTTCCCCTAAAGGCTTTGTACCCTCTTTAGAAGTTCAACTAGCATCACATTATTATTTTTTCCATTTATTCAAATAACTAAGAAGTTTTTAGTCTAGACCACATTTCAGACACTGCATTTTCTTTTCCATGAAAAAGATGGTTTCTGAACCGTTTAATCCACCTTCAAAGGAAAGGGAGGACTAGGTTCTCTTTTCCTTATAATTGTAATCTTTCCCTCCTCAAATTGCTTTCTGGGAAGATGATCAACAAAGAAGAGAGCATTGTGTTACCTTGTGATTGATTACAGCTTTTCTACTAAGTCATTCTCCTCATCTATTTCATATGACATTTACAAAACTAACATGATGTTATATTCATCAGTTTCTAGAAAAAGAAAATGTCTAGCAATGAGAGATCAATTTGTTTCTTCCAAAAGAGTTCTATTTCTTCTCAGTCTATCTTGGGAAACATAATGAGTATTTTAAAACACTTTCCAAAATATTTCTCAGACATATTTCCTATGTTATATCACATAATAAATATTTAATTCTCCTTAGTTCTCAGTTGGTACTGTTTCTGAGCTTCCATAAGACTGTTTGTTCCAAAACCTCTCTTTAACTGACTCCACCAACACCTGTAGAGAACACACACATTTCTACTTACTGCACAAAGCCATAAAAAAGCTGACCAAAACAACAATTTATATTTAGGGCCGAGTTGCATCCTTAACAAAAGACAGTGCAGTTCTGAGCTGCTCCAGAGGCACCATGGGAGGAAATTACACTGTAGGCTGGTGTTATTCACTGTAAGCAAAGATGTAAGCCAGCAGTAAATAACTACTCTGGTGCTCAAGTCCAGGAAGTGTAAATTGTGCTGGACCATACTCTGTCAGAAGCCACAAAGTTAAAGAATTATCCTGCACCTGTCTTTTCCCATCCATGTCTTGTACCCTTGCAAGGATATAAAGAGTATGCACATCTTCATTTAACTTCTACACTGTTTTGGAAAAGTGTAGAAGGAATCATGTAGCAGTAATCCCCTGCCTTGGCATGCAGTTTTCTTTCATGTTGAGTTCCTGAAGGATGCCTGGGGCTTCAATGAACCACACACAGGCAATACCTACTGAAGCAAGGCACAAAAACCTGCCTAAAATCCCCATCTACCCCTCGAGTACACAATCTCAGGACCACTGTAGAAGGAGACAGACCTACATTAGCAATGAGATATCCTCTCTACTCTTGCAGTGATCTGGGAACCAGGAAGAGCAATAAAGCATTGATATAATCAGCATGTGTGCATTTGAATGTCCTCAATAGACGTCAGCTTTTCGTCTATAAAATACTACCTTAATTGCCATAAAAACGGTCTGTACATTCTCTAACAGCTCAGTGGTCTACTTCATGAGTCTGGTCTCAGATCCCTTCTGAAGGCCAGATAAAATTATGGTGTAGGAAAGGCCACTGAGCCTAGTGCAGGGACCCTTTAACTCATCAAGAAAGATCCTTGCTAATTTCTTTACTGCTAGTATGAAGAATTAGAAACTGATCACCAACACAGGAATCTGGTAACATTTAATTCCTATTAAGCAGTTCAACAAAACAGACTCTGTTGTGTCAAAGCACACTATTTCAGCTCAGTTTATGAAAGGAATATTCACTCTTAAGAATGTGAACTGGCCAGCACAACTCAGGGCCATATTCAGCAGCAGCATGTACTAGTAAAAAGAAGACTGGCTAATATCAAGGGTTTGAGAGGCAAATGTGTTTTGATTGTTTTCCATTGCAAAGTGCTGTTTCATTAACAGTTCAGTCCACTTTGAAAGAATGAACAGAGGGGCTGTACACAATGCACTTTTTAGACAAAGTCTCCCATGTGGGCAGGAAAACCATCTGCAGATTCCAGATAGATCTGTCCAGATGGGAAGGTACACTGGCTAGCAAATCAAAAACATCAGTTAAAACCATAGAAAATATACAGCCACAAGTCTGAAGAGGAGAAGTCCAAAGACAAGCCTTTCAAAAATGAGTGCCTGCTCACAGCCTTTAAAACCCACCTTGCAAATTGCATACACATATCTGATTTTCCTGCCAAACCTTATTACTTTCTTTCTTTCTTCTATAATTATTTTATTTGCCATTTTACTCATTTTGGGGGGACCTCTCACTTGTGCCCTCTATTTCTGTGACTAAAATGGAATGCTTTCCTAGGGTTTTTTCACTTTCATTGTCAAATATCTTTTTTTCCACTAGATAGCTTTCTCTTGGTATCCCTGCAGTCAGTCACACCTGCAGCTCTGCTCAAGATGAGGAATACAGATGTAGTTTTGTTACGAAGGCCGCCAGCATCTCCTTTTAAATGAATGATACATAGGCAAGCTCCAGCAACTGCATTTCACAGATCCAGCCGTAGTTTTCCAAATGAAGAACTAACTAGTTGGCTGATAATATAAGGTACAGGTATAAACACGGCTTTGAGGAGCCTCTCACAACAGCTGGGCTCCAGTGACCTCTTACAGAAAATGCAGACAACAGCCATGATCAAGCAGACTAACTGCAGCAATTCGGCTGGGTGTCAGAGCACTAGTATTTGAGAGACAATGAGAGCAGGTCAGACAAGCATATTTAGGGGAGAAAAAAAAAAAAAAAGCTTAACTAAAAGACAGAAAAGTATATCTGTGCTCCTAGCACCTGGCTGCTCACAAAAGTTACTGCATATCACTCACACTGCAGTCCTAGTCCAGTGTCATAAGCTTACAGCACCTCAGCAGAAAGTGCTGTGATTCTGGCAGATCTATACTGTCTAAGAAGGCAAGACAGTCAGTCATCCCAAGCTGCAGCAGCTGCTGGACAAGCATGGGTCAGCACAAAATAAAGTAAGCACAGTAAGACAGACTGTCTGTGGCTTTAGCCACATTAACACAATAGATCACATCTATGCAACTGCAGTCTGACCTCAACAAGTCATGAAGTGCAGTTATCAGATGCTACCCAAGCTGATCAGTGATGCTAAAACATGGGATCTTATCTTGATGTTCTCCTTCGGGATGCCATTTTATCCAAGATTTTAGAAACTGGACACAAAACTCTGACTCTCATAGTCTATGACACCTCATTGCAGATTCAAATCCAGGCTGAGTATTCCACATAAACCTTTACATTTCACTCACTTCAAAAGGAAGTGGTTAAAAGGAATATGCTGCTGCTTCTGTTCTTTTCCTGAATCATGCCCTGAAATCAGAATTGGAAATGCACATCAGCCCCAATGATTTACAGGAAAAATATAAATTTTCCTTCTATACAGCTTCCTGTGTCTCCACCATATTCAGCTATCAAAACTTTCAAGTGCAGGCTATAGTAAATTGGTGCTCCAGGACTGCATCCCTAGAGTTAACAAAAAGCACAGCACAGCTCAGCAAGCAGCACACTGCTGGACTGAATCCAAAGCTGGGAAGGTCAAGGGAAAGATTCTCTCTGACTTCAGGGAAATTGAAAGAGGCTCTGGAAAGCGTGTATATAAATAAATGGTTACAAAAAAGCCAATTAACTCTCAGCAATACAGAAAAAAAAAGAAACCTTGTAAAAGCATCATGAAGCATACTGAATACTGTTGTTCTGTTTTGAGACTGAAGAACAAATGGCAGGGCAATACTCAGGTTGCAGTATAGTCAGTATAGAGCAACAGTCTCAAAAACCCACCAGGCAAACCCATAGAAACTGTTTTTTTCAGTAGTTGTGTCAGGGATTACAGCAGGCCTGTTAGCATATTGATTAAATTGATATTGATAATATTTGAATATACCCTTGAATACTGTGAATCTCAGCACATCCTTAAACGAGCCAAAGCAGAAGAGCTATTGCTGCTTGGCTGTAGCTGTCGGTTGCTGATAATGTAGAAGGCAAACTTTGTAGCAAGAACATTGTAACTAGTGATAAGTGAGCTTACTGGTTACTTTTGATAGTTCTCCAATCCTAGTAGTGGAAAACAACTTTCTGTCCTATGAGAGAATGCACATTGTCTTCTGTAAGGAGATAGTACCAGATGTGCAAGGAAATAAAGTGGCCATTTTGGACCATCTTGTCTAGCAACCCAGTGTGTCATTCTTGCCCCGACTGCGACAAGTTGTGCTACATGTTCGCTAAACATCTGTGAGAAGCACTTGCAATATACTGGAAAACTCAGTACTAACAACTGGTATCCATCCTGCTCATGAGTGAAAGCACAGCAAAGGGGCTGGGTACTACAAACCTGGTCATCTTATGCACTTTATACAGTGGCCACCAGAGCCGCTGCAGCTCTCTGGCTTTGTCCCCAAGTCATGATGCTGCTTAAAGCAGAGTCCTTGGTCTGCTCCATCACAGAGGAGTGGCTGTACTACATCTGAATAGAAGCTCAGCACTATCTACAACAACTCTCATTCAGCAAGAGATATAGAGAAGATCAAGTACCAAATAAGCATGACATCCTTAACTTTGTCCTAGCTTCCTGCTGTTTTAGTTCAGGTTCAGCTGCTGTGCTTTCTGTGTAGCCAGTAACCTCTAGCACCAACTTTCTATTAACTTATCCAGTCTCCATCAAAATTACAGAAATATATGCACAACACCCTTTAACAAAAAGATTCACATGTCCAATGCCCTTGGCATGAAGAGTCTACTTTTTTTCTTAACGCCTTTCTCCTGTTAGCTTCATTTGATGCCCACCAGTTCTTGAATTGGAACACACAATGAATATTCAACAAAGCAAATACTCAATCCTCTACACACCCCTTCTGACAAGACTTATGTCAGAGACTGCTTAGCTGTCTCTTTCCAAAGTGAGTCTCAGCTCACTTTGTCATAGCCTCATGCAAAAGATTTTTTTTATCTTTGATCATCCTTGCTGTCCTTCTCTAAACCTTTCCAGCTCTACAGCATTATTTCTTAAATACAGAGCTCAGACTTTCACACATCATTGAGAGGCAGGCAAACAACATACTTGCATGTGACATCATATTTTGTCCTGTATTCCTTTCCTTATAAGCCCTAACACTTGATTTGCATTTTAACCACTAGTGGGTGAAATGACATTTTTTCACAGAATCATCCATTAAAGCCCCAGGTTCTCACTCCAGATATGCCAATTCTCAGTATGAGCTCAGCTCACTACTCATCTTACATCCAAACTGGATCCCATGTGGATCACGCTATCATTACCTAAACTGAATATTATCTGACATTTCCTGAACCAGTCACTCACTCTGATGAGGTCTTTCTGCAGTTCTCCAGCCACCCCTTGCCACCCCTACTATGATAGCTTGGTAGCACAAGCAGCTCCTCTCCAAGCTATTTGTGAGCAGAGTCAAGAGCATGCAGGTACCATCACATATTCCTTTATAATCTCCTCCCACTGTAAGAGCTGACCACTGACCTCAGTTTCCAGCTTCTAGCCAAATTATCTATCAGTATCAGAGCTGTCCTTCTGTTGTCTTAGCTGCTAGCTTTCCCAAAATCCTCTAACAAGGAAGCTGATTTTTACAAAGGTGTCTGATAAAGTAGGCTATACCACACATCATCTTTATCTACAAGCTTGTTGATTCCCACAGGGAACAGTAGTAGATTTGCAAGGCAGATGTGCATCCTAATTCTTTCTAAGCACACAATACTTATCCCAATGTTCTCTATTTCTTCTTTTTATTATAGTTTCTACACTGCACCAGGTATGTCAGACTTAGAGACCTAAAATTCTGCAAACCACCCAGGCAACCTTTTGAAATTGGGCATCATATTTATCACCTTTTGGTTCTCAGGTACAAAGGAAGCTCTAAGCCACAGGTCGCACAGTGCTACAAGCTGGAGTTCCTCTGAAGATTTTGGATGAGCACAATCTAGTCTTGGTGATTCATTGCTGTCCATTTTTACTATTTCTTCTGTAATCTTCTACAGTCACTTTGGTTTCAGAAAGACCTTCTTAAGGCTACCCTACAGGAAGGGTTCTGGTAGGGGAAATTTCCCCAGGTTGTTCCACAGAGAACAACAATACAAAGAATTAATGAAATTTCCTTGCATTGGCCTTAACAAGTTAGAGTATTCCTGTTATACCTTAATCACCTATTACTCCTACATATATTCAAGCAGGTTTTATGGTCTTGATGCATCTGAAGAAACATGTGATAATGATTGTAATAAGTCTTGATCCGTTTCAGTAGTTGATCAGGCAAACACAAAAATTTGAGTACATTACTGGTCTTTATATACAACCTGCCTGAGTAAGACTTTTTTCTTTTTGCTGTTCAAATATTACTTCAGCTTCTTGACAGATTCTTCTTACTTTTGATAATTTCTGTTTGGGGAAAAAGAAATCATCATGACTTCCTGCAAATTCTTCTAACAGGCAGAGTGTTCTTAAATAGTATTCATGTCAGCTTGTTGGTAATGCATTCCCTCATTTTTACACATTTACCCTTCTCCACACTGAGGAGTGCTGTGATTAATTTTTTGGCTTCCCTTGCTCTAACAAGGATGGTGAAACAAAGCACATTATAGTCCTCATAACAGTGTAGGATTCAGGACCTACACATCACTTGGCACAAAGTCAAGCATACCCACAGCCCCTGCAGGCTTGCTGATCAATTGTTCCATGAACCAGCCATCAATGAGTAGTACATCAACACTCAGTTTCTGTATCATATCTTATTACCTTCACCCAATCAACAAGAGGGAAACCAAATATTCCCATTACTCTTGTTTTTCTTGTCCCTCACAGGCTTTGCTTTGTATTTTTCAAATGCACTGTGCTAGCTGCAGTGTCCTTCACTGAAGTTTTCACCCTACAAGAAATTCCTTTTCCTTAGAGGCATTAACAGCCACAGCACATTTCTTCTTAAAAGCTGACCAGTTCCCCAGACAATTTATTGTGTTACTGATGCATGTCATGATCTACAATGTAATGATGGACACCTATTCAAGCTGTAAACAGAAACAAAGGTAATGGGACTCTATGGTAACAGTGAAAAGGCTGTTAGCTGAAATGAAAGCTTTGGAGTAGAAGACATGACTATAATACCAGCAAAAGTGGATAAAATGAGGAAAGAGGACAGGGAAAAAGAATAAAGTGGGTGAAACTAATCCAGGACTATATTTGTCCTGTTACCCTATTGCTTCAAATAGTCTCATTGTGCTCACAATTCCAGTCAGTGGAGGGACAATAAAAAAAAAATCCAGGAATTCATATGCATAGCTCCCAATGAAGATCAGAGAGAAACCACTCCCTTCAGTCTATTTTGTTGTACAGAACAACAACAAAAAGAACCACAGAGGCTTGTTGATAGGAAAAAGACCACAAGCCCACACACCAACAAGATCTGATGCAATGGGGCACCATCAAGTTTTATCTCAGCAGGGTTGCTCTCCATCTTTGTTAAGACATTCCTATCTTTCATCGCTTTAGAGAAGTCTCCATTAGGACTATTACTAGTCCATGAAAAATAGACCTGCCAGGAGTATACAAAGTAGAAACTGTAGGGTTGGTTCATGCACTGCATAATTTGCACATCATTTCTGGGTTGTGTGGTGCCATGGTGAATGAACCTGTTGCCTGTTCTGCCACAGCTGTAGTAGTGCAGCTTCATTATTCAAATGGAATAAAATTCAGCTTCAAGTCAGTGGGAGTAGGATTGTCTCTCGTACTTTTTTAGCAACCCTATTGAAAAATACAGTGTTATTATACTCAGTTATAGAATGAAACAAAGTTAAAATACTTGTTCCCAATATACTGGAAGGCGCTGCAATCTCTTTGTACCTTGAAAGCAAGAACTACTTTCAAGTAGGAAATCTGCATTTAGGATGGAATGTAGGAATTAACATATCTGGTGAGTCCCATTGCAACCATGCTGTATCACGTCAGCACCAAATCCTCCAGGGGGATGTTTTAAAAGTCTCAGAGTAGGCAAATATGGGATAAGTAATGCCTTGCTTCTGATATCTTAAAGCAAATTATGTCACCCAGTTCTTTATGCTTCAAAATTCTGTTTGATTACAAAGGTTCAGTTTTCATCAACAGAAACCAGTTCAGTAAGGTTGTGACATAATATGGTTGTCCATGCATTCCCTTACTCCGTGAAGATTTCAAAAAATTATTTTTGACCTATTTCTTCGTGTGGCTTGCACTGAACGATAGTTCTTCCTCAAGAGTCCCTTGCAAGAGAGCTGCTGAAAAAGTGAAATTACTATTATGTAAGTCCCTATTGATGACAAGTTTTGATGTGATTGCTTTGTTTTACTGCTTTTTTGAGCCCTGCTGAACAGCTCATCCTCCATATATCAAGTACAACATCCCTAACAGACACGCTACAGTAACTTCAAATGGCAATGTGGTCAGATTAAAACAGAAGGAAAGGAAAACTACCTCTGCAGGTAATTTTTAAATAATATTGTTAAGATGCCCTATGGTTTTGATAATGCAAAACTTCTTCCAGGAAAGGAGTTGACTTGTAGACAAAAAACACCTGACTGGAAAGTGACCAAGACTAAGACATGCAGAGTTTCCCTACTATCTTCACCACAATCTATGGCAGTTTTTCCAGGTCAGTCTGAAGCAGCCTTCAGTTTGTTCTATCAACATCTTTACTAGAATGGCTGTGAATAATAGACTGTGATATTACCCTATAAAATGCCTGTCACCAAATCATAGCACATGAACTCTTTCAGAACATGTTTCCTTTATTACCTGTAAGAATTGTTAGTACCAAACAGGTCTGCAGTTATGCCAGCTCGGCTGACAAGGCTTACATCACTTTACAGCAGAAAATCCAGTATAAACAAAAATAAATCCTCCAACAATTGCAATGGCAAATTCAGGCCCTCTTTGCAGTGTTGCCATTTATCTCTTTCAGACTGCACTTTCCAACTTTACTTACAAATAAAATTAGATTAGACTTAAGAGATCAAAGTGAACCTTGTTGCTGGACAGATGTAGGCTAATTGGTAATGCCTTGACCCTCACAGGGGCCTGCAGTCAGTGTAGTAAATAAAGAGCTATTACAGTTAATGGGTTAGTTCTAATTGCACCTTCTTTCCCTGAACACCACACTAAAAACATGCCCTGTGGAGACAAAATGCTCTGCTTGGTCATTCACGCAAGACTCCAGCACTCAGGAAAACTTACAGAGTGCTTACACTAGGGAATAAAGCACACCACTGTGACATAATTTGTTAAAACTGAAAGATAGCAAATGCAGGGAAGGGAGTTCAGTACAAGTCTTTGTATAAACTTCTGCCTTCACAGATGTCACCAATTTCTGGATGGAATGCATGTTCATATAGACAATCACTTCCCCATCCTCTCTGTGCTCCTGTAGAATATTAATTTCCAGAAACGCTGCATTAACAAAGTCATTTTTACATAAGAGTGACATAAAAGTGAAAACCGCAGTCCTTCTCATCACACCAGTCATCACCCTAAGTAGCTTGAAACTTTCTCTGGATCATAAAGCACAGATCAGTGGCAGAAAAAGATTTTACAGGATGAACCACGAGGCTCATCTTAAGGAGGACTCCTTGTAGATGGAGCTGAAGGACCACAAGAGTGGAATCAAAAGTCCAGATTTAACCCTAATATAATAAGGCCACATCTCACCAAATTGTCAGCCTCATCGGAGTACTGGTCTCTTTGAAGACTGCAGAGAAGACTTATTTCTGTTGTGACTTTTTCTTGTGCAACTTAATTTTAAAAGAATAAGAACACAGGCCACATTTTTGACAGCTGTATTGGTCCTACAATAACTTTCAGAAGCCACAGAGTAGAATGCCATCAAACACTAAGTAATCATCAATGTGGAGTTAGGAATAAGATTTAGATTTAAAAATGAAAATTTTAAGGTTATTGGTGATATACTAAAGCACTTTGCTCAGATTGCAGATGTTATAGGTATTTTCTATGGCAACAAAGCAAGATAAGCACATAGTGATCCAATGATTATCAAAAACTGAAAATATCTAGAAACACAAAAAAAACCTCCTTCCACCATGTGTAGATTTTCATCTTCAGAAGACGCATATAAACTACTCAATTAGTAGAGCTGAGGAAGAGGCAATGAGATTAAAATAGATTAGCCCCTCCAGTTTGAATAAAAATACTCATGGTAGGCTACTAAGCCTTGGAGCTTGCTTCTAATCTGCTGAAGTAAAAATACCACAGAACATAGCTTCCCCTAAAAATACGTTGGCATTTAGACTGCACAAAAATTCCTGATGTTTGAATACACAGGAACTGGATTTTTCAGATGATTTTCTTAGGCAATGAGAAGAACACATCTGTTTCACACACCTCCTTATATATTTCTTTTCAGCAGCAAAAATGACATGCTTCCCTACAGCCACAATTTTGCACGTCAAGCTAAAACCTGTTGTAAACAGCTCAAACTCAAAGGCAAAATTGAAACAAATTTGAAATCTGTTAGCTTAGCTCTTGCAATGGGCCAATCTGTCTTCCATGATCAAGAGTCACTTTCTACCAGTTTCTCTGTGAGTGGCTCTGAAACAGTATAAGATAGGGACAAAACACACTATTCTTTTTACTCAGTCTTAATTTTGACATGATTTCAAAAGCAGAAAGAAATCAACATGTAGAACTCTTCATTAGAAGAAAGCTGACATTTATGTCATATTGCAAATTTTACAGGGCTTTCCCTCCCCTCCTACAATAAAATTAACAAGAGTCCCATTAAATTCTATAATATGAATATAGAAATTTTTTTTCTCCCCATGGCAATTTTAGATTACTAAACTGCCTCTAATGAAAAAAAGAAAATTGTTTATGTACATGTTCCTTTGCTGTTTAGCCCCTACAGGCTCATTAGAAGGGCAGGTTCAAAGCCGAGGGCTGAGAATCCTGTCAAGTGCCTGAGACAGCAAAAGTGACGATGAGTCATTTAGTGAAGTCTCTGTGAATTTAGGCACTGTTTGCTCTGTAAGCAACATCACTTTTTACAGGGATACCATACCAGGGAAATCTCAGGACTCTGAGAAAACTCAGATACTTCCCTAAGCAATGACAAACACCATGATCTTTCTCCAGCATCTCTGACACAGCAGGGACTAATTCAAAAAAACAAGCATGCTTATATATAGAGCCCATGCAAATGTTTTATTAGTACCAGTCTGGAAGGAGAGGTTCTAAAGAGGCCCTCTTCCCTGGCAACACTATACCACATGCCTTAGTTGAAATTAAAAATACACTGGTTAAATTCCTATCTAAAACAGACGCCTGTCCAAACACCTTCTCAGGCTTGTGCTGCTCAAGACACCTACCCAGCTTTTCTTCAAGTTTGTGATACTGCACAGATGTGGAAAGCCACGTTGCTTTATTCAACAGTTTTATTATGTGACTGGGATCCTTACTTGGCCAAATCATTTGGCACAGTATCTTCAGAAGCCAAAATAATAATTTGTACATCTTAATTTTGTAGCATTAAGCTGATTCAAAGCTTAGGCTCAGAATTCAAAGAAATTAAAGTTTAAGAAATTAGCAGTCCTCTGCCACTTTATTATAACTCCAGAATCAGTTTAACAGATCATGCATTTAGCCTGACAACCCGGATACTAATTTTCATCACTGTGGGATTTCAAATGACTGAACATAAATCTCCCAAATCAGGCAACATAGAAGCTGATGGGCCCCATCACTGCGAAGCATTTAGCAACTCAAATTCCTCACTTTAGTATAAGGGCGCTGAAAGATGTCGTGATTATTGAACAATCCATTTTCTTACTCAGCATGCAAGGTGTTTCTTAACAGGTAAAAAATGAAGCAGAACAAACTTAATCAGCACAGCATCTAGTCTTTTAAAATATGTACAATTATAATGGCACTTGAAGACCAGAGTGTGGCAAATCCTTACACAAGGTCATTAATTGAACTCTGGTATTAAGCAGCTGCCTTGCCTAATGATGTGTTTAACGCATACTAAAGTTCTTGTCAAGAATGTTCTTTTTGCTTATTTGTTTAAATCATAAATCAAACTAAGACTTACTGAGGTGATGGTAGACCTGAAGATAATGTTTTGGCCTCTTGCCCCAGCTTCTCTCCATCTTCTGTCTTACAATATAAAAGCTTTTAAAAGTGGCTTGTATTTTAGTTGCTATCAACTGCAGTTAGTCAAGATGATATTCCAAGGACTTGACACAAAACAATTCAAAAAGTTACCTCTTTTTTATTTATTTCCTACTTGTGGTTCCTGAGTAAAAGACATGCGTATCAAATAGTTGGGCTACTGACTTCCTGGATGGATTTTATCAGCATGAAAAATCCAGGGTTTTAAGTTATTTTCCAGTCCCAAACCTTCCCTACAGCTGAACTGGTGTAAACATTTTTTGAGTAGTTATCATTTATTTTAAAAAGATTATATGCAAAAAAACCCCATACACAGATAACGAAGATACATACCAGATCATCCAAAGTGTTAGGGAAGAAAACTCCAGATGAGTAACATTAAGGCTAAATTTGGCCCTGGTGTCTCTACATTTCTTTTGCTAGTAGTTCGTTCAAACTTTCAAAGGCTTTATTTCATTGCTTGTATTCGGGGCTTTAAAATCAGTCCAGAACAAGTCTTGTGAGTGAGGAGAAGTGATCAATACAAGCAAAATGTTGATCTTGTCTTCAGAGCTAGTTGTAGAGGGAATAGTTTGTTGCTGGACAAGCAAGTATTTCACTGAGCTGAAGAAATCCTCTGCGAGTCTCTGACTTAACAACCTTTCTCACCTTGCAGTTTCAAAGGAACTAATTTGGCACAACATAAAGTGTTAATTTTCCAGGTGTTTCCTTAGAGGAAAGACATGACTTCACACACACACAAAAAATTCTCAGGCTCCAAATTATAAACTTTCTTTTTTAATTTAAAAGTGAGCTAGAGGAAAGGGAATGTCACTTACAATTATGTAGCAAAGCCACAGATAGGTGACCTTCACAATACTAAAACCTTAACCCTCACACCAAGCAACAAATGATAGGAGTCTTATGAACTCAGGAAAAGATAATCAAACTGAAGTACAACATCGTTTTTACTCATAGCCCCAAGGATTACAGTGGTCCCTTCTGAGCACATGGCAGCTGCAGGAAGGTAGAGGTGAGTTGGCTGTAAGACAGCCTGGCCCTCAGCCCTCTGTCCCATCTTCCTTCCCAACTGGAAAAAAAGGAAAAAGACCTTGCTTCAAAAGGTCCTTCAAAATTACACAGAGGTTTCAAAAAAACCTCTCCCAAGTATACTTTAGTTGCCACAATCTCGCATCCCACTAACATGCTTCATGTAAAATGCCTCCCGAGGCAGAAATGTCTGCAAAAGTAGACTGTACACTCAGGATTTTCAGCAGTGTGTCCCTGGCGTGCATAAGTCAGAATGATTCCATTGGGTCTGTGCCATTTGCCTCAGAAAACAATAAGCTATGTCAAATTTCTATTGTTAGTCCTCTCCAAAGAAATAATCCCCCCATCAAAAAGCCAGTCTCTAGATTTCAAGGCTGACATGGCAGAAAGAAGCATGCACAAAAATTATGTTAGAGAGAAGACAGAAAAATATGCAGGAGGGAGGAAAAACAAGCAAAAGAACATAAGAATCACTACTTGATTATGCCTGTGGAGAAACAACCCTAGTAAGCACAACTCTATGCTACCTATTTGTATCTTATCACATCCATGTCAGCATTGCCTAATTTATTATATACTTTAATAGCCATATTTGTATTAGTTTCTGCTCCACGCTGTCAACATTGCTTGCAAAATGCAGACTACAGCATTTCTCCCATACATCAGCACCGCCAATAGCCAGAAAGCAGAAAACAAATTCTGCTTCTGGAGTATACTGTAGGGCTAAGAATTTATATGCACCAGAACAAAGGCAGCTGGAGTTCATTTTTATTACCTTTCGAGACAGAACTGCAGATCTGGCTTTGTTATTCATTTGGACAAGATGGCAGGGACGTCGCTAAGGAAACATGACGAGAACGTTACAAGATGCTATCTTACCCTGTTGAGTTTTTCCAGAGGGAAACAAAATGAATTGTACTTGCAAAGAGCACAAGCACTTCAATTTGTGCAAAAAGCTTCAGATCCAGAGGACCCAGTCCCATGCTCACCAGGGAAGGGGAAGTGAAGAGAGGAGTTAAACTCAGTGTCACAAGAGGCTTCCTGTCATTAAAGCATGGTGCAAATACTATGTTTAACATCACCGTTCAGCTGGTTGCACCCCACAGAGGAGGTTGGGGGGATCCTAGCCCTCATAAGCTGACAGTGCCCCGTTAAAAACTGACACCAATGAAATATATCACAAATTATGTCCTTTATTTATCCTTTAAAGAAGTAGAGTAGTCTCTGGGTCATTCCTTTTCTGTTTCATTTAGTTGCTACACAGGGATTCTTGAATCACTCATACAAAGTTTAATCTTAGCGGTTAATTTTAAATACTTCAGTTATTGAAGTGAGCCATTCCCTCGACTTCTACACAGGAACAGGCTCTGGTTTTATACAGCACTGCCAGAACGAGGATCCAAGGTTCACTTAACTGACATGATCTTTGTGATAGGGAAGATTACAAGTGGTTGGAGTTTGGAGACCTGTTGCAGTGGGTCAATCTATTTCGGAGAAAATTAAATTTTGTAAGTGACCAAAGTTATGCTAAGAAGAAACTGGAATATCCTTTCCCTAAATTTAAGACAAACATCCAGTAGGCTGCTCTCTCCCTCAGAGAAATCCCAGGTCATTTCTGTAAAATCTTGTCCCAAAAATCAGTCATCTTGTTTCCTTCTCAAAGCCTTAAAGAAGTTCCTGCACTGTCTTTAGTTCCTAGGCTTCCAAGGGCCTTTCACTTCTAGGTTTACAAAGGGGGAGAGCCTTCCAACCCAGTTCTGCATTTCTTAGACACTCAAAAGTTTCTATAACCCTGAGGCATTAGCTCCACAACTCCTACCAGTTCTGAAGAACACAAAGAGTTGTGGGTTTTTTCCTAAACCAGAAAATCTGTTTAGTATAATCCCTCTCCAGAGGCTTACTTGCTGGTGGTCATTATCAGCTTTTAACATCAAGCCTCTTGATGCCCCAGGCAACTGCAGTCATACTAGCTTCGTTTTGTAGACAGAGAACAGAGGCAAAGATGTTTACTTCAACATGATCAGGGAGTCCAATTGAAACAGCCAAGGCACAACACAAATCTCTTGACATGTAACCACACGCTGCTCCTTTCCATGACCACAGCCTAATTCCTCTTCATTACAGAGCCATGGAGGAAACAAAATGTCACAATACATCCAAGCATCTCTAGAGGTAAAGGACAAAGACCCCTGTGGCTTACCCTGCAATAGCAATCAGTACTACTTTCCCCAGTACACTTGTAAAAAAACACTTCTGCAACTAATATAATGTCTCAAATTTGCCTCTGCATTTAATCAATCACCAAAGCCCCATTCATGCTGGGACAATCAGGTGATGTTATCAATTTCACTGCTAATGAGCACTGAGGAGCAGAAGATGTTCCTGAAGTTTTCAGTAGGTACAAATGAAACCATTAGGAACTGTTTGCATTCACTTAACATTGAAGAACAATTGCATATCCTTCCCACAGAGGCAGATACCTGTGTCCAGGAATGACAACACAGGCATCACAAGTCCTCTGAATGTTATGATTTCCTAAAGCCAGTTCCGCTATCTCTCCAAATCAGAAGCAGCAGTAAAAGTTGTAAAAACTACATAGGCAAAACCCAAATGTGGGTACTGGAGCTGTCCTAGAATAAAAATTCGGTGAGGTGAGAATTAGGCTTCTAAGCGAAGTCAACTACCTTGGGGCATTTGATTCAGCAATGTGCAACAGCAAGATAAAAGTAAGACTTTTAGAACAGGTTGGTTTCCTGCTTTTGAAGTGTATTTTTGCATTCAGCTGGCAAAGGTAATGGTAGGTGATTTTAGGAGGTTGCACTTAAATTCCTATTCACGTTTTAAATGCAATTCATTAAAAAAAAAAAAAAAATTAAAAAAATAATATGCTTGTTCCTAGTCCTGTTGAAGTCTGGGGATATTTTGCCAGTCATGTCATAAGAACAGATTAACTAGAGAGGAGAAGGCAGAAAGGTAGGTGTCTGTAATCCTGCCACCTTCCCATGCATCATTGCCCAAGGAGGCACACACTGTGCAACACAACAGGACAGCATAACACAACAACTCCTTAACTAGGGAGGGGGCTGCATCCATCAGAGTCAGTGGCAGGTAGCCCGAAAACCATCATAGATCTGCCTTCACTAGTAGAGTTGTGCTTACAGTCTAACCTATAATTGGAGTCATGCACCCAATTATAAAATAAAAAAAAATGTTAAGTCACTTTGGGATATTCTTTTAGACAGCTCCTACATAATCATGCCCTCTCATGTGAGACAGTTTCTAAGAGAAATTACCCCAGAAAAGGGCAATCTTCAAAACAGGAATAGAACATAAGGAGAATTATGGTCCTTCTAGAGGGAACTTGACAGGCCTGAGGGGTGGGCCTGTGAAAAAATCATGAAGTTCAACAATGCCAAGTGCAAGGTCCTTCACCTGGGTCAAGGCAATCCCAAGCACAAATACAGGCTGGGTAGAGAATGGCTTGACAGCAGCCCTGCCAAGAGGGGCTTGGGAGTGTTGTTGGACAAGAAGCTTGATGTGAACAAGCATATGTGCTTCACATATGTACTCTCAGCCCAGAAAGCCAACCCTGTCCCCGGTCTGTATTATGGACAGCAGGTCACAGGAGGTGACTGTCCCCCTCCACTCTGCTCTTGTGAGGCCCCCACCTGGTGTGCTGCATCCAGCTCTGGGGTCCCCAACACAAGAAGGACTGGACCTTCTGGAGTGAGTCCAAAGGAGGGCCATGAAGATGATCAGAGGAATGGAGCACCTCTCCTATGAAGGCAGGCTGAGAGAGCTGGGGCTGTTCACCTTGGAAAAGAGAAGGCTCTGGGGAGATATTATAGCATCTTCTAGTTCCTAAAGGGGCTTTACAAGAAAACTGGTGGTGGACATTTTAGAAGTCATGTAATGATAAGACAAAGGCAAATAACTTTAAACTGAAAGAGGGTAGGTTTAGAATAGATATTCGGAGGAAATTCTTTACTATAAGGGTGGTGAGGCATTGGAATAGGTTGCCCAGAGAATGTGTGGATGCCCCATCCCTGAAGGTGTTCAAGACCAGGATAGAGCTTTGACCAACCTGGTCTAATGGAAGATGTCCCTGCACAGGGCAGAGAGGTTGGAATCATATGATCTTTAAGGTCCTTTCCAGCCCAAACTATTCTATGATCCTGCCAAAGGAAAATCAAAATGCAGAGATGAAGCAAATCCTCCTGACACACATCAAGACTATGGAAGATCACAGAGCCAAAAACACAATTCTTTTGCCCCTTCTAGTACCTTAAATTAAAAGAAGTTGAGTGGCAGTTTTCAGGAAGGAAAGGACAAAAAGAAAAGGAAGAAAAATCAGATCTGATGTCTGTGTCAATTAATGCCCATTACTCTTGTTTCTGAAGTCACTAGAAGGAAAATCTTACTTATATGAATCTACATCCTTCCAAGTGTAAAAGGCTATGTGCTTTCTCATTCCAAATATGAAAATGTTCTCTATCCTTGTATGATCCCATAGACTGAAGGGAAATGCACCATTTGATGTAAATCTTCAGAAGAAAACACAAATGATACAAATGATCCCTGTGTAAAGGTAACCACTTCTTCTGTCTGCATCTGTCAAGTTTGGCTCATGACAGAATTATGACCCCAAAATAACATTTTAATAAGTGTTTACATGCTACCACTCCCCAAAGACTATGCTGATAAAATTTCTCCTCATAACTAATTATGCTTCAAGACAAGGCTACCCTCAGTGGATGCAGCAGCAAAAAACAGTACAGAGACAGACCCCTCTCCTCGACAAGCATTGGGCTCCTCCTTGTGGATGTCTTCGCAAAATTGCGCATTTTGCACATACACCTATACGAAAATAAGGAAGAAACTGAAGACTTGTTTCAACATGCCTGGAATTTCCAGTGCCTAAAAAAAATATGTGAACATATTAGCATGTGTCCCCTTCTTCTACCCTTCATCACAATGTGCAAGCAGAGATAGACCTTCTGGTTAATCTCTGTAGAATCTTTCTTTCCTGTGGGGTTCAGGAAATCATTGGAAAGGTAACACCACAGCAGCCATGTGACAGATCCCTTCCAACCTATAACAATTCTGTGATTTTATGGTTATCATCCTGTACTGTACGGGCTGTGAAGTGGACAAGACCAGACATTGCCCTTTCAGATGTACAGGTGAGAAGAGAAAATATGTGGAGGTCTAAAGGATCTGAAGATTCAAGGGAAATATAGTATCTCAGTATTCCACACTCCCACCTGTGCATTTCAGATCAATTTCTATCTGCCCCAGACCATGAGAACAACAAGGAAACAGCATGAAAGTGAATGCAGATTTAAAATCTTACCATTTTCCAATTTTATTGTCCAAACAAGATGGCTTCTACTGCTGACAAAAGCTCTTTAGGTTGGCATAAATAAGAGGAAAAAATAACTCCATGTCAGTATCAGCAGAGGAGCAATTCAGCTTCTTAAATATCCATATCAAGATTCAGACTACTGGTATTAGTAAATATTCTCACAGTAGTCCTGAAAACAGTGGCTATCTCAAGCACATCCTTGAGATATCAAGCATATCCTTGAGTTACTCTTCCCAAAGCAGTGTGGTTTAGAGCCACAGTATAGTCCACTGTTGCATGATTATTCATGGATGCATCAGACTTCTTAGTTGGATATGTGTTCAATAAATGAAAATAGCTGAAGAGATCAGTCCTCCCACAGTCAAACAAGCCATATAATTCACTCAAGCAAAGCATCAGGCAGGTTTCTTTGCCCCCACTATGTTTGTCAGAAGTTAATGTAGATATCTCTGTTCTGATGGTAAGGCATATTTTCCAGTTAGAATGTATACCTAATGTATGCCCACTTGCTCTTTTGCTACCATGGTTCTTTAGCTTTTCCCTCCCCTTCTTCCCTGGTCATTGTCACCCCTAAACTGTCAGCCTCTCAACCTTCATTTTGCTGGTCAAACAAGAAGAGTTGTTGAAGTCTCTTCTTGTACCTTATGGTTCAATAGATATGGGGCAGTGCTAACACCTATCCTAATCCGAGTTCATCTTCCTTCAAAACAGTGAGACCAGAACTAACAGGTATATATCTATATATATCAGGATTGGGGATTAACTTCTCCACAGCATTAAGACTTTCCTGTTTTCAGTGGGAATACTTTATCAGAAACATCTTACACTTACTTTTGATTCTAGGATGATATGGCTACGTATATACTGATGTATACAAGTATGGTCTTCTCCCAGTCTGTAATCTCCAATTTGCAACAGAACTTCTTGTGCAATACAGTTAATCCAGAGTCCCTGTTCTCAAGAAAGTTATTGAAATCACCATCTTATATTTTTGATCTGCTACTGTATCAGCAAAAATATTTTCTCTTCTTCCACACACGAGGTCTGTTATTCTGGTTAGTCTTCAAAGCTTGTATTGTATTAAAGGGATATATTTCTTTAAACCACAAATGATGAATATTGTTTTGATCTGTTACAATTAAGAAATAATATTCCCTAACTTCACTAGTGATTTCTGAAATCTTTCCCTCTAATAATATATTTATTCACTCCAAAGAGATTCTATATCCTCATCTCTGGAAGCTGCCTTGGTAGGAATTGAAAAAACTTCAGGGATAGACTTCTGACCCCAGCAAGCTCTTTTTTTGGTATAACCTGTGATGTTCACAGGAACCTCAGACCCTCACAACAAAGAGATGTCATTACATGCCTGGCCTCTCATCCCTCCAGCTCACAACTTTAGGGAAATCCTTTCCTTTTTCTGCTTTCAGCACAGTGCTGTAAGATAACGTTTACTCTTTCTGGCACATGCTGTATATCATACTATCAGGTCAGATTTTGAGTATGTCTGAAGTGCATGCTGTTCATGTTTTATTTGTTTAATTCTACAGAACCTAGACTGCACTTGGCTCTAAAATAGTGACGTGAAAAATCATCTATCAACTACAGAACGGGCAAAACTGCATCAGTGCACAAGGTGAATATCTCAAACTAAACTTAGGGCTGTCAGAGATCGTTACAACTCGAAAAACTTTTTCGTGAAGAAACAAAGCAGTAACAATCCTTCTGTTTGGGCTTTTACGTTTTATGGACCTTTATCCAAAATTCAAGCGATTACCCTAAGGAACAGTAAGTGTAGTATGTGTTCTTAGACAACCTGAGAACGATTAACAAGACCACTCTAAATACTTAATTTTCTGAGACAGCTGTGCAATCTGCAGTGATAATTTACTCCTTCATCCTACAGGTTCATGGAACTCTTCATCCTGGATAAATAACCTGCGCGAAAAAGACCATTTCATCTGCTGATTATAAGAAATAAATAAAAAGCTTGCAACAGGAAGACGAGACTGGCACTTTCAGCTATGCAACGTTGCCATCTAGCGGTCATCTCTAGATTGTGCTTGAATCTCCTGGCTTTAGCCTGAATTACTAAGGAATCTCCAACTCCGCCTCGACAGGCAAAAGTCAATTAAACAGTTTTGTAAGAGTGTCGGTGAAACATCTCTTATATATATATATATCATAAGATAATTTAGGTTAGAAGGACATTTAAAGGTCACCTAGTCCAATGCCTTTGCAGTAAGCAGGGACATCTTCAACTAGATCAGGTTGCTGAGAGGCTGAACTAACTTCACCTTGAATGTTTCCAGGGATGGACAGGACATTAACCACCTCTCTGGGCAACTTATTCCAGTGTTTCACCCCCCTCCTCATCGTAAAAATGTTCTTCTTTAGATATAATCTAAATCGACCCTCTTTTAGTTTAAAATCACTACTCTTCGTCCTATTGCAACAGGCCTGGCAAAAACTTTATCCCCTCCCAAAAAAAGGTTCTTCCCCATATGTATAAACACTGTACACATGTGCGCATACATATATAATTTTTCAGAGTAAATAGATACAGACCAAATGCTGGCACCTAATCCATTGATCAAAACAGATTTTTTTTACCCTACTTGAGGCTCTAAGTTAATGGTGGCCTATAAAGATATGGATCATAGAAGAAATCGCCTGTAAGTCAACAGTGAGGGAAAAAACTGGAAAATAGAAAACTTGCAAGAAACATTTATTCCATATTTGTATTTAAAAACTCAGCAGATAATCATTCACTATGATTAACCTTGGCTAAGGAACAGTTTTCCCACAACAGGAATAATATGGATACACGAGGAAAAAAAAAAAAAAAAAAAAGAGGGGGGGGGGGGGATAGGGAAGAACAGTGGGCAACAATAAAAGCGAACATCAAGTGAAGAAATAGAACCAGAGAAAAGTCTTTAAGAATAAAATTATGCATGAATCCATCCAACATGGAGAGCTTTCAAATATCTGGCAGTATCAGCATCAGCTAGTTTGAGAAATAGTGTTTGTGTGTACTGGCCATGTACCTGCATTTCAGGATGTTTTAAAAGGTAGATCACAATAACAATTTTTACCTTGAGGTTTGCCTATGTCTGACTCAGATGGTGGTCAATGGACAAGATCACTAAAGTTTGGGAGACCCCAAACAGGCCAAGCAAAAAGTGTGCTACTAATCCAAAACTCTGCAGTGCCTGAGCAAACTGCAAGTCTAAATAGCTTCAGAGGGAGAAAACAAAAGGAGTCACCAATTTATGTACTGTTCCCTGCCAAACCTTGGGTTACTGGTAACACAGCACTTTCTTTCAATAAAAATAATAATAATATTCATTTAAAAAAATTAAAAATTAAAAGAAAAAAGGAAGACATTCAAAAACTGGAATGAAAGAAAGTTGGGCAGCAGGGTTTTACTTTTGTCCTTTAGACATGGTTTAAAATATGCTGGAAGGAGTCAGAAAGGCCAAATTCTCGAAAGAAACAAATTAGTTGCAAAGTCCAAGTCATCAAAATAAAATGACTAAAGACAGAAAAGCATCAAGTGAACACAATAGTACAATTATATAGATAAAAATGAAAAGCTGTTTACCTCACATCTCGTTATTCTTGACTATTTGACAAGGCAATTAGTGTCAACATTTAGCACTTTCCTATGCCTTCCAGGAGACAAGGTCTAATTTTTCATCCTTTTGAGGAAGCTCATCACACCAAAATGTCAAGAATAACTAATGAGCTTTTGGTAAACACTCAGTAGCAAATCCATTTATAGTCAGTTTTGTGTGCATACTGGTCCTTTTATATAGGCTTGTAATTTGCTGTCCTCCCTTCCCATAATTTGAGCACTCATAGTGAGAGCAGAAGTATTCTTAAGAAATAAATGAATGCAAACCAAGAGCAGAATAATCTGGGGAACAAAATCATCATCTGTCTGCCTTTTTAGCAAAGAGGTACTGAAAAGATCTATAATTATCACCTGAGAGAAAAGGCACACTGCCCAGAAAAGTCAGGTACTCTGAAGAAGACAGCACATTTTAAGTATAAATTTTTCATTAAAAACATTATCCAAATATGGCTCATGAGCTGATTAAAGAGTATTGTCTACTTCCCTGACCTGGGAAAAGAAGTTAATTTAGAACAGACTTAATGAGTTATCCTCCCTTCATGCTTTTTTTTTTTGCTCCTCTGTTTGAAAACTGTTCTGTTGCTAGCAGTTTTAGCTCAATTTTGGTGATGTAAAAGAAAGATGAAGAAAATTACAAAGAGCTCTTGGCTCAGGGCCTAATACAAAATATACAACAGAGACTGACTACATTGTTTCTTACAGTTTACTCTTTCTGGGCACAGAACATAGAAGTGTTTTTCAAGTGCACTTTAATCGTTATTTACTTCCTTTTTTATTTTCATAGCTGAGTAATTTCTTCCTTTCAGTCAATTTTTCAGACAAAGTCCATATTTTGAATTCAACATTGACTAAAATGCAACCAGGAAATAAAGACTGGAATCAAAGTCTGCCTCCTCCCAGCTATACATTTTAACCACTAAACGAAAAGCATACACTCTTCAGACAGAACAGTAAATGTAACATACCACATTAAGCAGCAACATTATCTCTTCTCCATGTGTAAGTAAAATCAGTCACATAAAACTGTATTTGTAGGGAGCTCCCTACAATAGACCAACTACATGAGCCTTTGCAGAATCAAGCAGCCCATGAGACAGAGGGAGAAGAGCACTTTCATTTCTGTGCCTGCAGAGAGTTCAGATGTAATTTAATAACCGAGCTGTTTAGCTTGCCAAGAAAAGGATACAGAGTGAAGACACTTGGGGGACTTCAGTCAAGCAAAGATGCCTCTGCGTAAATTAGAATCTTCTAGGATTTAAACAGTACCTATAAAACGTGCCTTAGGTCATAATTTAGGATTCAAGGACCTGAATTTATCCTAAATCCAATCTCAAACATATAAATTCCAAATTGCACTTGGCCTTGTTCCTACCATCTCCATGTACAATGAGCCTTGAGCTGTAAAGGAGGTTCCTAATCTTTGTGGGACCACTAATACAGTAACTGCAATCAGAAGTTCAGGCAGGATCACTCAGAAGGAGATGAGACTGGAACAGCCCTGCAGCAACAGGAAAAAAATATTCACATCCAAAAGGTATTAATCTACAGTCACATCTGCTAAACTCCATGCCTCAAAACTGCTTCTCTTGCTCTGACAAGCCTGCTATAGAGATAGATTGATAGAGAACCTCTGAGTCATCTCATTCTGTATCTGTGGTAGTGCTTTGCAGGTTTTATGGCCATCCAACAATACCCTTTTCTTTCTGTAATTGGCTCTGCTGAATACTTCACAACTATTTTTATTCCCCGTGTCTTCAGAGAGTTAAGAGGATTTAGACTTTAACTCAGGAGAGAAATTAAACCTCTAATTGGACCAGGTGTGCCTAGGACTGCATTCCCCAGGAAACCTAAATAACTCTGCCTTCATTTTACAAATTTATAAATCATTAGAATGCAAAACTTGCAAATAGGAATTAGTCAGGAGCTTAAAACTGTACTGAAACACCAAGGGTGAGTGCATGCTTCCCACACTGAAAACATCCCACAAAGCATTAAATGCCTGATACAAAGCTCACTGGAATTAGTGAAAAGAGACCCATAGGGATTTGAATCAAACCCTGCAGGCATACAGTGTTTAACCAGATAGAGCTGTCCTGGCTTGACAAAAACAACTCAGGAGCTGCAGATTAGCCTATCCAATGAGTTATATGGGCTTTCCAAGGCCCATGTAGAGGCTTTGCATAAAGGATGAAAGGATGAATAAAGCTGGGCCTGTGGTGCTAAGTGCCTCTGAAGAAGAAACAATCTACCTGCAGCTCAGAGAAAATTAAAGTGCAAAAGAAGAAACAATTTGCTTAAGGTCACATAGGAGAATCAGAATTACTATACACATCATCTGAATCCAGTTCTTGTGGCTCATCCCTTCACTCTGAGCTCTGTCTGCTACAGTGGAAAGTTTTATGCTTCACCCAGCCTCTCTGGCTAATACTACTGGTACAGGGAAAAGCAGGTCTTCCTGAGTTAAACAGACATCAAATTCAGTCTTTGCAAAGAAGAAAAGGTTATCCTGATAGCTCTCCTGAGCAGACATATCTGTGGAAGAAAAGGTTATCCTGATAGCTCTCCTGAGAAGACAGATCTGTGGAGAGAGGTTATCCATATGACTACGAAAAAGCGCTCAAGGGACAGAGCCACTCATATCTCAAAGGGTATTTCTGTGCTATTCATTGGATTACTTGACTGCCCAAGGAAAAAACATCTGTAGAAGTCAAGCCAACAACATTTACAGTTTATTTGTGATAATCTAGAAGGATGAAACCTGCTGACATTGGTCAGTTAAGCATCCACTGATTTTCCCAATCATGAAACAAATGCTGGCATGTCAGTAATTTAAATAAATAAATAAATAAATAAATAAATAAATAAATAAATAAATAAATAAATAAATAAATAAATACATAAATAAATAAATAAATACATAAATAAATACATAAATAAATACATAAATAAATACATAAATAAATAAATAAAACGACTTTTGAGACATTCACCAACCTGAACATCTGCCAGGGAATTCAGAACAGTAATAGCCCATATTAGGCTTATTACACAAAAGCTTTAAAAGGGATACTGTCTCTGCCTAATGCTAGATCTACTAAAAATTACACATGGAAAATAATACAATACACACTTCCAAGAGCAAATTTACTCTTCTAATGTTGGCTCTAAGTGTATAGCGTTTTTCCTAGAACCTGTCTCTACTCAGTCATAAATCTTCCCCATGGACAAATAAGGCATAACAGCTAGCAGACACTGCAAAACATCAAAGCAAAAAAATACTAAAAAAGGTGACTTGAAGAATCACATGATGGATAAGGACAAAGCAAGTATGACAATAACCAAAGGAATGTAGTTGATTAAAATGAGACTTGAATCCCTGTATTTTGGACAGATTTTGACATACACAAGAAAGAAAATACTGTTAAAAGCCAGTTTTCATAGTCTTTCATAATTTCTCACTGAAGAAAGATTCCACATTTCAATCCTGCAGTAGTACTCAGCTCTTTGTGCAGCAACTTTAGCTACCTTTGCTCAATTTAACTAGTTTTTATTAAATGATGCTCAGCACAGAATCCAAGGCTATAGCCATGATGCAATTCTAAAATTTCTTTCTTAGAATAATGACTGGAAATTGATGAAAGGTTGTTTATCTGGTTCTATTTTAAAAACAACTCAAATCTGATATTTTCATTACTATCCATCATCTTTTGTATCGGCAACTGAAATTAGTTAAGATGAAGTAGAGCCTTCAAGCTTATTACCCACAGCAATGAACCTATTTATCTGAAAATAATGAATTTTCAAACTTTTCATAAAAGAAGAGTGGGAGACTGGTCTAGTTGTATCTAATGATTTATTCCCTCTCTACCAGTTAAGAGTCCGTAATTCAATTCTATCAAGCAGACAGTGAGGGAGTGTTCTATAACACCTCATAAGGCTTTGTCCAATCCTGATTTTCATGTGTAAATGATTCCACACAGAAGGGGTTCCTTAGACACTTAAAAAAAAAAATCTAACTATATATACATGAAGACTGTTTTCTAGCAAGAATTTGTTCAGAATTTTCCACTGCAATTCCAGGTAACCACATTTGGAAAGTTAAGACAAACCTTGGGCTACCTGGTTCCCTGATCTGGAGGACTGTGTGGGAACAGTGACCTTCCATTTGTGGGCATTGAATTTGTAAGAGACCCAGCTGTATCAGCTGAATGTTGCCAAGTCCGTGGGAGCTGATGGAATTCATCCCAGAGTGCTGAGGAGCTAGCAGAAATTATGGCAGGACCTCTCTCTATTAGCTTCTGAAGGTCTTGGGAATTTGGGAAGGGTCCGCCTGACTGGAAGGTGGCCAATATTATTCCAGTCTACAAGAAAGGTGTGAGGGAAGACCCAGTGAACTATAGACCTGTCAATCTAATCTCAATACCTAGAAAAATTATGAAGAAGATTCTATTGGGCACTATTGAAAGACATTCGAAGAATAATGCAATCATCAGGCACAGTCACCATGGGTTCACAAAGAAAAGTCCCACTTAACTCATTTGATACCCCTTCTATGATAAGGTCATCTGCCCAGTGGATGAAGAGAACATGATGGGTGTCATCTTTCTGGACTCTAGTGAGGCTTTTGGTACCGCCCCTCACAGCATCTTTCTGGAGAAGTTGTCCAGCTGTAGGTTAAGAAGGTTCAGGTTGCGTTGGGTGAAGAACTGACTGAAGGGCAGAGCTCAGAGGGCTTCACCTGGCTAGTGACCAGTCACCAGAGTGTTCCTCAGGGCTCAATTCAAGACCTAGTCCCGCTCAATGTATTTGCCAATGATCTGGAAAAGGAGTTGAAAGCACCATTAGCAGGTTTCCTGATTACACCAGACTGGGAAGTGATGTTAACTTTATTGAGGGGACGAGATGCCTTACAGAGGGATCCAGAAAAATTGGAGCATGGGGCAATGATAAATGGGATGAAATTAAACAAGTCAAAATGCCAGATTTTTTTTACCCCATAACACTGAACACAAGTATTAATTGGAAGAGGAGTGGCTGGCGAGAAGCCCTGTAGAAAGGGACTTGGGGATGCTGGTTGGCAGCAGCTCAGCAGGAGTCAGCAGTGTGTTCCCTGGCAGCCAAGAGGGCAAACTGCATCCTGAGTACATCAAACGTGGCATCATCATCCGACCAAAAGAGATCATTGTTCCACACAGTTCAGTGTTGGTGCAGCCTCACCTTGAATATTTGAACAGTTCTGGCCCTCACAATTTATGAAGGTTCTGAAGGTCCCTGAATGCATCCAGAGGACAGCAACAAAGCCAGTGAAAGGGCTGGAAGGAGTGTCATATGAGGAGCAGCTGAGGACTTTGGGCTTGGCTATTTTGAAGAAAGGGAGGCTGAGCAGGGGTGACCTCATTGCTCTATAGCTTCCTGAGGAGAGGAAGGGAAAAGGGAGATGCTGAACTCTTCCCCCCAGTACCCACTGATAAGATGTGTGGAAATGGTTGAAAGCTGCACCGGGGCAGGTTTAGCCTGGATATTAGGAAGCATTTCTTTACCAAAAGGGTGGAACTGATGTCCTAACCCTGACAGTGTTTAAAAAAGCATTTGGACGATACCCTTAATAACATGCTTGAGCTTGGTCAGTCCCGAATTGCTCAGGCATTTGGACTACATGATCATTGCAGGTGCCTTCCAACTGAAATATTCTATTCTAAGATGGCTGCAACACAGGTAGATGATTTTTATTTACAAAATAATTTGATTATGCAAGCCTGAGATTATGTGGTGCAAGGCCATGGAAGTGCCCCCCTAGCTGCCAATCTCCACCTCAGTGGCCTTCTGGAGCTCCAGTGCTGGATATTATGACCAAAAACCTGGTCCAATCTCAACTGAAAGTGTTTCCAATACTAGTTTTACTGGAAGTTTCTGAACAAAATCATTAAAAAAATAGATAAGGGGAAAGAAGAGACGGTCTATACTACTTTTTCTGGTGTGGGCATCTTACAGTGCTATTATTGAATCTCAGAACCATCTGAAGGTTTTCATAACATTTAAGATAGCGACCTCATCATCGCATGACAGGCAACTTCAAAGTCACAACAAAGCTGCACTGACACAAAGAAAACTCCTTCAAGAATTGACTAGGCGTAGCCTACAACTGCTCATGCAGTATGTATGCTGCTCTGGCATACCACAAAAACCCTTCAAGGAGTACTGCAAATACAGCACAACAGTGAATGATTCCATGCAGAGAAATACCTGGGTGTGCTACCCAAGAATATTTTGTTAGCATGAAACACACTGACTACTTCTGCTGTGGGCTCATAAGCAGTGATCCACTCTTGTTCAGAGAAGCCATCTGCTGGAGCTATAAGGAGTGTCCATAAAAGAGCAGCATAGCTGAGAAGAGCTGTCACTAGTTTTATGACCTCTGGCAGCATGAAATAAGGTGGTTTTTCCAGAGGCTGCCAGGAAGAGAAGACATCCTCAGGATATGTTCAAGAAAACTTACAGAGAACAAAATGTTGTAAATTACTTGGATCAGGAACATAGCTTGACAAAATCAGGTCAATAAATTAACAAAGGCCCACTGGTTGTCTGTTTTTCCTCATGTCAAGATACTTTTTAAAAAACCAAAGACCTTCTTTTACATTTATAGGTCATTGCAAAATTCCTAGAAATATTGGACTTTAATATGAATCCCTAATCTGTCGGGGATGACAGCGGGCCTGTCAGCATCCTGGCATTAATTGATTAAATTAATATTGATAATATTTGGATATACCCTTGAAATAATAAGTCACTGTGAATCTCAGCACATCCTTAAACGAGCCAAAGCAGAAGAGCTATTGCTGCTTGGCAGTAACTGTAGGTCGCTGATAATGTAAAAAGTAAACTTTGTAGCAAAAACATTGTAACTAGTGAAAAGTGAGCCTTCTGGTTCTCCAGTCATAGCAGTGGAAAACAACTTTCTGCCCTATGAGAAGAAAGCGCATTGCCTTTGGTAAGGAGATAATACCAGATGCGAGGGGGAATAAAGTCGTCATTTTGGACCATCTTGTCGAACAATTCAGTGTGTCATTCTTGCCCCGACCGCAACACTAATCCTTGAATAACCCATAGCATTCAAGAAGAAAAATAGTCCAAATGCAACTTCCTACAAATAGAGGTGCTATTAATTTTTTTTTGGAGTCAGATATTTCTGAGGGCTCAGTTATGTAACGCATCGATGTAGAAGATGCACCGCCCACTTCCATCTTGCTCAGCATAGTACACACAGAGAAACAGCTCCAAGTTTGACAGCCTTCTACTGGCAGCCCTGTACTGCAGTGTCTTCACATTAAGCCTACATTGGAGATAAATGGAGTGGAGGAAAGCAAAGACTGACTCTGCAATCAAAATGCATCTGCAGCCTAGCATTAGCACTCCCTGAGAGTTCATTATAACACACAGAATTCATACAAATATAAATTTCCCCATTCCCCATTTTTAAATATATTACCAAAATACTTTCTAGTGCTCAATACTTCACATGATGACAGAAGGGAGGAGTACCTCAGAAAGCAATTTGAAGTATTTGGAAGTTTTTCGTGCAGATCAATAAATACTGGAGTTCAGTTACATCTAATTTCAAAAGATCAGCAAGCCTTTTATATCACTCCAGAAAATGAACTGTTCTTAGGATCTTTATCTTGTTTGAAAAAAATGTACATCACTCCATGCATGTGACAAAATACCTTTGGCAGTGTACATGAAGGCTGCATCAAAATTTCATTTGAGCCCCAAGATAGGTGGCTCTTTGAGGCACAGGAGCAGCAAATACTTTTACAAACTTAAAAAAGAATTACATAAGCAATCTGAAGGGAAGAACCACTCGTATCTAACTTAAGGAAAACTAGTGTGGTGGTTTGAACCACTATTTCACTAAGGGGGCACAACAGCAATGACGGAAGACTGAACAGATACAACAGCAGGGAAGTTTATTGTCATAGGGCTTGACCAGGAAAACCTTATGGGATCCCCAGACTTAAACAAAATACACCATATAAAACCTGACAATCTCACACAGAAAACAAAAAAACAAACTGCTTCTCAAGGCCAGGTGGCTGACCAAGAAGTAGGGGAAGGAAGAATCCACCTCTCTGATGATACACTTCCAGCCCTCGAAGTCCCTGCAAAATACAAAATGTTGAAAAGCACCCCCTTCCCAGGGACACCCACAGGGGGAGACTAGCACTTGCGATTTGGCTGGCTTGGCACCGATGCCGATGGAGGTGGGGGAAAGCCAGCCGTGTGGTCTGGGAGCAGGGAGAGGGGGAGCCACGATCCTCTCAGCTCAAGAGACAGCTAAGAAGAAAGGCAGGACTTCTGTGCCCATGGCTTTTATGCCCTCAAAATCCCGTGGGGACCCAGCATCGTCTTCTCAGCCAGGCTGTTCTCTGGTTAGCTGGCGGCGCTGAGCTCCGCCTCTTCTTCAGGATCTTCACTCCAGGCCAAATGGCGGTTCCCGCCAAGACACACGCCAAAATACACCGCCAAGAGGGGTCCCCGGGGCCAGCGGGACCACAGGAGCCGCCTTCAGGCCAGGGAGCCACCACCGCCAGCACTGCTAGGACCGCACCGCAGGTAACAGGGACCCTCTGGGGCCAGCAGCGCCAGCTGCCACTCTCCAGCATCAGCTGCCACTGGGAGGTGGGGTGCCACACGGCTCCGTGCACTCCACGAGGCACTGGGCTGGATCGGGCAGGATTGGCCACCGCCACACCCACAACGCTGACCATGGCCGTGCTGGGGTCCAGCTCAGGCATTCGCAGCATGTCTCTGCCCACGAGCTGGGAGAAACAGAGTGCTGCACTGAAAAAAATGGCATCCCAGCCCTGCTCCATCAGCCAGCCACAAGCATGCGGGGTCTGGCGCCCACAGCATGCCTCCTTCCACCCCCGATGGGATTGCACCACCCCGCCGGCCGGCTGCATACCTGCTGCTGACCGCGGGCGTGCCGGGGTCTGGCAGCAGAGCTCACAGCATGGTTCCGCCCACCACCCCGTTCTGCCCGCTGCCACTGCTAGGAGCTGCAGCCACCAGCAAAGAGGTGCCAGGCAGGACCAGGCACAGCTCCCCCCCCCATACCGGGCTGAGCAGGGGGCCGCGGGAGCCTGCCGCACTGCTGCCCCGGAGCTCCCCCTGCACGACCATTGGCACCAACGAGAAAAAACAGAGAGATGGCAGGAGCAGCTCCATGCGCTCGGCTCCATTCCCATCTCTCCAACAGAACGGGGGAGAGCCCTGCTGTTCCATGAACACTGCCATCTTGGTCCTTCCTTCAGGTTTCATAAAAAAAACACGGTTTTAAACAGGGCAACAAGTGAGCCATCCAAACACCCTCCCAAACACCCTTCCCTCCCCCCTTCTCCCCCAAAACACCCAAAAAAACCCGAGACCTCCAAACACCACCCCCTCACCCCCAAACCCATGACAACTAGAATTATATTAACTATAAAAAAACGATCTTTAACTCAGTAAACTGTTAGGGGTTAGACTGAAACTTTACTAGGAAGAATGTTCTCCCACAGGTCCTGTAAATTCCGCAAAACCCAAAGTAACCTGATCTCAGGTATAAACACAGAGGGACAATTCTTCCTATATTTCTGAAGGACAGAAAAAGACATCTTCTGAAGAGAAAAAACAGAAATTGAAGTTAGTGTCACCATAAATATTGTCTCATACAGTATTAGATCTCAAGCAACAGAAAGAAAAAGAAAAAAACCTGTAAAATATCTCACAAAATTTCTTGATTAGATCTGCAGTCAGGTGATGGCTCAGTCCTGAATTTCAGCCTGCAGTATACTGTACTTCGTGTCTTTGCTATGCAGGGTCTTCAGTAAAAAGATCAGTATGAATCAAGCTTATTTGATGAGCAGCCAATGCAGGGATGACTGAATGTAGGGCATACATTTTTGCTTTCCACTGTTGTTTGTATGTATATAATTATGGAAAACCCCACAGAAGGTGGATCTTGGCATTTTGTACAGCAGGCTGGAGGAAAATCTTTTAGAATAACCCAGTTGAAGAAGGAGGAGAGAATGAACTCTTTGCTCCTTTTTAGTCACATTGTAGTTTCACCTAAAGGCCAGCAGCTGCTGCGCCAAACTATAACTCTGCTGTTGCAGATAGATGTGTCTCAGCCTTTGGAGTTGGGTTGTTTTCCCCTCCGTTCGCCCTCATTAACATTCTGTGATGAAAGATTCTTGCACTAAAATACATTTTATTTTACTAAACATCTCCATGTTTACCAGGTAAGAGACGTTCTCAGCCTAGAAATACCCTGTACTGGCAGAACTGCTCTTGACCAACAGGTGCCTAAATTTGAATCCTAAATAAAACACTCTTTATTAGAGTGAAATGGTTAAAACTCTGGATATACATTTCTCAACTGGTCACATTATCTAAAATAGGACAGAGCAGCCCCAGATATAAAAATATCCCTGTTTTAAGGCATGCAACATTTGGAGTCTTCCTAATTAGAGATCTGTGAGATTGTATTTAAGGTAACATTAAATTATAGACAGATCGCTTTTAAAAACTAATGGTATTGCTTTGTTTTGAAATCTCGACATTGACGTGTATGTAGAACATGTACTATTTTAATGGGATATTGCAAGGAACCTGAGGCATTCCTCAGCAACAAATCCATAGTCTTCATCCTGCTGTGGACAGCCATCACTGAATCAGGAACAGCAGTAAACACTTCCATCCTGAAGCCAATAAAACAGCTGCAGCACTCAAGGTCAAAGGAGCCCAGAGGAAAAGTGAGGAGAAAATGTAGTTTCAGCTTTAAAGAGGGAGGTCTGTGCAGAGGACTTTGGGGTTCATGTACCTTAGAACATCCATTTATCCAAAAGCAATATTCTATCACCATTTGAGATCAAGAAGAGTGGTGGATGAAGGATGAGGGAGACCCTGACTAAAGGACTTAACCACCCTCATAATACAAACGTTCTTACTATGTAGAGAGGGCCCCCATAAGGCCTGTATCACAGTACCAGCAAGGTTAGAAGAGACCTTAAAGATCAAGTCTAACCCATAATCTTACAGCAACCCATCATCTAAACCATGGCACATATAGAGGGCCCTAAGTTAAGCCTGTTCTGGCATGTTTTTCTAAATAGGGATTGATTTAAACAAGTGCTTTTTCTTAAAGCAGGGGCTTAAGTAGTAGAAAAATCAATAGAAGCATTTATCAGAAAAAGGCAAAAATCAGTTACTTCTGATTCAAAATGAACACTGTGGGAAAACCAGGTTCAGAGTGCATCCTTCTCTGAAAGCAGAATTAGAATTTGCAGTGGAAAGTTGTCTAATATAATTGACACCAGTCTTTCAACATCAACCTAAAATCCCTCTAGAAGTAAAATGTTATCAAATTTTATTAGCAGTTAAACAAATTCCAAAAAAAATAATTTCAGTAAACTCAGTGCTGGAGAAAGACTGCTATTTAGCTGGTCAATAAACAGTAACTGCAGCAGTCTCAGCCTTGTTTGGGATTAATACAACTGATAATGAGAAGATTACAAGAGTAATAATCCTGCACAAATAGTTTTTTAATGTACTTTTGAGCAAAAATAATAGTAACTACTCCAATACATGAGTATGCCTTGAATACACATGCAGCCTTAGAATAACATGCATCTTAGGGTGAGGAAAAGTCTTCTGTATCATGAACAGACTGGTTACAAAAAACTGATAAGCCTGATTTTTTTTTTTTTTTACTACATTTTACCTCACTGATACCTCCGATTTTGTTTTCTTACCTTCTGTCTCCTCCTCTTCTCCATCTTGCTACTCCCTTCAGTTATCCCTCCTGAAGTAAATGGCCTTAGGTGATTAACAAATCTTGGACACCTTTAGGTTGCAGCATTGGGCTCACTGCTTCAGTAGGCCTTCCCTAGAGGATCAGAAGTGAGCAGGGCTTATGCTGTTGAATACTTTCCCTAGAAAAAACAGTGGGGAAAAAAATGACACTTCAGAAACTGAGAACTGACTGATGTTCCCACGGCTCTTGCATGTCAAGTTTTTCATGTAATGCTAGCAAATCTAGGAGCTATTTAATGTCCTCTCTCCAGAAGAGCTGCAGAGGCAGCACAGGCTAGAAATTACATGATACTGCAAACTAGAGATTAACCCACCCATTCTCTTTCTAGGCACCAGTGGCAAAGTGCCATCAAAACCAAACTACTTTGCCTACATTTTCTTTGCTGTTTTAAGTGTGTCCACAGTAACACAGAGCAGGTGGGACAAGGAAGTAGTAAAACACATAATGTCCTGTCTTGCACATGCCACAATGGTGCTTTCTTGTTTTGTAGTGCAAGGAAGAACAGAAAGGGGGAAAAATCAATGTCTGACCTCAGGATATTGAGACATTGAAATCCCCTGGGGATTTACCTGAAGAAACCCAAGCTGATATTTTAGGAAAAGCAGTGTAAAGAACAAAATGAGAACTCCAGTAAATTCCTTGTATCTTGTAACCACTGACAGTACATAGATGCTGATGGCTTCATTTTCAGACCTATTGCCTTGAGAGGAGAAGTGATGAAATTACATACAACTGAAGAGACCTTACTGTCCCCCAGGATTTCCCCTGTAATTTGACATTTCTCTCTTGTAATGGTGCAAAAATATATTGGGCTTTTTCTTTTTAATCTGCACAGAAAAATGGGTTGTCGCAATACAAATAGTAGCCTGACATTTGCAGGTCAGGATCATGCCATGTTTTGCTGAAGGCCATTTTGATAGGTCTTTTCATCTATTACTTTTTGACTGAACCTGGTAATCAAACAAATAGAACAAAACAAATATTGACTAAAGCAATGTCATCTCCTCAGCAACCCAACTGTGTTCCCATGGCACTAAAAACAGGCACAATATGAATTCCTTCCTGCCCTCCTCAATAGAAAGGAACTCGAAGCATGTTCCAGTACCCCATATACATGGGAGAGCACTTAAAAGGTCAAACTCATCCCCAATAGACTGATGCCAATGCCAAGACAGTATCTGATTCTAAGGAGAGCATTTATCTGAGAACAGAATGTGGCACATAATTTCGGATAACATTTATGGTCCACAGAAGGAAAAAAATGAGGATTTTTTTTTGTAGCTGTAACAATCCCCAACATCCAGCTATGCTCTCCAAAGGAAAACAGAGATCTAAGATTTTTCCCTAACCTCAAATTAGCTGCTAATTAGAACATTAATTCTATTATTCAAAAAAAAAAAAAAAAGAAAAAGATGGTCACAAAGACATCAAGAACATATCGCCATAAGATGGTTCACTCATATTTAAGGGGCAAAAAACCAAATTTTACTGAATATATGGCCAAGTATTCACAGCATCGAAATTAACATAATTAAAATTACAATGGTTTTCTTCAAAGGGGGACTGGCATAATAATTATACAAGGCATTCTAAATCAGAAACAAAGTCAGCCGCAGATTTCAGATGTTATTTCATACAAATACTTTATCTGTAGTGTTCTGAAGAATTCCATTGTAAGCTGAATTGTCCATTTCTGATGCTATGAATAATTGCATACCCATTTATTTCCAATAACCTATTATTTATGTGCAATTTCTTTTGTCCTTCTAAATGCTATGAAGCCATTTAGAGAAACCACCTACATGACAACTTACCAATTATCCACATAAAAAGTTGCAACTTTTTCTATAAGTTACACAAAAAATTAATGTTCATCTAAGCAAAAGTCTCTGAACTCCAGCAATATAATATTTCACTTAATTCTAAACAACTATTTCTAGAAGGAGGTGATTTATATATAATCACCAAAGAACACAATCAAATTACACTCAGTTTTACATTTAAAAAGATTAGTGGGTGCAGGTATCAATATTTAAATATGAAAATAAAAATGACCATTTTTCAGACCATCCCCAAAACAAACTCATTCACTGCACCAATACTGCAGCCACTTACTTATGTGCAGAGCAGTATGCCCATGTGCAGCTCCATGGTGCCATGGGTTTACCCACCCCCTTCACTTCAGGATACACTGATGTTTCACAACTTGGCTCAGAGCTGACAAGTTGGGTTGGCTTACAGTTTGGCAAGTTGGTCTGTTGCATCCATGCTGTGGGTCTTTGCTTTCCTCTGGGTCACACTGCTGAGCATCAGCATCGCTCAGAGAACCTGAGCTCAGGCTCTTGATCACCACACGGGTGTGGGGCCCATCACTTTCAGCCATATTACTGTCGTATTCCTGCTGCCTGGGCTGGGCGAGGCAGCCCACTGTTGCCAACAGCAGAGCAGAAGAGCTATATTAGCTGACATCTCTGCCATCTTTATACTGTAGGCACCAAGAACGATAGGATACCAGGATGCCAGGATACCAGCCCACAACACAGCATCCCACTTGCCACACACCCCTTTCCAGACAGCATGAAGAACCCAAAGGCTTATTTTTTCAAAGTCAATGAGAAATTTCATCTATCTAGGCTTTCGGTAAAAACAGAAGCAGTATGGAAAGACTGTGATAGCACCAAAAATTAACAAGGAGATAGAGCTGGCGTATGTCCTCCAGAGCTCAGAGAGTAATGCACAAGCTTGCCAGTGAAAGCCAATGCACTCCCCCCCTCCCATGAGTTAGTCAGAGTAGCTTCCTTGGGGAGGGCCATAACTACAGCACCCCAGACTAAACACATGAGCTACCTGCTCTACAGAGCCACTTGCCTTAACCAAAGATCTAAACTAACCATGCACATCCTCTGATAGTCCCCTTGAAGACAACTTGAGAAGAGTCAATCTACAAACCAAGCAGCTCAGATTGGCAACCTGGTGTCCCCCATACAGTGAATGAGCAGAAGTAAAGCACCCCAGAACAAGGCTTGCTGTACCCTGCACACTGAGTGTGAGTGGCAGAGGGAAGACAGACACCATTACAGCTAACTGCTAGAAATATCTGCAGAATATAGCACATCTGAAAACCCACCTTCCCCCTCTCCAGCAACAGACAGAGATGGAGAGCTGGAATGCAGAGCATGAAAGCACTTCTTTGGCATCCACCTCTCCCTTCAGCCTCTGGTAATTAGTATGTGCTTTAATTCCAAAACAGCCGCTCTGGCAGATGACTTGTGGAGCTATTTTAAATACACACATCTCATTTTATCTATATAAGCCTTTTCTTAGATCCTTTTTTGTCAGTGTTTATACCATCTTGCCAAGGCACAGTGTGCAAGAAGCCCAGGGATTATGCTAGTTGATAAACTCAGCCTGTGGCCCTTGCTAATGTGAATGCTCAGGATTCCCAGTAATCATGGCTATGAAGTTCCCAGGCTGTAGCTGACTCCTGCCTGGCCAGCTTGGAGCTTGTTCATGTTATGTTCAAACCATACAGCAGACATTCAATGTGTTTCTTTTCAAGATCCTTTCCTCTCTTTAAGCTCACCATAAAATTACTGTATTGTCTCAGAAGGTCCTGCACCCAGGACATCATGCCTGGCACTGCTTCAGGGGACAGCAGGGCAGCTATGGGGTGCAGTGGGACCTGCAGAGAGTGGCATGCTGCCATGGGTAGGTTGCAGAGGCAGCAAGCAGGATTCAGTCCTCAAAGCCTCCACATCTTAAACCAAGACTTCTTGTACATTGATATAAATGAGTATAAATGTAATCCATGGGCCAGCATGCAAGAGAGTTCAACTTTCCCAAAGCAATCTTGATGTAACTTCTGGCTTCTTGCTTTCAATTCATTCTGTACTTGTTTTCATTCTTTTGCAATGAGATGCTGTGTTCGGTTTGATTTTCCTCTTTTTTCCAACTGTACTGCTCTTTATTCAATGAACACAATTTGCCATATTCACTCTTCTGCTTCTGAAACACTGCAGCATAGCTGTACCCAAGCTAACACTGTATTATTGCTTTTTTTTACCCTCAATAACTGTGATTTACATCGGGACTATGAGCAGTTTTCTTTCAGAAATAAGCTCAGTCTAGTTCTGCTATTGTTATTCCGGAGGGTCTGTCATGCCTGGAAATAGCTTTATATTTACAGTAGTTAATAATGATACTTATTTTACTGCATTACACAGTTGTCCTTCTATATTAAAGCATTCTTCATCTTCTTTGGTGCCCTTGGGCTTCCAGCATACAATTCATTTTTGGACAAAGCACTTGTATGGCCCTCAATCGTAAACCATTCAGAACATCCACAGTGAAAAATACAACATGAGAGAGCCCTGGAGGGCCTGTCCTCCGCTGTCCAGAAACTGTGAAATCACCCATGTATAAAATACACGCTCTGTCTCTAGTGCTTCAGATTGCTGAGCTAAAATGGCAACAGTAAGGGCATTGGGGCTGGAGACGCATAAAATGGTCTGCAAAAGCAATTAAGAGCCAGAGACATTTGGATTTGATAACCACAGAAGATTGTTTACTGCCCTGTTTACTTGTCACCATGAATACTGTGCTCTGGATACATCAGGAATCTAAGCAAACCCACACACTCCAACATATTTGTTGCTCTGATGAGACTCTGCAGCGCATGCACCCTTTCCACCCGCACCACTGTGGAGGTGGCTTTCCTGAGGCTTTCTGCTCCAAATTACAGTCTCCAGCTGTATGGGAAACACACTCATCAAACACATATAACCTCTGGAGCTCATCTCCATTCTGTGCCCACATGTTTTGTGTGCTCCCATTCTCCCACACCATGTTTTTTTCTCTCTGGTATGACCACAGCAAGACTTTACTGCTAGAAAATCCTTGAGAGTTCAGGATTCAGACAGCATGGAGGACCTACTGGATTTACCATCCCTGCGACCACTGCTCACCCCAGGCAGGTGGCACCCTCAGGCACCAGGAGGGGATCTAACTCCTCGCTGTGTTTGTCCCAGGCCCGAGAGCTGAGTGCTTTTCAGGCATGGGATAATAACTCTCCCTTTAAAAGCCAGCCAGGTAGCACTGAATAGTCCAAGAGAGAAAGCTCCTGCAGTGCAAGAGCCCCGGGCTGGTGAGCTGTGGTAGCCATGAAGCTTTCCCATTGCTCCTGAGGCAAGATGAGAGGATTTTTCTTGCTGCAGCCTCCCCCCAGTATGGTGAGGGCCCTGGGCTCAAGGCTGGCATGACACCACTAGGCATCCCTACCTGATTCTGGAGGTGCAGGGAAGCCCAAGTTCCACCACTGCTCCTTCAACCCCAGATTATGCTGCATCCTCATGAAGCAGGGCTGCCTTGTGTAACCAAGAGACTACTTAATGGCTCCTGGCAGTGGCAGCATCCACTGGGCCATGCCCCAGCATCCACGGGCATGGGTGGACCAGCCCCCAGGGCCCCCCTCACTCACTAGCACAAGGTCTCACCACATCTACAGAACTTGTTCTAATCACTCCCTGTGAGAAATAAAATGAGAGAGACAGAAGAGCCTAAGTGCTCCACTTTTGGTTGTTCATTGGTTTGAGTTTTTTAAACATTTATTGGGACATATGTCTAAAGCCTAAGAATACCTAGTATTTAATTTTTTCCTCTGAACATTGTGTGAGGACATAACAGAAGTACACAATAATGAAACTATGAGTTATTTACCTTCTGAGGGAATGTTAATGAATGTTCTAGTAATTAAAATACCTTCACTGGCTTGTAAAATGCAAAACAGTAAGGAATTCACTGGAGACCTCACAAGCATATGTCAATAAACTTATATTATTTACAAGTACGCAAGCCTCCCAAGACACCACTTTCCCAGCCTCCTTTCATTTCCTGACTGCTACTGACTGCCTCATGTTTTGAGCAAAGTCAAATACTAATATTCTGTCTTCCTCGAGCATCTAAAGTTTTTGCAGAAGCCAGATAATCATATGAAAATTGTTCCATTCAGATGCAAACTGAATATTTTATTGGCTAAAACTTCATATTATCCCATCTACAAGTACTACGAAGTGTGATAGCAATGCAGAACAATTGTATCTATGACCATAAACATTTGAATGCAAATAACATTTTACCAGTGCTCTAGCAATGCACTCAGACACACCACTGATACAGTGTGCTCTCATTCATAATGTTGCTGTTCTATTTCTCTCCTTTGCATCAATCCTGACGATATTAACATCTGTAACAATCACAAGCCAGTCTCATTTCAATACTTCCAGTATACATTGCCATGCTATGCAGTATGTTACAAGTAAAACAGAAGATGCTAATAATCCTCACCAAAGGTGATCATTCACCCAAGATTCAGATCAGTGTTAGAATTTTAACAAAAAATGCACATTAGAATACAAGTCCAGGCATCAGTTTTCTTAAAAAGATTGTGATTGTTGTATTTCATGTCCTCCTTCATTATAAATCCATTTGGCATCCTTTATAACAGCCAGCCTACCCTCAGAAAAAATTATTTCATGTTTCTGTAGATGTCATGTGTGCCCTGTACTTTTACAGCACTTCTATTGTAATTCAACATTAATTATCTTTCCAATTAATGTACTTACATAATGCCACAATATGAAATGTTCACATTTTGTAAAAGAGAAAACTTAGCTCAGTTCTGCCTGTTTTGATCCCATTTTGCTTTTATTATAATTAAGTACCAGAATTCTTTTCATTTTTAGTTGTATCCTTGACACCCTAAAAACACACACAAGGGAGATAACTCCTGTACAGAAAATATACATTTATGCTTTTCTTTCCAAGAAAAGATTTCTAATTTCTCTTTTTCAATATCATTTTAATATACTTTCCTGACTTGTGATTGTCACTGAAAAGCTCATAAGAGAAATGGAGGTGGTAGAAGTACTAATAGAGCAGCATTTACCAATTACCATAAATGTAGACATCATAAATATCTACAACTGCTTGGAAATGAGAAGTGTGAAGCACATCACAAATACAGAAAAAAAGTGCAATCAAAACTGTGGTAAGGGAGTGAAAAAACCTTCTTTAGAAGCTGAATGATCCAACATATTCCTCAAATGTTGCATCAATAATACTATTCAGAGTTTTACTGCTCAGTACCATCATAAAAAACATAAAAGCTAAAATACTGAGAGAGTATAAAATACAGAAATGGAAAATACGAAATTGCTCCCTATATATGTGTGTATTGGTTTTTTCTGTGGCCAGGTTTTGGTGGCAGTGGGGGGAGCTGAGGGAGAGGCTTCTTCAAGAAGCTACTGGAAGTTTCCCCATGTCCAGGCTGGGCCCGCTGCTGACCAAGGCCAGGCCAATCAGTAGTTGACAGAACGCCTCTGTGATAACATATTTAAGAAGAAAGAACAAAAAGAAAAAAAGTAGTTGGAAATGAAGATGGCTGCCGGAGAGGAGCAGGGTGAGAGCCTGTGAGCAACAACGCAGACACCAAGGTCAGTGCAGAAGGAGGGGGAGGAGATGCTCCTGGCGCCGGAGCTGAGATCCAGCTGCAGCCCATGGGGAAGACCATGGTGAAGCAGCTGTGCCCCTGCAGCCCATGGAGGAGCACAGGAGTGCAGAGATCCACCTGTAGCCCGTGGAGGAGCCACGCCGGAGCAGGTGGATGCTGGGGAAGGCTGTAGCCCGTGGGAGACCCAAAGTGGAGCTGGGTCCTGGCAGGGGACTGTAGCCTGTGGGGAGAGGAGCCCACTTTGGAGTAGGATTCTCCTGTTAGGATGCGTGGCTCGTGGGGCCCACGCTGGAGCAGCCTGTGCCTGAGGGACTGCACCCTGTGGAATGTCAGCCATGTGGCAGCTGTGGGTGAAGGGCTGCTGCCCATGGGATGGACTCTCGCCGGAGCAGTTTGTGAGAGGAACTGTATCCTGTGAGGGATGGACCCCATGGAATGCGGCTGGAAGGACTCCTCTCCCCAAGCAGCGGCTGAGAACAGCAGCTGACCACAGCAACACCTCCCCCCCGACCTCGCCTTTTCCCTTGACCGCTGCGGGAGAATAGGTTGGATGTAAGAAGGAGGGGGGTGGGGGGTAAAAGGTGTCTTTTAGTCTCTTCCTCTTAGCTCTGATCTTGTTAGTAATAAATCTGATTATTATTCCCACATAGAGTCTTGTTTTGCCTGTGACGGTGATTAAGAAAGAATCTGTTATAGTCCTTATCATGAATAACGAAACCTCTCGTTATATTCTCTCTCTCCTCTATAGCTGGGCAAGGGGGAGTGAGAAGGTGGCTGTAGTGGGCCCCTGGCACCCAGCCTGGGTTTAACCACTACAATGTGACTGAAAGAATATATGACTGGTGATTTTCCACAACAAGGAATTTAAGTTTTCTGTTTATTTAGTTTAGCTGTTGTCGATAGCTGCAATCTTTGTGAGCTACAGGATTTGACCTGCAATGCCACCAGCTCAAAGCACTTCACAGTGCTTTTTCATCTGAAGTTCTTAAGGACATTATGTTTTGCTTTCTTCCCTGTTACACCACCATATCATTTTAAACTAAACCAAAACTGTAACACATTGAAAGCTGAAAAAAAAAAAAAATCAGTCAACCCTCACACTTCACTGGTCAGTATAATTGATTCTTTAATGCTCGTCACTAGCTGGCAATTACTGAGTATGTGAATATGCACTGAGAAGAACATGAAGACCAGACTAAAGGAATTTTACAAGGTCATCTATCTATAAAACAGTCCCTCAGACAGCTGAACAACCTCATCTTAAATAACACTGCTGGTCAAAAGGTCTTTCCTTAAGAGTATATTTAAGAGCAGCCTATTTAGCATCTTGAGACAGGATTTCCTCCTGAACTGCCTTGAAATACTTCATTGTAATCTTAAAGTGCACAGGCTGGCTATTACTGATCTATCAGTAATTCAGGCAATATATATTCCAACATCATCCTCAACCAAAGCCTTTTGAACTTACTTTTATTAATTGCTTAGCAGTGATCTTGGCTTACTGTTGCAGCAGCTACAGCTGAGGAAAATAGCCATGGAATGTAACTGGTTTTTCCAGTGCCTACATAAAGGTTACAGGGAACCTCAGATTTGTTTGAGATAGCTTTAGCAACCTGAAACTTTCATTTGTTTGGTATTAACCCACTTCATTTTGATACAGCTTGATTTTGTGATTTCAATTTAGCTCTTCCATCCTCACTGGTATCTCATTTCTGGTTCACTTATTTTAAATGGCCTTTATTACAGCTGTTAATTTTGAAAGAAAATTCACTTCTGCATTGATCTTTTCTTACGACCATGTGAATGCCAGTCTTTGAAACACTGGCATCTTACCTAGTAAACCTAAAGGACCAACAGCTGAAGGGATTTCGCACCCCCAGTAAGCTCTACGCCATTACCATTGCTGCAGTAAACACGGCTAGAAAAGGAGAAGAAAATTAAAGAGTAATATTCCAGGAAAGACAGACAAACAAGATTTTGTACAGACGTAAACACGAAACAACAAGATGCTCCTAACCATGTGCTGAAGTTAAGCTGTTTTAATCATTCTCCTGTCACTGGCAAACTTTTAGAAAAGGATTCTTATCAGCATTAAATGGCTGGGAGTTTGCTGAGTTTGCCATCAGCTAACAAAATGGGAAGCAGAAGGTCTCATGGTGTCCATTTAGGTCAACACCTCCAGTATCCAACATGTGAGTTTTCAGTCTGGCTAAGTTACATTCTTTACCAAACATATCTGTAGCAAACACTCCTTCTGCCAAGTCGTCTACCAGAAGCAATTATTTATCAGACAGAAGCTGACAAACTATGAGAAGGAAGACTATAACCGTCTCTACAGGCTAAATTAGTAACTGTGTGCCCACTACTCACATGTTCTTTCCCTGAGTAGCTTTCCTTGGCATTCCTTCTTTTCAGATATAAAGAAATGTCTCTGGTGGGGAAAACAACTAGCTGCCAAAGACTGGTATTGAACCAGTCTCCCAAGGGAAAGCTGCAGCATAAAAGGTCAGAGACCATTCAGTGTTAAACTGTGTTGTCCATGCTGGCTTCAACAAGGACTGTCACCCTGTTTTGAACTGTGACACTTCAAAACTCCCAGATGGACATCCAGGAAATATCCACATCCTGGCTCTAAGACCATATGTACTACTGGTAGGCATAAAACAACCCAAGCAAAACCAGGCAAACCCACACAACTCAGGCAAAGGATCCATTTCCAGTAATCTGACACAATCAAAGAAAAGAAAAATAATATTGCTGAAAGGGGGGAGAAAATTTTCACCGCTGAGTTCTTCAATTTTTTTCTTACATTTATCAGCACATAGAAAGTAGCAAAACACAACTACAAAACTTTCTGAAACTTCACTTTTCACTAAAAATGTAGAAATTAAAATTATGTAAGAATCCTATGAACTTAGAAATTAAGAAGCAAAATGACACTGCACAATTGTTTTAAAAAATCCATTTGAAAATCAGCTCAAACATAGTGAACACATTTCCAGTGATTTCAGCATGTTTAATTATGGCATATATATTCCACATGGCATTCTACTGGGTAACACGAAATAAAGCTAAATCTCAGCGTTAAAAACAAGGGATGACAAAGAGCAGCAAATCATTTAAGAAAATCCAATGACCTCAATCATACTAACTGCACGAGCAAGGACTGCTTGTGCAAATTAAGCCAACATTAACAGGTTTCATATCGCATGTATATTCAAAATTTTTAAAATGGATATTGTCTTGGTTTCTGTTTTATTTCATAAAAGTGAATGAAAAGCAGCCTACCTTTATTGGGTTTTTTATGTAAGAAGATGTTCAGGCCTTGCAGTACACATCATATTTAAACTTCATTAAACTTCCCAGCTTAGTTCCTTCTAAGCACACTTAGAATTTGGCATTGATTTCCTGGTTCAAAGTTTTAGTGAAAAGATTCTTCCAGTCTCCAAAAACACCTGGAAAATAAAGAAAAGTAAATTATTAGCCTTGACTCTAAGGACCAGGCAGTATAATTTAAAATAAAAGACTAACTTTTCTCTCTTATTATAGTATTCCAGGATAATTAATTTTTTTTCCGTTTAAGAAAAAAATATTTGACCCAAGTGTCTGGTGTCCTCAATAGAATGTGAACATAAAGTGACCACAGGAAGCTACTGGTCTGCCTTCATAGCTTTGACATGTGCCTTGTCCAGCTGCAGAAGACTATAAAAGGTGAACAGCAGCTGTGAAACCAATCCATAAAGTTCAAAGTTGTGTCCTGCAAAGCTGCAAAAACTGCAAAAGCCTTGTGTGCTGCAACCAGACACTTTCCTAAGGTGCAGTCTACCTTTAATCTAGATTTTGGAGAGCCCACAGTCAGAGGTTGTCCGAGGTTCTGGCCTGATCTATGGCTAAAAAAACCAGATCAGTCTGTGGAGCATCTGGAATCCATGTGTCGACTGTGTAATCAACACATGATAAGCAATCAGAAGGATTATTTAGAAAATCCAAGAAGAAAAATCTGTGGAGGTACTCTGTAGATCAAGTGCCAGTACTCACAGAAGCCAAAAAAACTCTGCTTTGCTTTAATTGTTGCTTAATGCATGCTATGGCTGAAGGGTTTGCTACTTGTAAGGCACTTATGCTAATCATACTGTACAGGGCTTTACTGGATGGTACTGGCCCTCATGGTGAAATCAAGTGAGAGATTCCTGAAGTACAAAAAGTGTTTCTTAACAACATCCAGCCTTGAAAATTATATGTAACGTTAACGATCTACTGATTCAAATTCCTGTTTGCACAAGATAAAGAGCTACCTTTCATCAGTCCAGCAAAATACAAACAAATTTACCTTGGCGGAAAAGATTTGAGCCAACAACACCATAAATATTCCCAGCCTTACTGCCTGGAAAGGGTCCCTTTTTGCATTGGCCTGGACCTGCTCAGCTGTTGGGGAGAATCCAAAAAATTCAGCTATCTGTTTTACACTTGCAGTCAGGTTCCAAAAGTATTACAGTGAAAGTGCATTTTAGAAACAATATCCTTCTTCTAAAAAATGGTGTTACCCACTAAGGATGTGCATTGTCATCATCTACTAACAATACATATTTTCCTTCACTGTATGTTTTCTGTGTTGCATTGGAGCTCTGCTTTTCTAAAATGGTTTCTACACAGAAACATGAATCTCACTATGTGCTTCCCTTCTTTTACTATGTTGTCACATAAACATCTCTTAAAAGACAAAGCCTGACATCACTCTAAATCTAAAATTTAGTTTGCTAATGAGGTATTTGGCCTCATGCCCAGAAATAGTAAACACAACAAATTGCCATTTCATTAACACTTTGGATCTGCAGCATCTCTTCTATCACTAAGTGGCACAATGTTGAGCTAATGCCATTGTCCAGCTGCCATGCAACTCCCTCACTCTTGCCTAGAAGAGCAAAATACTCAGAAGCAAAGCATCTTTTGGAAAATCTCTCTTTTCTGGCATTCAGCTACCTCCTTTATCATGGCCATCAGTAAATTAGTTATGGCGCAGCTGTTTTCCCACTGGGCCCATTTAGGTTTTTTTAAATATTTTTTCCTGTTACTTTTTCAACTACAATCAGTAACTGTAACAATACCATTTTTTCTCATGAATCCTGAAAAGAACTCATCCCAGGAGCTGTAACTGGGGCTGCTTAGCACATTGTTGTGGAAATGGGTTTTGAAATAATTCTACTATCTGGAATGGAAGAAAAGAGGTCAATAATATTACATCATTTATTTACCCTGGCAACCAAAGTGAAAATATAACCAAACATTCTGCAGTCAATAACATACTGGAGGCTATAAAATATTTTATTAGTAAAGACACAGAGAGCAAAATTATAACATGATCATAATGAAGATCCTGTCATCGCTTCTAACGCTCGCCTATGCCGCAAAGCAATTGTAGAAAGGAGTAACTGGAAAGACTACAATACTGTCATTGAATACTATCTCTAGGAATTGGCAAAGAGGAAGGAACCATTTGCCAACCCCTTCCTAAAAAAGCTCCTTTAGAAAATCACAGCTGTTACAATCATCTCTTTTTTTTAGAAAAAGTATGGCAATAATGTTCTTGAAATCCTTAAGAGACTGTAATACTCAAGTGCAAAAACTTCTGAAAACATGTTATATGCATTAAATATCTTTGTTAGGCAGGTTTTATTTTGCCTGCCTCATACAGTAAAAAATACCAATAATACATGGAAAACTATTTTGCATCTGTGGTACATCTTGTAAGTGCTATGTATCTGCTTCCATTCAGTGACCGAGTACCAGAAATACTGAAGTTTTAACCATGTGACTCTTTGCAAAGAGACAGCCAAGGTCCCTGAGATGCTGCTTCCCCATTCATTCCCACCATGCAGAGGAAAGAGTTGTATTAAAAAGGAAATCGTGACACTTCAGCATTTTCAGAGCACTGCAACTGCTCTACATCTGTCCTTGCTCATGTTAACTACTGTAAATTGTAGAGGGGGCTAAGACAGCCTGGGCAACATGACACTGTCACTGCCTTCAATTTGCTTTCCCCCAGTGCCACCTGTTTTGGTGCAAGAAAAGGATATGGCCCCAAAATTGCTCCTGCGTACTGGTTCAGTCAGATAGATGAGGCTTGCTCTTGGAAAAAGAAAAAAAACCTTCCCTAGCTTTGTTCTTGAAAATAGACAGGGGAGACTATCATAATTCAGATGTGTTACTGAAATCCTTGGAGATGGAATCTATTTCATCCTCTTTAAAATTAAACAGAACCATAAGTGGGAACAGGTTTACTACATGGGTGCAGCAGTGATTTGTGAGAGTGGCCTGTGTGAAATAGCTCCTAATCAAAAGGCATTAGTCATCCAAAACTATCTTTTTTCTCCTCTCAGGAGGAATATCTTTACTTGCTGCATGACTTCATTTTAATAACGTAGGGGGAGAGGGGGCTGTGGAAAAGAGAAAACAACAGATTCTCGGTGGCTTGACAGTTTGTTTTCACTAACCTGATATTTACCTGGATCTCCACATTCACTAAATTGTAGTTCCATGCTAACAGGTGTACTCTGGATAGTTAAAAATATCAATTCAATTAAAATCTGGATAAGCCATTTCACACCTGCACCAAGAAATCCAAAGAACAAAATAAAATTTATGAGAGGTTTATATAAGATTTCAGAGCCTCCCTGTTATGAGGCTTAATTCAGCGTAATAGTGATCCAGTGACAACACCAAGGCACTCAAACGATTACAAACAAAATAATAATTTTCGTCAATGAGATCCTTGACAGTTTGACCTTCCTGGCTCACTAAGAGCTGGTATTTGGAAAGCACAGGGGGCAGAACTTAATCAAAAATGCACTTAATATTTTTTTAATATATTCATAAAAACAATGGGTGACAGACAATAAAGGGAGCTTTCCTGTCTTTCACACAGAAACATATAGGAAAGTTCTGGGTAGAAGAAGGAAAGAATAAGCAAGAAACTTCACTCGTTCTGCCGAAGGAAATATTTGCCTCTCTCTGCTGCCTGGGTTAAGAGAGTCACCTATTCAATGTCACTGCCACTGCTTGTCCTCAGCTGTGCCTGTAGTTGTCTCCATGAAGCACATGCCAGAACAAATGCTAGAGCATTTGTTACCCACTGGACATCTGCATCCCTCCCCACCCCTCACCATTTGGAAGGGCTCTTGCAGTAAACCCTCTCCCATACTGCATCCCATTCCAGCCTGAGCCTGTGGCCAGCTCCTGGAGCTTTGCCATAGAGCCAGCTTCCCAAGGGTTTCCATGAATCACATTTGCCCCATTGATGCTCTCACAATTTCTGGCAGGACAGTGTAAGGGAACAGTGTGTCCACCTTTGCCTGCAGCACCTTCCCTGTGTCCTTGTGGGCTTCCCATGGGGCCCACTGAGAGGGAGCTGTGGAGCTGCCACCACCTCCTGTGGCAAGTCCCATGTGAACACAGCTGCCAGATGAGCTAACATGGAACACACAGTGCAAGCAGCTTTAGCCTCATGCTTTCAATGGAAAGTTATTCCCAGAAAGGAATAAATTCCACTCTATCTTACATAAAGTGCCTCAGGATTCTTGGACGGAAGCAGCTGATATGTGTCATTTATACAGTAACGTATATACAATATGTATACATCATACAATGTTTTATAATACATATATCACATTTATATACAACCCAATATCCTATTTATATATAAGAAATTGTATGATGCATATAATTTCTATCACTCTCTCATTTACATACAGATCAGAGCCAAAAACCTTGAGTGTCCAAATCCATGCTCACGTCTGCCCAGATGTGCACCAAAACAAATTTTATTTTAACAAAAGGCTACCACTGGTAAACCTAAAATATCTAATCTCTAAATCCTCTTACTGACTCCTCAACCATGTGACCCTGTCCCTCAGAAGTTCTGACTCCTAGAGCTCCACTATCTTTCACCCCTATATCATCAATACTTCTTTGCGTCATTTTTCCTTTCTACCACACACACCTGAGCTGGGGGAAACCTTTAATATAATGAGACTTTACTATAACCTTCATAATATTTGGTAAGTAAAAGGAATGAGGGTAATATTAAAGCTTCAAGAAAAAGCCTTTGAATGGATTCTATGTGAGTTCTTCATCAACCGTGTTCATGACTATTTAAGTGTGGCAAATGCTAAAGAGTTTGAGCCCTGTGTGGAAAACATCCAGAAGCTGGATGTTCTGTGGAAAACAGAAGCTGGCAGAGGAAGCCAGATGTCAGGCTCCCCGGTTCAGGAGGGAAAGAGGCCTGCAGAGACATTTTTATTACTGCCTGGTGACACTATGGCTTGGTGGGTCTGAGTGTCAATTGAGAGGCAAGAGGGAGCCCAGCAATTTCTGTTTTCAAACTGGGGCAGGTAATCTTTCCTTTTTGTTTTTTGTCCTCTTGTCTTGCTTTTTTTCCTCACAATCTGCAAGCTATAGGAAATTAGGGCAAGAAATCTGTTTAGCAGTGTTTAAAAATGTAAAAGCAAATGGGAGAAAATTCCAAAATATTTACCTGCATATTGTAACTACACTAAATGCATCATTTTCTCTCCCTCCTGCTTTCTCATTTCTTCTGTGAACACTCCCATTTCATCAGTGTCTGATAGATAAGAGAGTGCTGCATCCCTCAGCAAATCATGGGAAGCTGTGTACTCCCTTTCCTACTGAACAACTGGCAGTGGTCTTTGGTAAGTTTTTCCCCTGCTGGTCTATCACAAACTGACCAATATTAACAGTGTGAAATCTCTGTCTACTGATCCCTTTCCCTGAGGAGGAGAGGTTTACTGAATTACTAAACCTCAGAAGCAATCATGTCTGAACTCTCACAAACTCTGTGATAAATAAAAGCCAGTGGCAAGATATGACAAATGATGTTTCAGGTCTTTATAGGATCCAGCAGAAGCCTGGACCCAAACCCAGAGGAATTATGGGCTCCTTAAAATAAAGATGCACATTAAATATTTTGTGTCAGCCCCCTCCTTTTTTTATTTGCCCTCCAGTGTTCTGTCTCATAGCTGCTATAAATTCACTCTAAACACTACAGACATAATTTTTAAGTCCCTAAATACACCACAGTTTCTTCCCAGATCCAAACACGCCAAACAATGCAAATTCTATGTGCTGAGTGAAACCCTGACCTAGGACCCTCTCCTTAGAGCCACATCTGCTACCATCCTCATGCAATGGAATTCCTTTGCTGGACCTATGTTTTCTCCAACAACCCTAAACCACTGTTGCTTGTGTTGATCCTTATCCACTTAAAATCCTCAGAGCAGAAATTACTTTACTAAGAAATCTCACAGACTGCAAGCAATACTTGCAAGCCCAGACACCAGGGAAAAAATAACTGGAAAATTAATCACTCTGTAGTAATGAGCAGCAAAAATATTATATCTTAGCTTACCAAACATTAACTGGTGGGAAAAAGCATCTTACAAAGAAAATAACTTCTATATTAAGAAATATCCGAAGACCTTTTATTTTGGCAATAAAGTCAGTCCCAAAGTATGAGTTAATATGAATAATAGGAAAAAGTGAAAACAAAACTATAAAACAGAAAGAACACTACTGAGAGGGACAGAATGCTGCCATTTTAGGTTCTAAATACCTCTCTGCAGAACTTGTCAGCACTAATGCCCTTTTTCATATTAAAGACAATTAAATACCGAGATCTTGCATGGCACCACATTTTTTCACATCTCCATGATAAAACTAGGATCCCTTTTTAATGGCTGTCAGTCTGATGCATCTCGCTGTGCTTTCACCTGGAAGAAAACACCCAGACAGGCCAATGCCAGCTCTCAGAAGGACCTGAGCTACTCATCTACCAGCTGAAGCCATGGAAGAGCAGTGCTGCAGCGCAGGGCTGCTCTCTCACCCAGCTGGGGCACTTGCTCTGCATAGGGCAGCATGGAGCAACAAGACCTGCTGTGGTGGGCACAGGTGCTGCTCACTCACAGCTGAAACAAGTCAGGCAAGAAAAGCAGGTCCCCCCAGGTAACGGGGAAAGATGGTGGCATGGGGTACCTGCTGTCAGCACCAGAAGGTTGTTCCAAAATTGTTTCTTTCATCTAGTGTGCAGCAGGCCAATCCACTCACAGTGTCAAGTTATTTGATTTATTTGCGGTTCTGTGCAGAAAGAGATTCTGGGTGGCAAATCCACAAAGCCAGCATGATGATACCAAAACCTCTCACTATACATTTTAGCAAACAAGGGCATTAATGTTCATTGGCTGTAAGTTACCTAGCTCTCTTATTAATTAGTATTCTATTGCCTATTGGTTAATGATTCTCTCGCTTTTCATGCTAATTAGTCCACACGCTCAGTCTTTCTCTTCTTTTGGGTTGGAGGGTTTCTTGAGTCAGTGTGCTGTGAATCAGTGGTCACGATTTGCCTCTATCACAATTACCTCTTATCCAGCTGGAGCAGATTCAGCACAGTTGGGGAGCTGGATTTATTAGTTTCTTCCTTATCTTAGGGGTTCTGTCAAATGTTGTTGTGGCCTGTAAATTGTTCATCCTTTGTGTCTACCATCAGTAATACATCCTTCTCCCCAGGCTTTGTTAACCTTTGTGTAGATCTGAGATCACTGAAACGTGTTCAGCCCTAATCCTAGCAAAGCAATTCTACTGACAAGTAATTTATCTAAGACCTCGATGCTGCAAAAAGTGGAATATTGAAAATTTTCTTAAGAAAAGATATTCTTTGATGTTTGTATACTTTTGAGTGCAATCAACAAGAAGGGAGATTTAATCTGCGAAACACAGAGCAGCTAACAACCAAGCTCTAAGTGAAGTCCATGTGTTCAAAAAACAAATTGGTACTTGTTGGTAGAATTTGCCTTGTTAAAGTTTAGGGCTTGACACGCTTCAGTGATTTCAGACCTAGGGGGAGCTTTAACAAAGCTTGGACAGGGGGATGTACCACTCACAGTGGACACAAAGAAAGCAGAATTTACAGGCCGTGACATCGGGAAGAAACTAATAAAGCCAACCCAGCAACTCTGCTGAAATCAGCTGTGACTCGGTAGAAGGTAATTCCAGCAGGGGCAAATCGTGACCATCAACTCACGGACCACCGACCCAAAAAAACCCACCGACGCAGGAGAAAGACCGAGCTAATTAGGGCTAATTAGCATGAGATGCGAGAGAATCATTGACGAGCAGACGGCAGAATACTAAATAATAAGAGAACTAACCAACCTGTACCAAGTGTACACTAATTCGTTCGTTTGCTAAAATGTATGCATAGTAAAACGTTTTGACAAGCTGTGTGTTTGAT
>VXBA01005677.1:79118-145778 GCA_013399895.1 Serilophus lunatus
CCCCGGCCTGGGATTTTTACACGGGCCGCGCGTAAACCCAGCCCCTCCCGCGCCTCAGCGGGGCCGCGGCCGCCATGTCGGGGCCGGGCCGGGCCGGGCGGGGCTGCCGGCGGCGGAGGGGGAGGAGGAAGGCGGGGGGGCCCGGCCATGGCGCGGCGCGTCGTGAAGGGGCTGCTGCTGCTGGAGGCGGCGGGGCTGCTCGGCGCCCTCCTGCTCTACCGCGCCATGGACCGCAGCCAAGGTGCGGGGGGTGGCGCCCCGACGGGGACGAGGAGGGCAGGTGTGGGGGTCGGGGGCTGTGCTTCTCCAGGCGGGCGCCGCCCGGGCTTTGTAAGGAAAACCGGCCGCGTTGGGGCCTGGAGCCCGTCTCGTGTGGGTGCAGGTACCGCAGGAATGGCTTGTTGGGCGGACCCCCCGCCCCGAGTTCTGCTCTTGAAGAACGAGCTGCTGTTTTAGTTGTATAAAACCGAGCCCGCAGAGAATCCTCTGGGAGGCAGCACGCGACCACGCCGGGAGCAAAGGGGAGAATCCCTGCGCGCTTTTACAGCTACGGCGGCGGCTCAGATCAGGACTTAGAAAGGACGGAGTCTGTCCGCAAACGAGGCGGGAATTGATCGGTCCCGCTTGAGGCGTTCGGTGTGGAGCCCGTGAAGGGCCGCCCTGCCTCTGTGTGTGTGTGTCTGTGTGCTTGGGCGTCCCGCAGGCCGAGGGCAGACCCGGCTGGCAGGAGGCTGCCGGCACTGCCCTCTGCTTTAGGTACCCTCAGTTCCTCAAGTCTCTCAGACTTACAACACCGCGCCTTGCCTAGAAATAGGCCAAGCGCCAGCTCAGTTTCCGCGAGGAGGTTTGCTCTGCAGAGCAGCGGCCTTATTTTGCATTCCGGGCTCTGCAGAGTGCAGCAGTAGCTGGACAGACCTGTGTCCCTACAGGGAAAGAGACCCTGTCCTGCTACCCGCGGGGTCAGGGAGAGCCAAAAGGCAGCTGTTGCTTCGGCCGGGCAGGTAAAGAGTCCACTCATTTCAGCAGTAGTGTGGTCTTACGCCAAATTCAAGCTGAACTTCACCTACACTACATCAGTTTGCATTTATTTTCAGAGATTCAGATGACATAGGGCTGGGAAACTTTGGCTTAGTTTTCCTTTGCCTTTTTATTAAAGAAATATATAACAAAACCATGGAGAATAGATGTTTCAACATGTCATAGTAACTTGGTGCTAAGTATTCTTGGTTTCTTTTTTGTCCTTTTCAGTTCTGGGTCCTAGTCCTTAAATACATTTGGACACTTTCTTAAATGGCAGTTCTGTACGGTGCAGTGAACTCATCTAACAGCTCGGTGAGCTCAGAGTGAGGATTTTACTGCTTTCTTTGTTCTAGTACTAGAATGGGCAAGATCCTTCTATGAGCTGTTGTAAATCATTATAATAGTATAGAACTGTCATGATTTTATACTGGATTGCCAGAGTGGACCACAGAAGGATTCAGTGAGCACCTAAAGGAAGGAAACAAAGTAGTTTTCATGGTTTTCACTTGCAGGTTATCACAATTGTGAGGAAACTCAGAAAACACTGATGATGAGGCTGCACATACAAGTAATCTCAATACAGTCTATTATAAAATTTTGAAAAATAAATTCAGGTCAGGTTATTTAATGGTGGCTGTAACTAAGGAGCTCAAACAAATTTAGATAAGGCAAATCTAGTTAGAAAAATAGTGCATTTAATTATTCTTAAAATATGTTGGGAAAGTAACTGATTTATCTTTCTTGTCAGATTTCAGGTATACAATGCAGAAGAGGTTTCCATCGATTCTGGAAGGTAGGTTTGTAGCTGTGGGCTTCAGAAGGATGGCTGAAGCTTCTGCTGCACCTTAACGTTATTAACCAATGTTATTACTGCTTACAATTTACAACAGGAGACAGTGCAGAAGTGTTTATTGTCTCACGTAGGCAGGGCTGGAGTGTCAGACTGTTGGACATAAAGCTCAGAATTGGAGGGCGTCCAATAAAACCGGCCACAAAGTGTCTCTCCTCCAGACATGTCTACCTTTGAGCTGACATGGACTTTCCTGTTTTTCAGTTTATTACAAATCCAATGAGTGGTCTGGAATTCACGGCATAAGGGAGAATGACCAAATGACATGGTTAAGCAGCAAGAACTGAAGTAAGAAAAATGTCTGATTAATTAAAAGTCTATTTTAGAATAATTATTTTTTTAAATGTCCACATCAAAACCTCCAGTTCATCTTCTTGATTTCTTGCCTTTGTATTTATTTTTCAGCCCTCTGTGCCTGAACTGTTTCTTCTTCCTGATGATGCTTTTCACATCCTTGTTGTGAAGCCACTTGTCACGCTCTATTTCCCACTGGATCTGTTTGACATCTATAGGAGGAAAGGTGAGAAACAAGGAGCCGATGGATACCTCTTACCATGATGTGGCATACACACGAATCATCTAAAAGTTAAAACTTGGCTACTGTATTTATGAACGTTTAAATAAAGGAATAAATAAAGTGCAAACTAACGTTTTTTCTCTTCACAAAAGAACAAACCCTCCCATCTCAGACACTGATATGTATTTTACTAATGCTTGCGAGAAGCAGTGTTTTGAGTGCTGTTAACATTTTTCAAGACATACCAGCAAGACTTATAAAAGCTTTACAAAACTTTACTCAATCAGCATATACACATTTAATTTATTAGAATTATTGTGTGGGAAACTACTTCTGCTTCACTGATACTGCAAGGAAATAGTCCCACAGGTAGGTAAAGACAGCTGTACCTTACACCTTCCCTTCACAAGGAATCCGGGACCGTTTACCTCAGCAAAACTCACACAAATGCTTTACAAACAGCATACTGCTTGTCCCTGTTTACAGCATGAAAGGGCCACATGACAACCTCTTCCTCTTTTCTGAAGCCTTATTCACTCCACTACTCACAGTTAATACCTGTGCTGGGCATCTCTCATAACGGAGGAAAACTACGTCATGTTTTACTGACACTGAGCAACTGTCCCTACTGTGTGTTTTCTGACCATGTATTTCAGTTAAAGGTGGTACATCTTTTCAAGCACAGAATCTGAAGGGAAAGAAGTTAACCAGCATTACAACTATCCGCTCTCTGTAGCGTGTACTTACTCGCGTTATCTCTGTTGGCCATGGCATTCATTCCAATATTGTCAAACTTAGACCCGGCATTTTCATCCAGCAGATAGCCAAACTTTAAAGAGAGAAATGTCAGTATTTTGTTACAAACAAACAGGTCAATGCTTGATCGCTTTTTGCTACCCACCAATAACACTCACCTCTTCTGCAGATGCCAGTATACGAGCATCTTGGAGCTTTCTTTTCTTTCCTCGCTTGGATCCTTTAAAGAAAAAATATTATGAGACAGAATTTCACACAGACACTAAAACAAAGTATTGCCGTGTTTCTAATTTTTAAAATTTATTTAATGAGACCATCTAGAATAGCTGTGTTAGAAACCTTTATTCTCCAACTCCCCTAATAAAAAGGGAAAAAAAGTTTCCAACCGAGAACTAAAGAGCATAAATCTGTGTATCAGATGTAACAGATACACAAACCATCAGTATGACTCCATCCTTTTTCAAAAGTTCCTCCTTCAACTGCCTGCCTTCAACAGCAAATTGTCACTCTGAATTAGCCATGCTGCCTGGAGGACAACCTCCTTTATGGTTTATTCAAATCTGAATCCATATCCAAAACTAGATAATTTCCTGTAGCAAAACCCTCCAATTCAGCAGTTTTTTAGACTCTGTATTTGTATTAAGCTTTACCAAATGGAAGTTAACGGTAATGTTTTCTTACCTTCCAGTGATCCTACAAAATTCATATCCTTCTTTCTCGTGCTCTTTTTACAAACAGCCTTCAATTGTTTGTCATTGCTTGGGTCTGACAAAAAAAAGATACATCAGTGTCTGGTTCTCACACCATGTTCATGTATTTAAAGCACAGCAGAGACTAAAGTTTAGGCATAGTTTTCATAATGGTCCAAGTCTTTACTTTTAAAAAGAGCACACACAATCAAGTCTGGATTTCTTCAACACAGACAATTAAAAATTGGTCAGTGGAGTGCCATTCTTTATGCTTTTCTTTTTCAGAGCACCAAAATGCATGATACTAAGATACATAAAATACAAAGGCTAAAGGTAGGTATTATGTAAACCTTGAGTATCTGTGTAGCAAATTTGGTGAACTAATAATCCCATGAAGGGTTAATGTGTTATCAGCTATACAAACAGTTTATCTCCTCTATCCTGAATCACCTTCCTTTGGCCTTTAGTTATTCTTTGAAATATTCCATTAATCTCTGCTTTTCCAGCCACACACATTGTATTCTGTGTAAACTGCTTTTCAGCTGAAAAAATAAAACCATGCAGGTCCAAGAATTAGTTATTATTATAGTGGGAATAAAAATTTGGATGCATAACAAGCTGTTACTTGTGAGACAGCAATTTAAATAAGTTGCCTCATCTAAAAAAATCAATATTAGAATTCTAAAGAAATCCAAAAATTACCAAGTACCAGATTCTTTTATTTTGCTCTTTGAGATCTTTTAATATTTCTGTATTTTAATATTTCTACTGTAGCCAGTTATTTGCAATATAAAACTACTTTTGTTACTGCCAGTGTTTTCAGAATGAAAGAGACACATCTCATTTGCAAGTTTTTATACACAGATGCCTAATTCCCACTCTTGCCTAGGAGACTGTGCCAAGAAGTGTTTCTCTTAAGACTTCATTGTTCAGAAAAGGACTTGTCATTTCTTTGCTTAAAAGCCAAACTTTCCACCTAGGGAACTAAATCAGAATGTACATATGTAATTACATGTTAGATAATGTATTTTTATAGTTTTTTTCTTCTCATTTTTTGGTTATAAACAGTATTTTGCCTAGGCTCTTACCATCATCAGACACATCCATAAATACACCTCCTTCTTCGTCCATATCCTCTCCGAAGTCTTCCTCCATACTTCCTAAGGAGACTTCCTCATCATCCAGATCACTGAATTCATCTTCATCATCAGAATCCTCCCAGCCAGCACCAGATTCCTCACTGCTTTTGCCTTTCTTACTGCCTTTGGTTTTCTTTTTTATATTACTAAGGAAAGATGTGACAAGCTTAAGACTAAATCTGGCAAAATACTGTTTATAGGCTAGATGACATTTACCTACTGGCAAACACTATATTAGAAAAGTTCAGTATCATTGCAAACTACTATAAATGTAGGCTGAGACCTAAGAAATATGTATTATACACTCAGGTAAGTTTTCAACATTATATAGGGAACTGTATTATAAAAGCCAACCATTCTAAGAAGCTCTGGAGAGAATCCTATTCTGAAATGTCGGCTTCAGTATTTTATCTTTGCTCCTTTTCAGAAAGTCTTTTCTGTAAAACACACAAACTGCTCTTCTAAACACCAGTCTAGATCACAAAAATGTTCAGATTTCATTAGGAGTTTAGACTTTAATTCTCCTGTCACCTCAAGGAAAAGTTTCTGTGCCAATTTAAAAGCTGTATTATAGATACTTCAAGTAAAAAAGAGGCTACTTAATCATTTACAATTGGACTCGATGATTTTAAAGGTCTCCTTCCAACCTAAATGATTCTACAATTAATGAAACTGCTAACTGCCTAAGAACTGAGCTGTGTGATGGTTCCACGAAGTTTATTTACTGTGTTGGGTCCAGTTACAACCAGTCCTTAAAGAAGCAGAACCATTATGCCTCATTCTGCTTACTTTTGTACTTGGTAATTCTCAAACAGAAACCTGAGACAAAAAAAATCAAGATTTTACCTTGCTTACTGGGTCACTCCATTGCATAAGTAATATATAAGGGTCTCTCGTGTCAAGCCAGCACGTTGTAAGCACCACAGGATCATCATGATCCATTATGGAATATGCAGAAAAACAGCATTACTTAGTGCTCAACTGCTACTGCCTCTTTTGCAAGGTGATATTCTGAGTCTTTCTGCAAAAGATCTATCCAGTTTTGCACAATAAAACTCTATATAGATATTAAAACAAGAGACATAAGAACTAATTTAAAGTCTTACCTTGCAAAATCAAGGTCATCCTGGTCAACAACAGCATTATCAGCAGCTTCAAATGTATCTAGGGAGAAAAAAAATTACTACTACAGAGCAAGCTACAAAGCAATAGAAAGTCATTGCATCCAACAAGTACGTGGACCTGTTGCACCAAGTCCAGAGGAGGGCCACAAAGATGACCAAAGAGGTGGAGCACCTCCCCTATGAAGACAGGTTGAGAGAGTTGGGATTGTAAAGCCTGGAAAACAGAAGGCTTCAGGGTGACTTTACTGTGACCTTCTAGTACCTAAAGGGGGCTACAAGAGTTGGAGAGGGACTTTTTCCAAGGGAATGTAGTGACAGAACAAGGGAGAACGCCTTCAAACTGAAAGAGGGTTTAGATTAGATATTAGAAGACAATTCTTTACTGTGAGGGCAGTGAGGCACTGGAACGGCTTGCCCAGAGCATCCCTGGAAGTGTTCAAATCATACACTAATTCCAAAGTTTAGGAAGTACATGCTACAGGAAGGGCTTAGACTACTGCAGAAGTTTGCCAAGGAATGTACTGAACAAATAACCTCCTGAAGGATGTTAGAAATGATAAACTGTAAGCAAGAATGAAAAAGCAGAAAGTAAAAAATAGAAGCAAATTTTACGTGCTGTTAGAAAAAGCTACTCAGAGCACATTAGGAAAAGAACAGAAAGGCACGAACTGCCACTCATGAGCTTAAGTTGAAAATCATTGAACTTCATTTGATTTCCAACCATTCAGACAAGCTGCCTACTGGAGTGGTGTGAGCAAGACCTCTTTTACAAGATGGCCATCCAGCTGGCAATGGATACTGTGAACTGCTGGCTGCAGTAGCATAGAACAGCAACTGGAAAGCTAGTTTTCTTCCATATTCCTGTATCTCGTTCTTTTATACAATATGAATAATAAGAGGGATAAATAAATAATTTGGAAAAGCAGGAAATACTGGAATAGTTACTGCAAGGAAGAACACAATCTTACCCAATGCTCTTTCAAATTCATCATCATCAACATCTTCCACACTTTCTTCATCGTCCTGACGCCTTTGTTTCTCTCTCTTCTTATCGAACTTTGAATAAAATCTGAAATAATATATTGCTCTCAGACACAAAATTACAGGTGATGATCTTTATTACAACTTTTTTTTAAAACAAACAACCAGCAGATTGTTTCCTGTGTATGTTGCCAACTGAAAATTGTTAAGTGATGGTTTCAAACATATCTAAAATCAAGAAATTTTTACTTCCTTTGTTTTTCAAAGTCAGTCACTACCGTAAGATTTAAAACAATGAAATTTCACTGGCCAAAGGTGGCGGAAGTTATTTTTAACATAGTGAATTTATAAAAGGGCACAAGAAAGATATAAAGAACTACCTTAGACTGATAAGGAGGAAAGGATGAAGTACAACTGGAATATAACCAGGGAAAAATATATAAAAGCCACTGACCCATCAAGTTTTACTATATTTTCTCCCATAGCCCTCTTCATTTGGGTGTGTGGTTTTACCTTCTGTCAGCCAATTTAAACCACTTTTTCACCTTCGTTTTATATTGAAGAACCACCAAACACAGAAGGCAATTTTGATCATATACATAAGAGTACTTTGTACAGAAGACTTTTAATGTGTAATCTCACTTTCAGTAATCTTAAATGTAACAGTACTGTTAACTTTTCAGACAGGGGCATGTTTTTAAGATGCTCTTTTTTAATCTCAAAATTAATACCACTATTTTATTTATTAATGTTGTATCCCTCAATATAGTAAGATCAATTAATTAAAATTACTAAGTTCCAATAACCTTATAGTCCAAAAAATTTTAAAAGCCCCTACAGCAATTCATATGTTAAACAAAACAAACCAATCAAATCAAAACAAAACACTCAAACAAAACAAAACAAAATAAATGAAGTTAAATCAAACACTAATTTCCTAAGGAATCACTCACAGATAGCCAGTATTTTGACCTAATAAAAACAAGTCCTTGCCAAATGTGTATCACTTCAATTTTAGTGCTACAACTGCATTTTTGTATCATAATAAAAAGGGAATTAAAAGAAACGGAACTATGATAATAAAAAAATAAATACTCTGAAAAGTAGCTTCTCTGACTTTTTGCTTTGCTCCATTCTAAGTTTTGATGCCAATAACATAAACAAGGTATATTCTAGCTTTCCCTAAATATACTTCTAATGCATAAGAATTACAACCCACAAGATAGTCATTATTCCCCCTTGTTTATGGCTTGTTTATTACAATGTCAACTTACTTAATTCTAGACTACAAACCCTGATTACCTTTGTTCATAGATGATACTCTTTCTGACACACTTCAGACAAATGTCAAAATTACATCCAAGAAAAGCACTATCATCATAAGTCACTCAAATTAATCAAAATTTGCAAATATTTGAAATACCAGAAATTTCTTAAAAAATGTAGTAGGTTTTAATGGCATCGTACTAAAACACTATCACTTAAAATGAATGTTCATCAGTAGCTGTTACCTGTGAAAGAACACTTCATCCACTGGGATTTTGCTTTCATCTTTGGCACGGAATTCCTTACTATTGACTGCAAAAAAAACAAAAAAAGAACTGATTTTACCTCAAGTTGAAATGATTGTTATTCTGTTAAGAGGTTACACAGCATGCACAGACAGAAGTACGCAGGAGTCACCTGTTAAACAGAATTGAGCTCATCTCAAAACCTTAAACTAACAGTTCTCAGTGTATACACTAATATTTCAATAGGAACAAACTCTATGGAAAACCACAGGAGGCACAGCCCTAGCCAGGTTCTCAATTATGTATCAGCAAGGGGGGGTTTGCAATCACCTACAGGAGGAACGTGTTTAAAACAAAAATGGGGAAAAAAGGAAGGAGGATGAACTTGCTGTCATGCACTAAAATACTGGAACTGCTGCTGCCCATCTTTTCTGGCAGCAGAAATACTTGTCAGCAGCTGAAGGGCAGGACCATGCACCAGTTGACCACATTGAGGAAGGGATCCAACCTCAGCTTGCCTCCATTTCTGAGGAACTGAGGTGAAGTATCACACTGCAACAGCAGATCAACTAGGATTCCCTGCAGAGAAGATTATTACCCTCCTCCTCCTCAGAAGTAAATCAAAGGAAAATGAGCTACTGATTATCTCAATGAGCACATATTACAACATTTTCTAAGTGACAAGGGTCAAAGTTTCTGAAACCAGATCAGCTCACTCACAGCAGTACTTCAAATGAACAGCAGAAGGTACCAGAGGATGTGCAATCTTAGCTAAGCCTCAGCAGAGATTAGTTACATGTAGCAATTGCAGATTTTTTGTAACCATACTAATAGATCCAAATTTTTGTTACCAGATGTTACCATTTGTAGAACACTTAAACTCCCCAAATTCAATTCCAAGTGCTCAGTCTGCTCCTTCAACTCAGAATAAACTAAAGAACGTGACAAATTACCTTCAAATGCATTCTAGGCTACAATTCCTACTTTTAACAGCCATAAGACCATGCATCCAGCCATAAAGGTACATCAGCTAATCTGTATCACTAAAACCTCTGTGTAGCACAACAGACCCAAAGTTAGAGAAAAGCACATCCCTGGGAACGTTACAGAGACTTGACCACAGAAGGTGGTACCTCTTCTGTCAAGCAGTATGTTTTACTGATGGTTTGCCCTGATTTTTTATCTGCTGGTTCTTACCATCAAATCCTGCTCTTAATTGTTGCAAATAGTGAAACTGGAGAAAAGGCAGCCTCTTTCTAGAGGCAGGAAGACTCTTAGCAAAGTTATGGTGCCAAAGGTGCTATACGCTAATCCTAACAAATAGCTGCAGCTGCAGCATTGTATGGAGTAATTCATGTAATTTAATGAAGAGCTTAATGTGATTTAAATAATTAAGCAGACCATTTTCTGAGATATTAAGTAATTTTTCAATCATAACAAACAGAACAAAAATAGCTACAGGATAACTGACTTTCCCTACGTCATTTGTTCCTAAAATGATCCACTGGATACAAAGTTTCAGCTGTAGAGATTCCATACACCCTTACAAGATGAGACTTGATCCCAAACATCAGGCAGCACCACTGCAGTCCTGATGGACAGAACTTCCTTTCATTGCTAAACAGCACAGATGACATAACTAAAACCAAGAATTTTTTTAGCCATCAGTCTCAACAGAAAAGGGGCTGACTTACCTGCAAGATTCTGCATATCTTTCATAAACTGCTTCTTCTTCGGCTGCATTACCACGCTGCTGGTGTTTTCTGTATCAGAATATAAATCACAACCAAATTATTTTATTACTATTGATACAAAAACATGAAGAGTGGCTGATTCACCAGTGGGGTACCCTGCTATCCATGATGACCTCAAAAGGCTGGAGAAAGGGGCTGGCAGGCATCTCCTGCAGTTCAACATGAGGAAGTGCAAAGTCTGCACTAGAGCAGGAACAACCCCAGGAGCCACCAGTATATGCTGGGGGCTGAGCAGCTGGAAAGCAGCTTGGCAGAAAATACCCTGGTAGTCCTGGTGGACACCTAGATAACTGTGAGCCAGCACTGTGCCCCTGCAGCAAAGATGGTTGACAGGATTCCTGGCACTTTTTAGGCCACAGATGGAGCGCTGTGTCCAGGTCTGAGCTCCCCAGTATAAAACAGACATGGACATATCGGTATGTTGAGCAAAGAATCATTGAGTTGATGAAGGGATTGGAACGGAGCACCATTCCTGTCGGGAAAGGGTGAGAGAACTATGATTGTTCAGCCTGGAGAAGTGAAGACTTGGGGGAGGGTTCTCATCAATGCACACCTGAAAGGAAGGTATAAAGGAGACAGAGCCAGGCACTTATCAGTGGTGCCCAGTGACAGGACAAGAGGTGATGAGCACAAATTGAAGAACAGCAGACTCCATCTGAACATCATGAAATACGCTTTCACTGTGAGGGCAACTGTGCACTGGCACAGGTTGCCTAGAGAGGCAGTGGAGTCTTCACTCTTGGAAACATTCAAAAGTCACTTGGGCAGTCTGCTCTAGGTGGCCCTGCTTGACCTGATGACCTCCAGAAGTTCCTTCCAGCTTCAACCACTCTGTAGTCTCTACATTCCCCTATCCCTTGCTTATTCCTGCAAAGTTAGCAATTTCTGCACGACTGTGAGAGGCAGCAGTGTGTGACTGTCAGCTGGTTCTGGACTGCAGATATCTCTCTTCCAGCCCTGAAGACTGATCCCACTCCTCTGTTCCACCACATGCACCCCAAATACTTCAAAAGGCCAATCTGAGAGAATGAGAATTTGGTCAACATTTATAATCAAGATCACATGCTGATGTGTACAGAGAAGTGCGTACCTTTGCCTTTACTGGATTTTGGATTTCTGTACACAAAGCGATCCAGGAATCTCATTAATGTGAAATCCTGCAAAGGGTCACCAGAGTACTGAATGTGATTTCCCTGAAAGAAGCAAGAAGCCAAAAAACATTAAGGTCTTCATTTTAGAAAGGTAGCATCTAAACATAGAGGACTCAATCAGTTCAAGAACAACATTAAAACAGACCTTAAAAAGCAAAGACTTGGGGATACTACAATCTCATAACCCTGACCAGGTTCTTATTTTTGCAATTTCCATATTTTCTTAAATAAAAAATACCTCCTACACTTTGTTTCAGTGATGAACTGTCTTGCAATGTACTGTTCTAACAGCAGTTAACACTCACATCACTTGGACACCATCTATTCAAATGAAAAAATAAATTTATAAATACATCTTTGAGTAGGTTTTTAGCATGGTGCCACAACAGTATTAAAGAAAGAATTTGATCCTACAGTAGGGTTCTCCACATTAAAAAAAAAAAGTTAAATAAAAAGATGTAACAAAACTCTTAATAAAGCTTTAAGAATCATACAATATCCACACTTCTACAAAGTTTGAACTTTTGTGAGCAGTTTCCATTCCATAAAACACTTTAATTCTATGAAAAGCTTGGCATTTGAGTGTATAGAGTTCTGCAGAGCTGGTAGTTACCCACAGAGTGCAAATGTATTATTTTTCAAATGACAAAAGACACCCAACATAAAAAAATCAAACTTCAAATCTACAGACCAGTAAAGGCACTTACTTCTAGAATTGTTTTTGCAAACAGGGCCACAGATGGATGAAAATGCTCGGAAAGCTGAAAAACGTAAATTATTTATTTATCAAAATATAAATGTAGTCATTACTCACACAGACATATCAGACTCTTGACAACACCCCTATGTCATAAGACTACTCTGTAATTTACCAAATAACATGCAGAGACATGTAGCAGTGCAAGGCTGATGTGCTCAGCCCTTGGAGAACTGAAGAACTTCCAGTTCTAATCTTTTGTTTGCATTGAATAAACACATTTTCATTTACAATTTTATTTAATTCAACACTAAAAAGCCTTACCTATCAAAGCTAAGATCCAAAAGTCAAAAAATATCATTATTGCCTGAATCTTCACTTAAAGATTCCCGAGTGTCAGCATTGTATGGAACATATACAAGCTTAAAGCTGAATAATGTGTCATCTTTAAACTTTGTTATGTCGCCCAGGTACCTACTCCATGAATAACCAAGTTCATTTTTTTCTCTGCAGAAACAGGGCCACACTAAGAAACACAGTAACAGGAACATAAGGACATGATACCTTCTTCAGTTCCCAAAGGCTTGTACTTTCAGCACCGCAGTATAAAGGACTTCGGTGCATAGGATCATACGAAGTTCCAGCCTTCCTCCCTGAGAAGTGGAGGAGAGAAAAACAAAAGTTTTCTCAGGCAACTTTGTAGAAATATTATTTTCAATTCCCCATGGCAGTGATGCTGCCCATCATTCTCAGCTGGGGAGGCCACAGATTCCTTTGGCAGCAGGTAAAGGCTGTATTTAGCTGCCCTTCACCAGTGTGCAATCAGGGACACAGGTTGAGTTCCTACGTGCTTCCAAGGAAGGTCCTGAAAAGCCCTGCCCTGTTCCAAAAGGTCTTCAAGAAGGTGTGAAACTGAGTGCAGGTTCAAAGCTAGACAAATTGTTCCAGCAACCCTTACAAGTGAACGAGAAGCTACACATCCTAACTCTGGCTACATCACTCAGAAGATGTCTGAATAAGGAAGCAAAAAATTCCAAGCCTGTTTATTGCTAAGGCACAAATTATGTGTTTATTACAAACAAGTATTTGCTTATTACAAACTGCATAAAGTGAAATACACTAGTCAGGATCTCTTCATCATTGCTGAGCTAACAGATAAATTATTCTGACTGATTGCTTTCATTTAAACTTCAATATAAAAATTAAAATAATGTTGTAATCACTTAATCTTAAAACAACTCTTCATCAACATGTCACTGTTAAGGAATGTTAGACATTAAATGAATTTCATTTTCTTGCTAATTTACCTCCCATATTCAAATGATGCACCCACGAGGCTGTCGAATTTGAATTATTTGTTTTAGTAGAATATTCCGTTTTACTTCTCTCTTCATCTTCTACTTCTTTGTCTGCATCCACAAATTTTTCTTCATCCTCTTCAGCCTCCTCTTGATCCTTAAAACACTCTTCATCATCTGACTCCTAAAAACCAAAGAATATTAGCAAACAGATTTTCCTTTCCAGACTTATTCTGATTTTTTAGAAAAATAGACATACAGTTATTAAGCTACTCACAAAAATCTAAACAAATGACGGCCAATGTTTAAGAAATACAGATTTTTGTCCTTGATGCAGGACTTAGAATTGAACTTTACACCTTATAACACACAAATGTGATGGTCCCTCTCCACTTCAAGAGAAGTAACATCTTGTTAATCCCTCAGGTCACTAATAAACAGGTTAGGGAAAGATGCTTAAGAAAACAGCTCTTATTGAAAAAGAAATGAGATAAAGAAATCATTTTATACCACATGATCCTGTAACTGGACCCTTAACTCTGGTTTTACTTTCAGAAGCTCAGACAGAAGGTACAGGGTTCCACAAATGAAGGGTGGCATTTGTCCACAGGTGACTTGAAGTAACCTCTTCACAAAGGCCTTCACCCGCCGTAACACTACATCTGCCTTCAGAGACTTGTACACAAGGTTGAGAAACATGGATGGCTTTGAGCACGTTGCTAAAGCAGGATCTAGAAGCTTCCTGTAGAACAGACAGGAGAAAACATTGCTGATTGTCATAATGCACGCAAGAGAACAACTGCTATTAACAACAATTATCTGCATTTTTCAGAGTGCCATCTAAAAGGCTAGTGACAGCTTGTTCCCCAGTACTCAAAACCATTACAATCAATCCTGAACTGTCAACAGTTGTGTAATATTTCTGGCCATATATGAGATACTGAAGATTTAAAAAAAAACGACCTGCATCAGTTGACAAATAGTTGTAAGAAAATATAAATAAACTGAGTTCAATTGAAAAGTTTCAAAATTTGAGATATTCAATGTAAGAAAATAATCTGATTTTTGTATGTTCAAAAAAATAGAAAGAAAATGGTTAGAAATCAAGCATGCTTCACAATCAGATCACACGTATTTACTGGCAAGTTTATTTTTCTACCACAATTTTTTCCAGGCTGCCAGGCAAAGTAAGGCCCTAAAAAACATTCCATATTCTGGGGGAATTTGAGTTTCCTTTCTAAAAAATCAGCAACTTCCCTTTGGTCACCTAAAAGACTGTAAGGAGCCTATCACATCTAAACAATCAGCTGGGACATAGAAAAACACTTTTACAACATAAGGCTTTCCAACTACGCAAATTAAACAACCTAAATTCGCCCTCCTTCTAATTAGGAAGGAAAAAGGAAACAAGATTTCAAGCAATTTGCAGGCTTATTTACTTTACAGGCTAGCACCTGTAAAAGTGATTTCAGAAGAAATAGTCATCCATTAGTTTCAAATAACATCTGGAATTAAACCATGACACCAGGAAAGAGTGGCAAAAGATGAAATGCATGTGTTGAGTTCTCAGGACCTATCTTTTGTTTTATCCCCATGTTAAGTCAAAGAAATCACATGCCTTTTCTTCCAGCTCATACAAAACATCAGAAATTTTTACCCAATGGAACACAAAATTAGCAAGACCTTAAAAGCAAAATAAGTGTTTCTAAAACCTTAAATTAATGGTGAGTACCTAAAAAAAAAGAAATTTATATAAAAATGGAAACCTGCCACTTACCTGTACAGTGCTGCATAGTACCTATCCGACACAGTCTGCTCAGAGTCCATCACTTGAAACAGCAACATCAGGGCCTGGACACTGGTACTGAAGTTCACAAGATGCACAACTTTAAACAAGGTGTTCATTTGCTCTTTCACTTTCTCATCACCCGTCTCAGCATAAGGGTAAGCTCTGTTTACCCCACAAAGAAGAGCGCTGAGCATTTTGGATTCAACATCTTTTTTCTTGACACAGTTCCGAAAAAAGCAGAAGTACAAAGTTACCAGCTTGTTAGCCAATGCACTTTCTTCATGACTGAGGACTATCTGATTTAGAAAGCAAATGGCATAGTATTGAGTTTTCACATTGATGTTTGAGCGGTACAAAAGCCTCTCCACCTCACTGCACACTACTCCCTTCATGTTGGGATGCTTGTGAAGTAACGTCTCTAACAGGTAAGAGGCTTTGGTGGCGATCTTGTTCTGAGGGTCTCCCAGTTTATTTACCAGCAGGACCAGCAGAGCTTTCTCCTGCTCTGGCTTGTTACAGAGAAGCTCATGGGCAATTGCCAGTGCTCGGGATTTCGTGGCTGTCAGACAATCGTGGCTCAGTGCTTCTAACGCCTGCACAAACTCTGCTATCTGCAGTTTCAGGTGATGCTCAAAGTACCACAGTATCAACCGCCTGTCTCTTGAATCCTTGTTGCCACTCGACATCTGCACTATGTTGTTAAACGGTCGCTGCGAGAAAGACCACAGTTTGCGATTGTCTGGTAAGATATCTGAAATGAGAAGCTCCTTGAAAGTATCCAAAGCCATGAGGCTCTGCTGCCTGCTGCCCTTTTTCTTTATGAGGCTTATCAAGTTCTCAACAAACTGGAGACTGTGGACAGCACTGTCCTGGATGAGAAGGGTCATTGCTGCCATCCTGTCAGCCAAGGTACCCGACGACACCACAGTTTTCATCCACGCTGAAGAGGCCCCCTTCTGATAATCTGTCTTATTCTTAAACAGGTCTGTCTCATGTTCATATAGCTTTTGGGCCAGGGCCTTATACTTGGAGAGAAGTGTCTGATCCTGTGGCTCTGGAGAGAATTCATTGGTGTATTCTAGGTCATACCACTTGCCCCCTGGTTTGATCAGTATTGCTTGCCTAGCATGAAACTCAAAATCTTCTTCCAGCCTGTCTTTCTTTGCTGAAGGGTGCTGGCTCTGATCACTGCCAGCCTGCTTCTTCTTGCCGTCTTTCACACCACTTGCCTTTTCCTTGACTTTTTTTTCTTTTTTCCCCTCTAGTGAAGGAGGGTTCGTTTCCTTCTTGCTTTTCTCTTTCTTTGGAGGCTTTTCTTTCTCCGTGCGGCCTCCTTCATCCTCGTCCCCCTCCACCACCAAGCAACTTTTCGCATACTTGCTGAGCCCCAGGGAGCTGACGAACGCCTCCAGCTCCCCTTCCTTCAGGTCATCCACCGTGTCCTTCTTGCCGCCGTCCACCATCTCGCCCGAGTCATCCACGGCACACAGCATCAGGTAGTCTTGCTGTGGGCAGCAGTGCACAGCTGTTACGGGCACATCTGGTGCTTGGTCTCCCAAGACTCCCAAGGGCTCCCTCCAGAATCCCAGAATGGTGGAAGGGACCTTAAAAAGCCACCTCCTTCCTCCCCGCCCTGCCACGGGCAGCGACACCTCCCACTAGTCCAGGATGCACAGAGCTCCATCCAACCTGATTTTTGTGCACTGCAAGGGATGGGGCAAAGAACACGTTCCCAACATCTGCGTGGGACCCTCCCATACACACACCTCGCACCCCACAAGGGCCTGTCCCGGGATGGGGGATCCCGTCCGCCACGTGCTCCCGTCCCGCCCCTTACCTTGGTGCCGCCCAGGCGCAGCACCTCGTCCAGCGTGAACCCTCCCGCATCTTCATCTCCTCCTTCTTCTTCGCCATCGTCGTCGCCGTCCTCCTCGCCGCCTCCGCCGCCTTTCCTCGGGTCCCCCGCGCCCCACTCCCACAGCGCCGCCGCCATCGCCGCCCGCCGGAAGGTCTCCCGCGCACACGCGTGACGCGCGTCCGGCCGGTGCCCCGTCCTGACGCGGGCGGCGGGGACCGGGAGGAGGAGGAGGAGGNACGCGGCGATGCTGCGGCACCTGGCGCGGAAGCTGCGGGCCAGCGGGCCCGTGACGGTGGCCGAGTACATGCGGGAGGCGCTCACCAACCCCGCCCAGGTGCGCCGGGGCCGGGCCGGGCCGGGGAGCTGCGCCTCGGCCCCGCTCACCGCGCCCTCTCCCCTCTCTCTGTCTCTCCCCCCCTCCAGGGTTACTACACCCGCCGCGGCGGCGTCGGAGAAAGCGGGGATTTCATCACCTCGCCTGAAATAAGTCAGGTGTTCGGAGAGGTAAGGCGAGCCCTTGTGCCTTAAGTGATGGTTTTTCGCTTTGTCCGCGCGGGGCTGGCTGGCGGACGAGGAGCTGCCCGTGAGCCAGCTCTGTGCCCTGGTGGGCCACNCGCTGCCATGGTGCTGCTGCACGCTCGCCGCGCGCTGCTGTGCTGCCGCCGGCCGCTCCCCCGTGCGCACGGTGACCGTCGCCCCTGCCCTATGCGCGCCTTTCTCCCCCCGGCTCCNGCGCCGGGGCCGGGCCGGGCCGGGGAGCTGCGCCTCGGCCCCGCTCACCGCGCCCTCTCCCCTCTCTCTGTCTCTCCCCCCCTCCAGGGTTACTACACCCGCCGCGGCGGCGTCGGAGAAAGCGGGGATTTCATCACCTCGCCTGAAATAAGTCAGGTGTTCGGAGAGGTAAGGCGAGCCCTTGTGCCTTAAGTGATGGTTTTTCGCTTTGTCCGCGCGGGGCTGGCTGGCGGACGAGGAGCTGCCCGTGAGCCAGCTCTGTGCCCTGGTGGGCCACAGGAAGGCCGGTGATACCCTGGGGTGCATTAGGAAAAGCATTGCCTGCAGGTGAAGGGAGGTGATGCTGCCGCTCCACTCAGCCCTGGCGAGGCACATCTGGAGTGCTGTGCCCAGTTCTGGGCTCTGTGGTACAAGAGAGATAGGGAGCTCCTGGAGTGGGTCCAGCAGAGGGCCTACAAAGGTAACTAAGGGACTGGAGCATCTCTGTTACGAGGGAAGGCTGAGAGAGCTGTGCCTATTCAGCCTCTTCTTAAGAAAAGACGACAGAGGAGACCTCATCAATGTCTCTAAGTATCTGAAGGGAGAGTGCCAAGAGGATGGATCCAGGCTCTTCTCAGTGGTCCCAAGCAGTAGGACAAGTGGCAATGGGCAGAAACGGATGCACAGGAAGTTCCACCTGAATATGAGGAAGAACTTCTTTACTGTGCAGGTGACCAAGCACTGAAACAGATTGCCCAGAGAGGTTGTGGGGTCTCCCTGACTGGAGATATTCCAGAACTGTCTGGACACAATCCTGAGCCACGTGCTCTAGGATGACCCTACTGAGCAGGGAGGTTGGACCAGATGTAGTCACTTCCAACCTTACCCATTCCATAATTTCCAAGCCAGTGTTCTGGTACCTCACCAATGTCAAAATACTTGAATAACACTGATAAGCTTCAGGTTATTTCCCCAAAGAAAAATTGGTTGGGAGGGAGGGAGTGTTTTTCTGAAGTCCTTTCACGTGTATAGTCTGAAACACCAGACTCTGGTGCTATGCTCATTTACACTTTCATATAGAACTTGTTTCTAAATAAAGAGAGTTAGGGTGGTTTCCAATGGTGAAAATTCCTGTCAAAAATAATTTCTGTAGTTTAGTTTGGTTCACTCTGGTTTGTGTGTTGTTTCCAGGGGTGAAAATGGACTGAACACTCTTCTTGAGGGCACTTTGGTAAATGCATTGTCATGCAGAACAGTTATTCAGAGGCACCTGGGCAGCAACCTGCATTTGAGCCTTAAGTAAAAGTTCTTGCTCCAGCCAGAACAGAGACCCCACATTTACTGATAAAAGAGTTGCTTAACTGGGCTGACAGCAAACAGCCATCAATTTTAATATCTAAAGAGAAGAGCATAAAGTTATGTATCATTATTCTTCTTAACTTTAAAATATGGAAAGAGAATGTTGTTATCTTAGTTATTATCAGACAAAAGGCAAGTATCACTTTCTGAGGCTATTACTGTAACCCTTTGTGTTGTTTCTCACTGACAGTTAATAGGAATATGGTATATTAGTGAATGGATGGCCATGGGCAAACCCAGCAGCTTCCAGCTGGTGGAACTGGGCCCAGGGAGGGGCACCCTCACTGAGGATATATTACGGGTAGGTGAAAACTATTCATATTGTTTCTGCCTTTATTCCACGGCTGCCCTGAGATCTGAAGGAATGATGATTTGCTGTCAGGGTTTAACCTTCCCTAGTAACCAAATCACTTCAGTGAGGTTTCAGCTCAGACTCCAATTAAAACAAGTGTGTGTTGCTGAGACCAGGTTGGAAGCAGAACATGGGCCGGTGTGTGCCCACTGCATGGACACGTGTGTGATCTTCCAAACTCCACTTGATAGAAGGAGAGGGCAGGAATGTGCCATTGCAAATTGTTTTTAGGAAAGCATTCCAAACTGGAAACAGCTGTGTGTAACTGGGATGGACATTCCAGTGCAAGGAAGAAGAGGAAGGAGGGGAGGACAAGACCACAGGAGTGAAATTGTGCTAGTTCCTCTGGGGATTTCAGGGGCTTATCATTCCTGAGTTAACGCTCTGTGTTCAATTATGCTTGCATGGCTGTCTATTAATTAAAATAATAGTGATTCATAAACAGATCAGTAATGAGATTTAGCACCTCAGAAGAACTTTTATTCTATTTACATATGTTAATGAAAGAACTCTAATAAGCACAGTGAAATGTGGGATATCGAACACTTGTTTATGGCGTCCAGGAAAACCGAACCATTTTTCTCCTAATGCTAAACCCTCTTCAGGTCTGAGAAGAGCTGCTATTCTTGTTCCAAATTAGCATTTCATGTTGTACTTACAGCCATATAATGTGTGCCAACTTTTAATAAAAGCTGCTAAGCTTCTAGGAAATACATGAAGAAATTCCCATTTCCTTCTGAAGGAGCAAAATGCAGCATCTTTCGCTGAGGCTGTTTTGGTAAACAGAAAGCCAACTCAATTTTTTTATCTGGACTGTAAATAATGAGATGAAAGGTTAATACTTAAACCTTTAATGCACACTGCACAAGACTGCCTAATAGAATTCATCTGTCTTTTAGGTCTTCAAGCAGCTCACCTCTGTACTTAGTAAATGTGATGTCTCTGTTCATCTGGTAGAAGTGAGTCCCAAACTCAGTGAGATCCAAGCACAGATGCTGACAGGAGGGAAGGTGCAGCCAAACCCAGAGGACAAGTCTGCTTACATGGAAGGCATTAGCAAGACTGGAATTCCCATTTTTTGGTATAGAGACATTCAAGATGTGCCACCAGGTAAGGAGCTGGAATGCCTATTAAAGGGACGGTGTCCTTCCTTCATTTGCAGCTTTTGATAACAGAGTGCATCTCTGCTGTCCTTCACACTGGACAGAAAAATAGTTTAAATACATACCTATTCTTACTTGTACGAGTCTGAGGTAGAATCTTGGCTCATTTTAGTAACTGCAACCTAGTCTGCCTACCTTCATCTGAGGATAGCTGCCCACTCATATATTCTGACTTTTCATGGGAAACCATTCACTGGCTTTGCCTCAATCTCCTTTCATGACATACTGATCTAAAATTCATGGGCTGGAAGCAAGAGCTAGCTGTAGAAACACTGTCTTTGATGTATCCAATCTGAAAGTAATTACAGTTATTTCACAACCACATTAATTAGCTTAATTAAAAAAAATTTAAAATTAATTTTGAACTAGAAGCTGCTACAGAAGCATAAATAATGCAATGCATTCTTTTTTTACCTTCCCGCAGGTTACGGCTTTTACCTGGCACATGAGTTCTTTGATGCCCTGCCAATACATAAATTTCAGGTATAGCAAGATAATTATTGTAATTGTGACCATCTGCTTGAACACCCTTTCTCTTTGAGGAAGAAAAGAATTAGGATGCCAAAGTAGACAAATGTACTGTCTCTGATGATAAAAAATATTCTAACTGAATTTGGAAAATAAGGCTTAATTCAGCTCATAATTGAAAAATTAATAATTGTTCTTGAATGGAAAAACTTGTCGAAATCTAAGGATTTCTTTCTGCTGAGAAAATATTCAAGGGTATTTTTTTATATTCATTTCTTATACTGCATTCATGAAGTTTTTAATTTCTATGATTTTCTGCACTAACAAAAGACTGGACAGCTTTCATTTGAGTGGTAATGAGACTACTAAAAAATAGAAGTTAGTTATGATTCAGAAGAAACTAATTAGATTTTGAAAATCACCATTAGAATGAATTATTTTGATAAGTTCAACGTTGCACTGTCAATAGAAGGGACAGCATTTTTCTTCAGAGCATCATTCATTCTTTTTAAGTGCAATTAAACCTGTGTTTGTTGGCTCTGCAGATGAGACTGCACCACAAGCTTTTTCTAAGGCAGTTACTGAAATTAATCAGGAATGAGTAATTGTTAATAGCATGTTGTGTTCTTAAAACACTTGTGAAAAATGCTTGACATAGTAGTTCAATCCAGTAAAGAAGATGCTGTGGTACCTGTTAGAATGTAAAATGAGTCCTTTGGGCTTGTTAAACAGAGAACGGAGAAAGGCTGGCGGGAAGTGTTGGTTGATATAGATCCAGAAGCTCCTGACCAGCTGCGGTTTGTCCTGTCACCATCCAGTACCCCTGCAACAGAAAACTTCATTCAAGTGAGTTTGTGCCTACCAGAGCTCATGCTTACACCTTTACTGACTCTTTCAAGAACATTTACTGCTTCTCAATTACCCTGACAGCAAGAGGAGGGCTCTTCTTGGTCTACAACTGAGTAAATGTTGTTTGCAGAATGGAAATGATAAAGTTTCCACAAGCATTTAACTTTGTCCACTGTGAAAATATAGCACAGCGATAAACACATATACGAATTCTCAAAATCAGAGCTTGAACACACAAAATGCTTCAGAGAGCAAACTGAGGCAGCAAGTGACAGGGAGAGTTCTGCACCACGTGTGTCCCAGGAAAGTAGCCAAGATTACTTTTTTCCTAAATTTCACTGGATACTCAAGTTACAATATGAAGGCCTGGAGATTACACCCAGCTACAGAGTTTCACAGGGGAAAGCCTCTTTGAAGGGTGTGCACAGCTGAAGCACTATTTTCATTCTTCCAGTACCACACTGAGGAAGTTTCACCTGATGCAAGTGTTCTTACTTGGTAAAACCTTGTCATTTGAATACAGGTTATTGAAGGGGTGGCTGAAATCCAGCACTCAGAAAATACTAACGGGAAATGACCAAGAGCAAAAACCAGCTCAAGGTGTGGGTAGACTAGAATGCCCACCCTGTACCTCTGGGCCCTGACCAAGAGACAGTGCCAAGACCTCAAGTGTGAAGAACTCTTGCCCTGTACTTGTCTGCTGATACAGGTGTTGTTTTGGTCTTTGAACTCTGCACTAGCCAGGAGAAACCAGAGATCATGTGGAAGTGTGTCCCGAGGCCGGTGTCATCATCCAGAGGCTCGCCTGTCGTATAGAGGAGGACGGTGGGGCTGCACTGGTTGCAGATTATGGCCATGATGGAACCAAAACTGACACCTTCCGGGTAAGTAATTCACCCTGAAATAATAAGTCAAAATACTCTGTTATCTTCTATTTGTCTCTTTGAACATAAGGTTCTTATGAGATAAAGTTCTTAGGTGGGCATGCATTATGCCGCAATTGTAAAACAGTGATTCTTATTTAAGCAGTACCCATAAGGGTTTCTGTCAGATGGAGTCGGATAATCTGAGCCCATGCTACGTTTATCTCAGATTTTCCATCTATAATTTGCTATTCTTACCTCTCGTATGCACAGCTTAGTTTCTGCTGACCCCAGCTATGACAGCTAGACTACAGCCGAGTATAATCTCCTGATGTAATTTTTCAGGGTTTCCGGAATCACAAACTTCACGATGTGCTGAGTGCTCCAGGTACAGCAGACCTGACAGCAGACGTTGATTTCAGCTATCTTCGAAAGATGGCACAGGAAAGAACAACTACATTAGGCCCCATAAAACAGCGGGAGTTTTTAAAAAACATGGGCATTGACCTCCGCTTGCAGGTACAGTTGTGTTTACAGGTACATAAAGTCTCACAATTCACAGGCAATACTCTTAAACAGCACGAGAATTTTTGTAAAAAATGTGATTGAAAGTTGTTCAAAATAGCACGTGGGTGTGAGATCGGAAAGTTGTTTCTCCTAGACATAAGTTACTCCAGACCCTGAAAGTAAACCGATTGTAGTATATTTAGGAGCATTTAATGCAAAACGTAACTCATACAGGGATGCAAGTAGCACCACCAGTGATCTCACCAGTTCTACCAAACAGATCAGTATAACTGAAAAGGGTGCAACAAGGAACTGCAGGTATGTGGGAATTTATAGGAAAGTGGGAAGGGCTGTAAACCTGCCTTCTCTATTCTTTTCTCCTTAGGTGCTCTTGCAGAATTCACGTGACACAGCAACTCGTGAGCAGTTACTACACAGCTATGATATGCTGATGAATCCTGAGAAGATGGGGGACTGTTTTAACTTTTTTGCCCTGATGCCTCATCGCAGACTTGTACACCCTGACAAGAAAGACAAGCCAGAATCAAAGTCTGCCTTACCACCTGTTGCTGGATTTAATGAACTCTTACTGAAGTAATTTCTAATACTATAGCAAAATGTCTGATAGCAGTAGCTTTCAATAGCATCCTATTAAATTATTTTTAAAACCCCAGGAAAAGGAATAGTCATGCATTTTATGGTTTCACATCCTAAACGTTTTGCAATAACGTAATCAACATCTATGCAGTGAAGTAAGAACTAAATATGTTGATTTATCTTTAAAGTGAAAGTAGATGAAGTATCATCTAACTTCAGGCAGTATGAGTAGAAATAAAACACTGCACATATAGAAACCAGCACACATACTCCAGTGGAGAACAATGTTTTGGGGGTCTTACAAAAGAGCCAAGTGAAGTATTTACTAGTGGAATCAAAACTTGTCAGTAACAAACAGATGTGCTAAGAAGTCTTTAAATGGACTTAGCTTAGGTACTTGAAGAAAATCAAGATACCTTATAAAAAGAATTAATAAGAATATTTATAAAAAGAATTGTGACAGGATGCATGCAAAAGGAGCTATTGCTAACAGAATTCCCAGAGCAGGGCATATCTAATGACAAGTCCACAAACAAGGAAGTATAAAGAACCATTTACTCCTAAGAGCATTTGATAGGAGACATTCATGTAAATAAGAACAAGTCTGATAGGGAAATAAATTTTATTTTCAAGCTTATCAGAGGATATTTACAAACAATGGGATGTATAAAAATATAAAAGTACTTGACAGTGTCCTTTGAGGCTATAAATTTTACATGAGCTTTTTTCTAGCATCACCATAGCACTATTGCTTGCATGAATGCAATTTAACTCTAGGGTAAGGGTATTAAACACTGTAACCCACTGCTGTCAAAGTTTGCAGTAAAGGTAGAAAAAGAGGGAATAAAAAATTCATATATTTTTACTACTCTGAAGAAAGTTTACTGCTAACATATGTCTGATTTTTTTTGGTTTCTTGACTATTAGCTGCTTGTGGCTTCTATTGTCTGGCCCCATAAGTCTGCATATATGATCAGGCAATCTCCTCCAAAGGCAACAGCATTATTTTTATTTTAATACAACTTGAAGAATAAATAGCTTGTATAATATTTTGAAGCAGAGCAGACTTCATGGGGAGACACATCAGCCAGGCCTTCTACTTCATTGTTGTCCCCTCCTTCCTCTATTCCTGTTTTGCTTTTTCAAGTGACTGAGCTGGCTTTATTTCCTCCCTTAAAACATGAACAAACAACAAAAAAACCACAGGTAAACCTGAAGTGACAGCTCAAGTATAATATCCAAAGTTTAAAGCCAAACTGTATCTACATTATTACAGTTAGGATGGAAGATAGAAATGGCTTCGCTGAAATTTGGTCACTTGAATAATGCAAGTTTAAAAACACCACTCCTTCCCTTGCCAAGCCTGGGCAAATGCCAGACTACCACCATCACAGGTTATTGCTCTGGTTCCAAAGATTAAAAATAGTGCCTCTGAAGAATTGGACCTGAAACCCTCCCTTAACAGAGTTAAGAAGCCAGAGCTCAGCCTCCGAAATGCAGTGGCAGTTAAAGATTCAGGGCAACAGGAAAGGAAAAGGTAGGTTCAAGACCCAAAGCTACCTGTGGGCACACACTTCTGCCACTGACTTTACTGCCAGATCACTGTTATTACCAGCCCTGAAATAACCATGTAACGTTTTAAGTATATCTAACAACTTAAAAAGTCTGCTCATCTGTTTCTTTACCTGAATAACCGCAGTAAAAAAAATACTTATCTACACACAAACAAAAAAGAAAATCTTTGTAGGAGAGAGGAGATACCCAAAGCCTCTCACTGACTTTGCAGTTCAACCCTCTATCAGTATCTTGTAAGTATTTCCAACTAAGCTCCAGTTAAACAGCTTGGCACATCAGGGATACTAGAGCCATCCAGCACCTTCCAGCATCACAATGCTGTTACCCACACAAAAGGGAAGATTTCACCCTTTCCATCATTTAAAATAGAACAAAAACAACCCTGCTCCATTTGCATTTAGCATTCATGGCCTTGAACCTATTTTAAATACCATGAACAGTGAACTGAAAGAAACACTGCTGATTCCCTTCTATAGTGCTGCAAGTCCATTAAGTAGTTGGGAATCCTTCACCTGAGGCATCTACGTTAAAAAGAAAGAATTAGGAGTTGTTTTCAGACTCTTCATTCAGCTCAAACAAGGGAGCACAGCAAAGAGGACCAGAGAGGCTGCAGGTTAAGGTGGGAAGGCGAAGTCCTTTCTCCTACAATCCAGCTGCCTTGGTAGAAGCAACAGGTGATGTATCCACTGTTACTCCTAGGTTTTGAGCAGAGTTATGATACAAGCTAGCAGGCTACAAACTACTGATGCAAGTCCAGGGAACCTTAAAAACATTAGAAAAATATTAGAAAAATTTAAACATCTAAGTACTCAAAACAGCAGAAGAAAGCTGCATGTATTTTTCCCTATTTTTCCACATCCTTCTGCTAGAAGCTGGTCTTCCAGAGTGAAAGGATATGCTACATCAAGTCTGGAGTGCTCTCTGTGCATAAAATGATTTGTGTAGTTTTAAGGCAAAATGCCTTTGGTGTGTATCAATGACATGTGCCAGCCTTGCACAGCAGCACACCGTTGTGGCTTATTGCTTCGTTTTAACAGATAAAGGATTAGCATAGTTTGATTGTCATCTCCTTAGATTGTCAGCCAGCATTTCAAGAGGAATGTAAGAAGTTACAGGGTTGTTTGGGGTTTTTTTGGTATCTGGAAAAAGTTCAATTAGGGCAAAGACACACATATTTAACTGTCTTAACAGCAGCAAATTATTCCTTCATCTACAAAGCTGTATTTGACATCTTTTGCTTTAGCCAAGGTATTCTTCACTGATTTCATTTTAGAGGCTCTTTTCCACAACCACAGTTTAGGAAATGGGAGATGTATCTAAGTAACAGAAAACAGTTCTCTATGGCCTAGTAAATAGGGATTAAAAAACTATTACAAAACTCCTATTGCATAGGCTATTAAAAAAAAAAAAAAAACCTTGAAAAACACAGAAACCATTCAACCTGTATACATTACACTTCAGTGATGGCTTTTTAGCCATCCAGCTCGGTGAAATGTTACCCAAAAGGGCTTATCCCACTGTCCAGTAACTACTCATAGTTAAAGACAGAGAAAAGCTTGTCCAACGACAGTCTATTCCCATGGCAATGCGGGATCCTCTGGGGCTTTACACACCAAACTATGTGTACAGCATTCAGAAAGCGCAATAGCTGTTCCAAAACTTATCTTCAGTTTCTGTTTGGAGTATCCTTTTTTGCTGGTCTATGCAATTTAGCATAATGAATAAATCAAGGATCTTCTTCCATGTCATCTGGGTTAGGAGCCATAATAAAATGCTGGGGGTACTCAAGGTTGTGTTCAAAAGCGTGTTCTTTCCAGCGTGCATCGTCGCTCTCGTGGGTAATGTAACGCTCACCAATGCGTGTTTCAAATTCTCTGAGGTCAAGCCAAGTCTGATAATCCTAAGGAGTAAGAGAGATTTAAGGAAGCAGTTTTAAGAAACAGCAGCACGACATTCCCACAGATAAATTCTGCTGTTTGTCTCTTTTCATATAAACAGCCACAAGATACAAGCAGGATCTGTTTAAACAACTTAAAAAAAATCCCCAAAACCCCTAACACTCCACAAAATACCCCAAAACTGTCCACAAAAAATAGGTCAAAATTAAATAGGCTAGTATCCAAGGTTGCAAATAATGAAAACTTTTTGTAACAAGACGGCTATACACCTTTATTATCAACTGAATTGTATATATACACATATATGAAATTATACTCATTCCAATACTGTTTGTTTTCAAAATCAATTGGATTTTCCCCCTAAGATCTTTTAAGTTATGTCTGTCCATGGCTATGTGCATGCAGTATTGTGAAACCAACGTGAAATGAACCCAAGTCAAAGCAGCAGATAAATTCCATTCCAAACAGTTCTAAACCAACTACAAGTTACAGCACACACCAGCCTGTGTGTCCACTTCAGCACTGAACAATGTTTGTCTCTACGCTCATTTCACAGGGCTCCCTGCACTCATCACTGCCCACGTTCAGAGGAGGAGCCAAAAGAGTAAAACCATGTAGGAGTCAGACAGAAAGTAAAGGGCAGGATTGATAACAAGTCACATTTCCCTTGAGCAAAGAAGCCATTAACAGATAGGCAGAATCCTGGAGTACATAAAGCTAAAACCAGAAAATTCAACCCTCTATGAATGCTTGTTAGCAGAATGTGATGGTAGCAGCGCCTCTGAAGGATTTCAGCCAAAAAATCATTATTCACGCAATATGAACATACTGAAAAAGACAGATGGGTTTACCTGTAACCATGGGTGACTAAGGGATTTGTCAACACTGAAACGTTTTCTCATCTTCACTTGAAGCAAATTGTTTATTAAATCAATGGCTGACAAAGAAGAACAGAACAAAATTTGTATTGTTTAAATACTGATCACCTCTCTCATCATTCACATGTTGCAGTGGAAATCAATTTTATGTGCATGTGTATCCTACTGAACTCTTCAATTTCATATTTAGTTTTGCTTACATTAAGCTTCCCCCTACCTTTGATGGCAACAGTAAAAGCTTTACTATGTTATTCATTAAACTTTTTTTCCCTAGTGACTGTAGTGATTTTCAGAAGTGCCTAAAAAGCTTGAGCATAATCCTGTGTTCCACCATTATATAGGTACTTCCACTGTTGTATTCTTTGATATATGTCCTTTCACATCTACCTGTGTGTTAGTCACATCAACATTACTAATACCAAAACTGGCACTGGAGAGCTTGAGCACAACCTTGTAAACATCTAGATTGTCCAGAGACCTGACATTTAAATCCAAACTTGCTAATATATTAAACTTAAATTTCCAGATTCAACTTTGAACTGTTTCAATGATTATAGATAGTTTAGATGAAGTATGGTCTGAGACCAGCATTCGGCAAATATTCACAGGATTTAACCTTTCACTGGGAATTTTGGGAAATTTCAGGTTATTCATCCCACTCCTCATGCACGCAATTAATTTTTCTTGCTAAATCTATTGACTCTCCTGTCCTGAAAATGATCTAAAGTATTATATTTAACAATTCATTTTTCACAAATATATGCCAGCTCGTATTCATCCACTTTGGTATAGTTTACTAAAGTCAAACTCCCAATAATTCACACACTTCTTTCCGATTGAACACAACAATCTAATAGAGAAAATTATTTACCTTCACTAGAAATTTCCTTCCAAGGATTTGGTGGGTACATAAATGCTGCATTTTGAATCTGATCGTTTATATCCTCATCTTCATTAAAAGGGAATGTACCACTGAGGCTCACATAGACAATAACCCCTACTGACCACATGTCTAGAGAGCGGTTGTAACCTTTACTCCTGAGCACTTCAGGGGCAAGGTAAGCAGGAGTCCCCACCACGGAGCGCCTGAAAGACTTCTCACCAATGATACGTGCAAAGCCAAAATCACACAGCTTCACCTGCAAAAGAAACACATTTTACAATGAGAAATCTCTGCTTGATCTCCAAAGTGTGCTATGGCCCAAGACCAAAGTACTGCTTAATACTCTTCCTCCCATCAGTTCAACACTGCATGCATTAAAAGAGAAACAAAACATGTAAACAAGACAATTAAGGGTTTAGGTTGCTACTTTTGCAGAATGTGAATCAGCCATGCTTCAGATCAAGACATAAACCTTGCAAAGACTCTGTTCTGAGGCAGTTTGCATAGTACGTGGCCACAAATGTGCAAATAAGAGCAAAAACTTAATTCCAAACTCATTTTCAGCGGTAAATCTGCACCATCGCAGGGCACAGAACCAAAGTTAAAAACAATCCACACACAAATCCCAGCCAAATCACATTCCTCAATCATATTCCCTGAAGCTGGAGGGTTTAGCTACACAGAAATAAAAAAAAAAAATTAGTTTTAGTTTAAATTCATACCCAGCCAGCTCTGGACAGAACATCTAGGTAAAAAGCATCAGCAGCTGGTGAGGGCAACAATGCTCAAATCTCCATGGTTCTGCAACAGTTCCTTAACTTGAACACAGCAGGCACTCATAACATGGTTCAAAATAAGTCCAACACTTAAACTCCAAGTTAATAAGCCTTCCTCAGGTTATAACAGCAATGCACTAAAGGCAATTAGTGGGGAGAAGGGGGAAAAGAGACAACTATAAAACATGCAGTTCAAGTAAATCTAGACTAAGTTAATTGAAGAATCCCACAAGTGGTCGCTTTTTTAAGCTGCAATGCCTATATTTCTTCAAAACAACAACAAAGGATGAAAGAAATACTTTTTAATCTTCACTCACTTGAGGGAATGGTTCTGCTGATGCTAGTAGTACATTTTCTGGTTTTAAATCACAGTGCACAATGTTCTTGAAGTGTAAATTCCTCAAAGCAACAAGTATCTACAAAAAGCAAAGCACGTTTTCAGAACACGTTAAAGGAGATCAGATGTGTCAAAAGACACACACATTAATCGATACAGCAATTTGTATCAATACAGTCCTCAAAAACTAATCCATATATACTTTGCAAGTACTGTTTTTTTCAGCCTATCAAGACGTGGAACCAATGGGGTTTATCCCCCTCCTTCTTTTTTCCTCTCCTCCTTTTTTTCTTCTCCTCCTTTGTCTTTTTGAATGCTTACTGCTTTGACATTCATCTTTAGATGTCCATAATGTTATGTCTTAGGAAAGAAGGACCAGAAAAATTAACATCATTAACATTCAAAGTTCTTTTCATGTTTATTCAGCTTTCATTTAGATGTGCAGCCCTCCATGCTGTCTCTTTTAAATAACAATACAGAAAACCGCTTCTCCAAATTCCATTCTCTCATAATTACAAAAGCCAAATATAGCCTTTTCTTTCAAAGCAAAGAAACTGAATGCCAACCTGAGTGACCATGAACTTAGTTATTCGTTCTGGAAGTCGACTTTTCTCACTGGAAAGAATCATCTCTAGCATATCCCCATGCAGCTTTTCCATCACAACAAAGACCCGTTCGGGTGTTTCAAACATACATTCCAGGTTCACAATCCCAGGGTGGTGCAAATTCTAAAATAAAGTAGCATAGCTACATGACTAAAATAAAACAGTATGAAATACCTCAAATTACAAAGAAATGCTAGATCACAAATCAAAAAAACAGTCAAGGGCAGAGTTAGAGGAGAAAAAATGTCTGATGTAAGAAAGTCACTTGAAACAAACATCAAGCCATGAAACATGCCAATTATAACTACTAACACTAATTTACTTAACACAAATTATCCATAATGATTAATTTTACAGCTGATGCATGTTCTGTACTCAAGCTACTGAGTGTAAGAACAAGACTCAAAGACTGAGGAGACAGCAGTGGAAGACAGCACAAATACAGTTTTCTGCTACCAGAGGGAGAAAACATGGAGTCAAAGTACATGTCTTTGGTGGACCCCCTACAGGGGGTAGGTACCGACCAAGTTATCAACTCTACCAAGTACTCAGGAATTTCTGCTCTTATAAGATTCCCTCTTAAAAAGTACTCAAAAATCACATACATAGATTTAAAAATCAATTCGGAACACTTACACACAATACAAAACTTCATTAATGGTTTATTTCAGACAAAACTCCAGTATGATCCAAAAACACTTTTATACCTGAAGAATGGCTACTTCATTACGTAGCTGACTTTCCTGTTTAGTTGGAAACCTCATCTTGTCAATGACTTTGATAGCCACATCTCTTCCAGTCTTCCTATGTTTTCCTAAACAGAAAGGCAATGTCAGCCGTCAAGAAGCAGAAGAATTTCATAGCTATAAAACATTGCAGCAGAAATTCCTTTTTGGGGAAATAAATACATTCCATCAATACTACTATATTTAATATTTAAAATTGCAACTGGTATATGAGTAAAAGAAGTGATCAGCTCAGTAGGAGTTCTATAGGTTCAATTTAAACTAGTTACCACTCTGCTGCCAGGTACGCACATTGACATTAGATGTATCAGGTGAAGTTTTGGCTTGTGCAAGGAACTTGCACATGAGTAACTAATACCCACTTCTCAGAATATTGCCTCTCTTCTGTAAAAACAACAACAAAACAATTCAAGGCCAAAGCGGACACAGATCTACAAGCCTCCTCCAGTAGTTTCCTACTTTCATGTGCCCCACATGCACAGGAAATTACATACCTAATACTCTGTGGGAACAAGAGAATAATTGTGTGCCCTGAAGAGAAACAATACATTTAACAGCCAAGGGCAGTCTGCTGTGATCAAAAAGCTTTAAAAGGCTGTGGTAAGAAAAAAAACAATCCTCATATATTACCACATATTATTTCTTGCTGCCACTTGCATCAGCTACCTGAGAAGCACTCTGCAGTCCATAGGTAGGCTGTTTCCAGGGCTGAGTGAGTACCTGTAAATCCTTCCCCAGCTGCTAAACTGACTTCTATCAAGGTCACATCAGAGAGGTTAATGGGATCACACACACTGGAAGACCTTGGTAATCTAAGACATTTACTATTAAACTAATATAGAAGAGCAAGTTCAACAGAACTTACAGAACAAAGTCATTATGTGCTCAGCAAAAGGTCTAGAAGCCATTTTAGGAAAAGAGGCTACACACAGCTACAGTGCAAGTGGGGTTCTACCAGTACTGCTATGGAGAGCACTGCTGCACCTCACCAATCACTCATCCAGCCTCCCCTGCTGTGCTGTGGTCACTATTGGTGTTCAGGGCTGAGGCAGGCAAGGGAACTGCTCCAAAGGCTGCTGTGCCAAGCAATTAATGCATCTGCCTTAAACATCATCATGAATAAAGTGCTTATCTCCACCAGATGAAGAAAATTACATTGAAATATAGCAGAAATACCATCAATTATAAACTAGATGCAAAACACAGAATATAAATGCTAGGCTGCTAAAGAATGTAAAAGCAAACCAATCTAACAGGACACTGAACTACAGAAGTCAGACTACAGCTACAAATCGAACATGAAGAAAGACTAACAGAAAGGCAGCTTGAAAATTCCTTCTCCTAAGCAAAACATAACTAACCAGGTTTCAGGGCAAGTTTTACATCAGTAAGAAATTGTCAAGAATAGGTTTTTTCTGTCTCCATTTTTCAGACCCTTCAAACTAACTGAAATGGGAAAAACAGAGGGAAAGTGCTCTCACTGAAACAGGAGTTCAACTGTATCCTACAGCTTCTTGATTTGCAATTTTGGAAGTGTATCTTGAGATCAAGGAGGACAAAAAAACCTCAACCAAAAAAAAAAACCAAACCCCACAACAATGAAAGCAACTTTTTATTTGTTTAAATAAAAGGTTAGTGGGGATAAACCAATATTAGAAGTTACCAGATCTAGTCTCCCCAAACACCAGGAACAATTAAGCAGTGTGAAGAGCCAACAAAATAATAGTCTTTATATTCTCTTTTCATACTCCTTCAGCTTGTGATTTTATTGTAAGTATGTACGTCCTATATATTTTAAGGCCTCATTATAGGAGAAAAAAAAAAAAGATTTTCATAAATAATTGTCATTCTATTTATAAGCATTGAATCATGCTAAATACCAGGCTAAGATTTATGTACAAGGCAATTTAGGAGAATACTTAGAAATAAAATCCAATCATTGAAATAGTGTCTGTATTTGTGCATTTCTATTCATAAAAGAGGGAGCACACTTCAATTCACATTATGCTGTAAGAAATAAAGTGGGGAAAAAAATGGACCTCTCTCAAGAGTGATGCAAAACCTGACCAAATTATTTCCATCAAGCAGTTTAGAAGTAATAAAGTAGCTAACTACACAATTGGCACATAGAAAAATCACAGCCACCATATTACCTGACTAGAAAGAAAACAAGACAGAAGCAGAAAGGTTACCACTTGTAAATCATTACTTAGGACTTTTTCTTTCCAGATTTATGGTCTGTGGTTTTCTCAACACTTGAGATATAGCATGAGATTTAAAAAAAAAGAGATAGAAATAGAGTTCATATGATAGTCTTCTAGTATTTCTTCTTTTTGCAATTACATATTACAAAAAAATTATATGCTGCAATAGAAGTTTTTAAAGACTAGATAATAAAATCATGCTTGAAACCTAGGATTCAGACTTGACAAAGAATTTCCTTCTAATTTATCCTGCTGGCAATTTTTTTTTTTTTTGCATAAAATCTGTCAATAGCATGTTTGCATAAATACTGTCAAACCATAAACTATGTGTTTTTCCAGTTGTTTTTGGCCACATCTCTCAGGTGTCATCAAAACAGGTATTACTGACAGTGTCTTTAAATATATGACTTCTAATACTGTGTAACACAGTCAGACAAGAATGTTTGAATTTGAACTCTAAAAAAACCCTCCAAATCACTACTCACAGGCAAATTTAGACTATGACTGCCTTGTATTTTACTGTGGTCAAAATGCATTGCATATTCTATACTGATTACGATGCCAACGAAAAACTGTAAACATACAAATTTAATGGCAAGAAATATTGCACATGAAACTGCAGAGACATAGCAAAGTAATCCAAACAAAACTTTTAAACAGATAAACTTCACCTAGACATTCTAGATAGAGATAAGTAGACATGAAAAGACTAATTTTATCAAATTGGACAGACATCCAACTGTAGTAAATGCCAAGTGGAACATGATGCCATTTACCTCCATATACAATACCAAACTGACCAGAACCCAGCACTTCATCGGCAAATATTTGGTACACAGAGCTGATATCCTAATGCATGAAAAAAAGAAATCACAAATATCAGGAGCAACCAAAAATGTTCAGGACTTTATTAGTGAGTACAGGCTAAGCTGTATTTACAGCTGGCATTAATCAACCTCTGTACATGGTACCATCACTACACTGAATGAAGTAGGAAAACACAACAAATTATTCCTGAAAATGATCCACTGAGATGCACTGTAAGCAGGGACATATATTCATACAAACTCACAGCTGTGGTAGGTAAATAGATTATTTCCAGCATGTAACGTGGACTTCTTTAGCCACAGTTCTCTGCTGTTCTTTTCTCATCCAGACACTGTTACTATAAATTACTTTGTAATACCCAGATAAATAAATATTACTATAATACAATGCATGTAACTCACCACATTCTCCTGGACCTGGCAATTTGAGACAGAGATGCTTAGAGACAATTCTTCTGCAAAAAAGAAGACAAAACCAAGTAAGTAAACAGGAAGGACACATTTTTTGCTAGTAAAAAGGGGAGAAAATATGAAAACTCATCAAAAGCCCTTTACCGATTTCTAACCCAGACATGGTGAAATGATTTTTGCTGTTCTACAGAAACATCATACCCTGGAACTTACATCTCAGAGACTGATGTGATTAATAACTGTGGAAGTTATGCTGGGATTATTTGTCTATTTTTGTCCTATTGTATTTTGTATTGATTACAAAGATAGTAGAACAGTTCAGAGTGTGTACACAATAGAAGCTGGAGAACCAAAAGCAACAGCAGCAATTTTATCAGAGTTTATTAAATGAATAATGATTTCTCATAGTTCTATAGATAAATACAGTCAAGAAGACCAGATAGATCCCTAATAGCTAAATGAATGTCGTTGCTTATTTTCTGTGGCACCAAGATACACACAATTAATGCATGAGAAAAGGAAACAAATCAAGGAAAGCAAGTAACAAAACAACTGATAATTAAAAAAGAATAAATCCAAAATTGTTTCATGGGTAAACTATGAAAGCATATCAGTCCTTGGAATATAAGAGCACATTCAGGAAATGTGCAAGTAAAGTACCAGATAAAGATAAGGAATTCTTCAGTCTGCTGCAGACATTGACACGAAATTTTCATTACAAGAATAACATTACGATGCATGGACAAGACGAGATATACCAAGGAAGCAGGAAACATCCTTCTCTCTCCTTTGACCTCCAAGACCAAAGCAAAGCATCTCAGACTAATTGACACTTATCACTTGTCGTTGAAGTCTCCCTCTCTGGAGACATTCCAGGCCCATCTGGACATGTTCCTGTGTAACCTGCTCTGGGTGACTCTGCCTGGCAGAAAGACTGGACCAGATAATCTCCAGAGGTCCCTTCCAACTCTAACAATTCTGTGATTCGATATGTTAAAAAAGAACAAAAAAGAACGAACAAATTCATCTACAAGCTAAATACAAAATACACTATAGATTTACTAGCACTTTGAAAAAAGGCTTTATCAGTCTATCACCCTACAAAGAGTCCTGAGATTTAAAAACACAATTTTAAAGAAGAAAATGTCTATATCTGTGCTTTATCTCAAAGAAGGAATTTACAGAGATAAGACAGCAAAAAATATTAATTTTCAAAGACACCTTGAAATCTGCATCTGAAATACAAACTGCAATTGCAGCCTTGCATGTGACTACTGATTATTGACTACAGTTAAGTCTGTATTGGAATAATCAGTAAAACAGAACACAAGGAAAAACAAGAAAAAAGTTGAACAAAAAAGTTACTAAGGTAAACACAACAGCAGCAAGGCAACTAAAAAGCAAAGATACAGTTTTTGAAACTGTTTGAAGAGAACACACTGAACCCTTTTCCACAGATGGCTACAGAATACAGAATACCTGGTAGGTAAAGACTGAGTTACTCTTTCCAAATAAATCCATTTTTCTAGTCTGAAATGGGCAAGATTAAGGGCTGAAAAGTAATCACTTCCAAAGAAATTAGTAATGCCACAATTCAATATGAAATCTATATCAGGTAAACAACTTTCTCACTTCACCTCAGAATCATCCCACCCCAAACACAGGGTACAAAGTTAGCAAGGATTCTTTCCTATGGGTCAGATTGGAAAAGCATCCTCATTTCTAGCTACTTCCTGGTCAGAAGGTAGTATAAAATGAATAGCTATCATCTTGTAGACATTTTGACACTACAAATTCCCTGCTGCTGCAAGAATTCCAAGCACTAGCAACGTATCCCTCCCCCTTTCGGTATTTTCAATTAAAAGAACATTTCTGAGACTCCTGGGACTTTGTTTTTTTTAACTAAAATCTCATTTTCTGGAAGACTCTTGGGATATATTTCATGGTTCACAAAGTGTAGGAAGAAGAGGGATGAATGGAATTTTTGTGTGCTTCTGAGAGTTTAAAAATTAACTTGACTTATTTAAGAAATGTAAATGTCACTCCCCAACTCACACTAGTTTCTTACACTCCCGCAATTCTAAACATGCTAAAATAATTCCTCTCAGTATCTACCCTTGCAGTTCCATTCCCTACCAATATCACCAAAATGTTATTTATATCTAAAAAAATACTTGTTTTTGAAAAAGCAACTTTCTTTGCATGTCTCTCAGCAACAGTAAGCCTTAGGTTCTAGAAAACAAAGAGTTTTGCTATGTATATATATGTTTGGAACTAAGAATTCCATGTCAAAAGTGGCATTTTATGTATGTAAATGAGCAGGCATGAGGTACCATCTTACAGGTATGTTTCTTCACTGCAACTAAATACCAATACCAGTACTGATTTCACAGTTTACTATTTTAGACCATGGTTGCATTTTCAGAAAGTGCCTTTATTTCAAACTAGCATTTGCACGTTCTTCACTGAAAAATTAGAGTAGCTGGCAGATGAAACTAAAAAATGAAAGCATAAATCTCAGTACAGAATGTGAGTTAATGCCGTTGCAAGGGACAAGATGTTTGAAGAACACAATATATAGTTTAGTGGAGCCTTGATAATTAATATGATCCTACACCAGTGAAGGACAGAAAAAGAACAGGGAATTTTTATAACTATCCACAACTCAGCAGAAGTTCTTTCCACTACTAATGGTATTTACATTGCAATACTAACTCCTTTTCTTCTCCTTAGCTACTGAAGTCTCACAGAATTTTAAATAAATTACATACAGGTGGTAACATCAAGAACCATCCAAATTCAGTTCTTTCATAGTATATATATATATAATCTGAATCTATTTAGTTATGTATATTAGAAATACCTAATCTATGCTCCCTTTTTACATCCAGCAACTACTTGTGTGTTCTTAATGCTCCTACAATAAAGCTCTGCAATATGCATTCATAGTGTAAATCTAATTCTTTAACACTTTCTGCTACAACAGATTAAAGGATTTGCCCGCCCTCCACAAACCTGAGTGTCATTCTTTAGAGGCTTGAGCAAAATTACAGACCCAACTGAGCAGAGAATCAACAGACAATACTTCACGCTAAATAAGCACTTTTCCAAAAGGAACTGCTACCATTAACTGCTTCACCATACAAGTAATAGTGCCTTGTCTGCCTGCTTACTGTGATCTTTTCCTTGTCCTGCAGCAGTGCAAACGCTAGCTTGAGGAGTGACTGGCATCAAAGCCTGACGAATGGCTTTCTCCCAGCCCTGAGCTACGTCAAGTCCAACTCCGGAGGCAGCAAGAACTGGACTGTGATGACTGCTGCCATTGTTTTCGCCAACAAAGTACACCATGGTGTCAGTGATGATCTCAAAACAGTACGGGTTGCTGCCCTGCACCACGTTTGAAAAATCACGAGGCTGAGTCACCTGGAGAATTTCTGAAAGTGGAATCTCCTGAAGAAAGATATTAAAGATTAAAAAATGAAAATGCACACAACATTTTAATATACTAATATTCAAAACTTGAAGCATTGCAAAGAAATCAAATATATCAAAAGAACCAAAACACCAAGCTTCATAACTAATGTCAAACTGTGTATGACCACGGCCCACCCAGTTTGCTGAGCTCCTATATGCAAGCCTAGAGAGACTTTCAGGCCCACCACAGTTTTCTACATAGAACTACACTATTTTTGACTTAAACTACAGTTATATTCACCACAAGACACGATCCCATTGCATGTGCAAATGACGTATAACTACAGAATGACCATTTTCCCCTTGCAGTTTATACAGCTTAGCTAGGTAAGAGCACGACAGGGGAAAACGGTAACGTTAAAAAGAGGATGTAGTTATACAAGCTAGTCAATAAGCACTGCTTCATGCATCTGAATTGTTTTGGGTAAAGATTCTTTTTCATACAGGTATTAACAACTAATTCCAACTGCTCTACCTGGTCAGTTTAAGACCATGGTATAGGTAGTCCTAGAGGACAGATCTGAAGGAAGAAAATGGTTGCAAGTTCACACTAGCTGGAGGAGGATGTTCCAAGTACACGGGAAGGTGTGCAGGTGCACGTCATTGCAAGAGCAGCAAACAAGCAGTGAACAAGCAGTGAACACCATGCTGGCAATTAGGGGGATAAAAGACAGCAGCTGATTAAGATGAAAAGCAAGTAAATGTAAAGGCAAAAACTGTGAATGACTAACAGCAATCAACCTGGGAACTAAGCAGCTAAAACAAGGGATGCAAAGAGGCAAGTCAAAGGACTAAAAGCAGTGACATAAAGCAACAAGCAAGGAACATATTTTACCAGCTGTGTTTTGAATGCACAGGGCAATACAAGTATCAGAGAGGTCTGAGAAGAGACTGCATTGGTCAAGATAGGGATGAAAAGGATCTGGGCAAGTTTAGCTGAGTGTACAGAGAAAAGGCTTGATCTTAGAGATGTTATAAAGGAAGAAGCTGCAAGATTTGGACCCACACCTAAAGGTATAAGACAAGAAAGGAAAATCCTGTTTAAACATTCAAATGCATTTTCTGAATATTCCACCACTGAACACAACACTATATTAACAACACACTAAGCTTCATTTTTATAAACGCCAGGCTGCATAGTAAATTTTCTAAATCTTGCTTGCAACTTTCAGTTGTACAGTTGAGAATAATTTAATTCTAGGAACCTTGAAATAAAATACATAAGAATGCAAACTTTTAGTCACTATTTAGAGAACACAGAAATCCTAGCTTTCATTTGACTGCCAGACAAAGAAGTTCTCAGGTAATTGTGAGAAAAGCTCAATATGCCAGTTAATTCAGGAGAACAGTACATGCAAAATGTAAGGAGAGACACACTCAAGGGGATTTGAACAGGAGCTGTAAGAAATTTCTCAGAGTTAGTCTTCATCTTTCTCGCTTACAGGCTTTGGCCAACAATTAACATGGTTTTGATTAAAAAGAGATGGGGAAATGGAGATAACACCTCTACTTCTTACAAGTAGATTTCAGATCTATACAGCACTGAATAAATCAAGTGAAATATAATTATTACTCATCATTACCTTATAATATTTTGTTCCAGATTCATTTTGAAATAGTGTGAGGCATTTGCTGTCCAGTCTCCAGTAATGTCTTTTTCTCTACAAAATGTACAGTACAATTACGTAAGGAATAAATCACTGATATGGCTTTTGTTCTCTCATTATTTAAATAAGAAATGCTTTCAATTACTAAAATAATCAATTAACATTAACCTACAGTTGCATCAGACTACAGAAATTAAGAAACAAAGATTTTTTAAGTGAAGAAAAAGCTCAAAAATTATTTCCACAAACAAACAAAAATATCATTTACCTTACAGTAATAGTAGTGACAACAGTAGTTATTTCACACAGGAAAAAACAATTATTATACACAGGTTTTACTCCAGGTGCATGAGCTCAAAAAATCTGAATTATTCTAACTCAGTAGCAATTTTGGGAACCATGCTTTTGCCTTTTGTGTTCTCACCCCAACAATATGGTTCAATCACTGAGCAAGCCTAACAAGTCCTTAATTCTTCTGTCAGTACAGAAGCTCGGTGGTGGTCAAAAGGGCACAGTGGCAAAAGCAGACACATTATGAGATTCAAATGGATAAAATACCTTGTGTGGAAAAAAAAAAATCAAGACAAGCTAAATAGCCATTTAGTGGAAGTCTCCATCACTGGAGACTTCTCCATCAAGAAGTGACATGAATAAACTGTTGAACATGACTGTCTTGTAATTTAAGCAAAAGAACATTTCTCAAAAAAGCTGCATGAATCTAACATACTTGGTTTGCACCATGCTCATATACTTAAAAACCCATTTCCATTTTTCTCTGACAAAAATCCAAGATCCTTAACTCTGACCTAGGATTACAAAGTTTGAAATTTCTTACATAAACATTTTCATATTAAAAGCAGAGGGTTTTTTTGCATATGTAAGCAGAGCTTAAATCATTTCAGTCATGGGGAAGCTAAGACTACCTATAGGAGATAAACAAAGAAAGCTAGGTTGTGAATGGATTTAACTAAAAGGAACTCCCAGACAGCACTGAATGGAAAATGGGGTGAAAGCATTAGGACAAACTTGTCCTTTGGATATACATGACCTTTATTAAATCATGAATCAGGAAAGACTTTGGAGGAAGGGAACCAAGCAACAGATTGGTAACTTACTCATGGATTCAAAATCTGCCCAATAACTTATTCTAAGAAAAGATGGGCTCAGGGTCAGGAAACAAATAGAGGTGGTGTTATGGAAAGTTCTTGTTATAAAGGGTGAAATATCTTGTTATCCAGAGACCACAAGAATCATTGATACTGCTATTAAAATTAACCTCCTTGGAACTGATAGAAAGCCCAAGTTGTTTTGGGAATAGGAAGCAGTCTGACATTGAGACATTCAGAGACTGGATGAGGTACTTAGTGCCATGGTTTAGTGGATGGGATGTTAGGTAACAGATTGGACTCAGTGATTTAGTGGTCTTTTCCAACCTTGTAAATTCCGTGACTGCCGAGCACAGAGCAGCCCAGGGAAAAAACCCATGTTGTAATGCCTAATATGGAAGTCTCCTCCCCCTAGAAGCTCTATGAGAAGGTACCTTCTTTGGGTCAGAAGACTTTACTTCATATGAAAGGGCTTTTTCAGTAGATGTCATTGAGGTAGCAGCTAGACTGACAGATGAGGAAAATCAAACTAAGCTAAGATCTATCATCTGATCACTGTTCTATGAGAAAGTTAAAAAATAGTCCATGGTAAAACATAGTGGTTGGACTGAAAGTTTAAATCAATGCTGAATTACCAGGTCTGCCCTCAACAGTTCTGCTGGAACTATTTACCTTTATCTGCTACCTGGCTTTAGTTTTTCCATAGACAGCTGTTGATAATTAGGACTTATGTAGCTTTGACTGCAATCTCATCTGAAATATGTTAGACATCTATTTTGGATTGTGATAAATACATCTAGGTATTAGAAAACTGTACCTGAAAGAAAGGCAATTTATGATAGACCACTAAGAGCAGTTACTTCACTTGATAATTACAAAACATGAAAATATTATAGTTACCTGAGCTGACTATTATCACCCCTCAGATTGATTTCAGCAGAACTTAAACACCTTTGCTTCTCTAAATTCCTTAAATCCCCTTCAATCAGATGTCAAAGAGATAAAGAAGGTAAAAGTATTTATGCTGCTTTTCATGAACAGTCTCTATATGACAATATTCTCCATGAGATCTGGGAACTTTTCGATTTCGGCCTTTCCACTCATCTACCAACAGATAAGAGGATCCACTTCCCCCCATCAGACAACACTAAGGAACCCTGTTATTCTCATCTTTCTCCTCAATACGCAAAACCAAGGATCTTGTCTACGAAGGCTCAGTTAGGAGATCAGTTAGGAGATCATTGTAGCACTGGCAACAAACAACAGTCTTTTTGAAGGATTCTTGCATACCCACGGTCATACAGTCAAGCCAAAACTCTTTATTAAACTAACATCAAGAGGAATAGTGAGTTTGGGGGGTGTATTGTTCAATAATGCTTACTTTTAGATAGGGTGAATTGCTGCAGGAATGGAGGGCTCCATATCTACTCATAAATATTTACAAACACCCAGATCATTAGAATAATATTGTCAATCACTTCAGTACTCATCATTTTATGATTTTCACCTTTTCATGTAACAGAATTTAAAAAATACAAATATTTAGTTTGATGGCTAAAGAGAAAGAAGATATAAGCAAATTATTCCAAATTAGCATCTCAAAAAAGCTGAAATATTACACATGAAATTCATTTGAGACAATTTAGAGATGCTTTGCCTTCCTAAGGGGGGGAAGGAAAACTCCTGTTCAATCACCACATGAAGAATTTTGAACAAACTACAGCTCCTCCTTTGTATCAGATTTCTTTATAATTAACATAATACTTAAGGTCTTTCAAATGATACTGCAAATCAGAATACCTAAATTAGAAATAAAATACACTACTTTAGAGAAAAAACTTCATGCAGGAAGAAACTAAAGTAACTGACCAGGTTGTCTCTGCTAGTATAGTGGACCATCCATCCTTCTTTCACCATTGTACTGCTCTTCCTCTTTGTGTGTTTGATTGACTGTACAACTCGCATGAGAGGAATATTATTGCTTGTTGAAGGACTAAAAAAAAAAAAGACAACAGTTGAAAATGTAACAAGTTCAAATACAACAGTACTGCAGTTATACCGGTGCTACACATTTAGTCCACAATTTTCAGAAACAGGAATCTTCCCATACAAATTTAGTCGAAGGATGAAATTGATAAGGCATTGATTAGCTTCCACTAGCTCTTCTAGAGTAAGCATTGCAGTACTTAAATTACTCCAAGAAACACAAAAGAAACACACTAGAGTGATGTCACCTACACAAACCACCCTCTTTCAAAACAGTCTGCTGAGAGTGCTGGTCTTGATACAGCACAAAAATATAATCAACATCAGCATAACTATTATTTTCTCTTGCTTGTGTAAGTCTACTATGCTGCTTCTTAATATTGTCACTAATCAAGGTCCCTATCTAAGCATACTTCCAATTTATGAATATATAAACAGAGGTGTGTCAATTCAAATCAGAATTGCACTTGAAAATACCATCAATGCTCAGGGATATTAACTGTCCTGCAGACAAGGATTTGACAATCTCTAATAAGCAGAGAGAGTCATTAGCTGAATGTTAAGGTCTGAATAGCACTGAAGATCAAATCAACCACCAAGTTGTCTGTTTAACCCCAGAGCTCCTACAAGTGGCACTAGCAGAAATGTTTGTAAACACACAAAATCACCAGGTAGATTCAAAACTAAGTATGTAAAGATGCTACAGCACAGCACATAGTTTCCCTAAAGAATTGGTTACAGGATGCTGTACATGTTAAAAAACATGAATTACTTCAAATCCTACTTAGAGGTAGATGATACTTTTGACTCAGGAAGTCCTTGAGTTATAAATCACTGCAAGCTGGGAAGGTATCATTATATGCTCTTCCTCACAAATTTGCTACTAAACCCTGAGCTGCAGCGACCTTTAGCTTGACTGAACACAACTGCTCTTATGTTATTAATTGTTAAGAAAATCAGGATGACACTATTCAAAATAATAAAGTAAAAGAACTAAACTTCATTTAAGGAACTATGCAACAGATTTTGGATAAAAGACTTCAGAAAAATCACATTAAAGACGAATAAAGCAAACTCTTGCCTAAAATACAAGCAGACTATGACACAAATATTAAAATACCTTAACTAATTCCTTTTAAATCCACACATCTAACAGTAACTAAATTAGGCTGAAGTCACAAAGACCTTAATCGTGTATTAGCCTTGTTAAGCAATAAGTTTTACTATGCTTCAAACAGCACAATGTTTTTTCCAAGTAAAAGAGACTATAATACTTTATTTACGTTTCAGATTTTCTTGAGATAGGAGAACAAAACCACGCAAATAAAAAAACACTTCCAGCAGTACAACTGGGCTAATCAGAAACGTTTTACTCATACCATTGAGCAAAGTACATTCAGAGCAAAAAAATCCACCTTACGACTTACCTGATTGTTTTGACAGCTTCTTCATCTTTGTCTGCATCAAGGTCAGATGGATCCATAAAGAAGATTTTGTCCTCTGGAGGAGAAGGCTCTTCAGCATCATCTAGAACTCGACTACCATCACTGTTCATTTCACTGCTATCAACTTCCATTGGCATATCCAAGTCCTGGCCTGGGCTAGCAGGTTCTGGAAACAACACATCATTCAGATACTATTTCAAACACATCATTAAAAAAAAAAACAAACAACTAAAATCCCTCAAAATCCACAAATTTTTATCTTCAGTTCACATTTATCCAAGTAAACAAAAAAGTACAGTCACAAAACACAAAGTCTTCATGTTTTTGCTAAATGATGCAGAGTATGCTAATGAACGTTATCAGCTGGGTTTTGCTAAATGCCAAGGTAAGAGAGACAACTTAAGCAAGAAATACATTGAAAGAAACAGAGAGAATAGCTTAAAGTCTAAACCTAAATCTCATCAAATAATTCTGTTCCACAAGTAATCAGGACAAAGTAACCTTTTGATGGCTAGAGATGACCCAGAGAATTATTCCTGTGCAAATAAAGTCCTCCTTTAACAGAAACCTAATTCTGCTCTCATTGCCCTTGTAGCACATAGTAACAAAAGGGAGAATAGGGGGGCTGTGGTATTACAGCAAATGAAAAAAGTAGAACAGATCTTATTCACATCTCATTTTCTGGTGGCAGAATTTAGTGTTTCCAAACGCTGTGCAACTTGCACTGTGGAAAACTAAGAATTAAAGCATAAAATTACTTTCATCTGTAGCCTTTTTTGTTGCCACTGTTTAGCTTGGTTTGCAGTTTTCCCTGGTTTTTGTTTGTTTGATTGGGGGTTGTTTGTTTCTTGAGGCAAACTCAATTTATGAGTGGGAGAAAGAACACACAGAATAATTATATGAAACCACAGTTCTCAAACTATGTGTCCTAGCACCTTAGCATCACAAGGGTGGCAAAAGCAGGCTGCAGTAACATCGTGTTGCATATTACTGTTTACACTCACCAATCTCAAGGCACAGGCAAGAGGCCTGGAGCTGGAGAAGGCAGGTATGAATGGATGAGACATGGTGCAATCCCTAAAAGAACTGCTGCCCGGGCCTCTGAATCAAGTTGTACAGTTTGGTGTGACCTGCTACATGTCACCAATTTTATTCCACTCAAAAATATGTGTGACAATGGCCAAGACAATACAATCACAGAATGGCTGAGGTTGGAGACCTCTGAAGTTCATCTGGTCCAATAGTCTGAGTTCATTTCTCCAGCCTGTTGAAGTCCCTCTGGATGGCAGCACAACCCACTGGCATATCACCAGCAAACCTGCTGAGAGTACGCTCTGCCCAACATCCAGATCATTAATGAACAGGGTTGAAACTAGTATTGGCCCCTGGGGTGCATCACTAGCTACCAGCCTCCAACTAGACTTTATGCCACCGACAACCACCCTCTAGGCCCATCCATTTGACCAGTTTTTAATCCACCTCCCTGTCTGCTCATCCATTTCATATTTCAGCAGCTTAACACTTATCTAAATCTTAATCTAAAACTTACAAGACACTAAACATTCTTCCACAAAATGTTCCCCATATTCCTCTTTCAATTCTGTAAGGCTGAATCAGAAAACAGTCCTACTTCATTAAGGTTTCCAAAAATTAGAGTGGGTTTGGTTTGTGGTTTGGTCCGTCTTTGCTTTTTGTTTTGGTTTGGTTTTTTTTTTCTTCTTTCTCCTTTATATCCTCAACTGCTAGCCTAACTCTGGCCACTAAAAATCATGGATATGAGAAAGTCATAACAACGGTACTTCTCTTCAGATATTTACATTTTTAAATATATATTTCATGGTGAACAACAAGCAGACAGATCAAAAGAGATGTTTATATCTTATACATTGGGACAGCTTCTTGATTTCTCATTTCCCTTGAGCAATCTCAAGCAAAGTGTACTGAACTTGAGAAGATTGATTAAGTAAAATCTAGGTTTTACAGTGAATCTTTGTCACTTTCAGCAACCTCAGGTGAGAAAACTGGGAAGATAAAATTAAAAGATGTAACATATGCAAAGATGACAGAACTAAATGCTAGTGCATCTTGTTCAGCCTCAAAAGATGTCAGTATTTAAAAGCTTGTTCCTCATCTTACCTCCATTGAAAATTACTTCTCCAAGACAGTCTCGAGGTACTTTAGATGCACAGCGTTTGTGACAGTTGAATCTGCAATCTAAAAGAGAAATAAGCCCATGACACCAGAATCTCATTCCTACTCTGACAGTAAGATTCTATCATCTGCTACTTCCAACACAACCTTCAGTTTAGAGTCATACATTCAAACATGTAACTGAAGACACCACCAATGAGGTCACCTCCAGAAGGAAATCAATAATCTCGTCCTGATGTCACATGTCCTACCACTATTTATTATGGTCACCACTTCCCCTTCCAGTTCAAAACAGTTTTCTACTTCTCTAGCTTTCTCCGTAGCTATTTTTTCCATCATGATGTAATTTTTCCCATTCTCTCGTTTGTTTTGCATCCTTTTTTTCCATTGCTATATGATTTAAGTGTCTCATCTCTTAACATTTTTCCACCACCTGCCAACTAAGACTTGTAGACATCAGAGCCGCTAAGAACACACACCTATACCACAGAGCAAATGAGTTCTGCAGTAAATTCCAAAGTGTAGTTCACCTATCATTCAGGTTACAGATTTGGCTGATTACTGAAGCTCCATTTCTGCCTGCTGACAGGGCAAACAGAAAAAAGTTATGCCTAGATGTGGCATGAGATGGGGATCGAATCTAACCCGGATGTGTGCCATTTCTGCAACCCAAGGTATCAGATGCAGCCTACTGAGCAACATTAGTGGTACTAACAGGAATTTCCTTTATTAGTAGCATCCCTGTAATTTTCAACTCTATCATCACGATGAATTTGAAAACTCCCTTCTGCCTCCACAACTGTTTTCATACTGGTAATTTAGCCTCTTTTTGTGATCAAACACAAGCTCAATGTGGTTTCCTTTTAAGCCCAGACAAGAGAAAAATCATTCTCTCTCCATATTTTGTAACAGAGAAGTCACATTCTGGAGCAGAATACAACACTATTCAGCTTCAGAGTGCCTAAAAGGATGTATCCTAGGAGACCAACAAACTGTTTTTTTGTAGTAGTGGTTTCAGTCCATATTATGGAATATGATTACTTCACTAGTTTGAAGGGGGCTGGAAGAACCAGAGACATTTCAAATCCTGACAGGGAATTAGGAGACTAAGTCAATCCTAATAAATTAAACTACATTCAGAAACATGCTTGTATACCTGAAATGCAACTCTCTAGTCTAGTAAAGTTACAAATATCCCCGAGCATGCTTTTCACCCACAGCATCAGCACAATCTCAAGCAGTTTCAAGGTTTAGATTATAAATCAGAAATTGCTACAAACAGGCAATCTGCATAGAGCCACCCAGGTCAGGATGCTACGAAAACGTGTTCATGAACATGGTTCATTTTGTCCCAGACGATGTGAGTGTCCAGGAATGTTTCTGGACACATTTAATTTATTACCACAAACGTAGCCTTAGCATCCCAAAGATCATCCTCAGAGTCCAAGTAGTAGCCTGGATAAATTGAGGAAATCCGGGGTTCTTATGGGTATTCAGGAACATAAGACTGCTAAAAGATCCCAAAGCTTTGGGAATGTGCACAAGGAAGTTGATAGGAAACCTTAAAGTAGGAGAATGCAGTATGAAAATATTTGGTATTGTTTGATATCAAGTCTCAGTATATTGAAAGTAAGTATAGGATCATACTGTATAAATGGAGGCCTATTAATAAATTTATTTCTGTCCTGTGCATGTACATAACATTTCTCTAGGCTTGTTTTCCATATAGAAATACTATTTTTATTCAGTGTCGTTCATTTCCCTGAAATTGATGTGGTAGCTGCATTTGTTCAGCTGCATACAGTCACAGCAATTGTATACATACTGACGGGAAAAAATACCAAAAACAGTTCAGGATGCAGACTTCAGACAGACTACAAAGACTCCAAATTAACAACAACAGAAATGAAAGACAAAAATAGTTCCTTACTTACATGTGACGGAGTATTTTTAGTCAAAAGAAAATTAACATAGCTGTAAGTCTGCAATTTTTTCTCTCCTCTAATAAAGCAAATTGAAAATGTATTAAGCAACCTCTTTCAGAATGCTGACCTTACACTTGACCAACTCACATGAGAGAAATGAAAGTCCTTTCTATATTAATGGTTATGATTCATCACTAGCTTTTGTTTCTTCCAACAAAGAAACATCATCCAGCCATAAAGAGCCAGAAGATCATCACAATGTCACAGTTATGCCCTAGGAACTGCATGGAGGAGTCTGAGGACTGAAGTCATGCATGTTAACATATGCTACATAAAACCCACACAGCTGATGAAGTCTAAGTTGGTTCAGGACAGGCATCTAACAGTATATTTCCAAAAGATAATAACTACTATCCTGTGCTAGAATAATACAATGAAAACTCACAAATTCTTCAGTGATGAGTCTAGAAGACAAACATTGAACAAAAGAAAGCACTTCCCATTTTTATTAATTCATAATTATCTTTCTAGAATTAAGGTGTTCTCAATTCACATATGATTAAATCTTATTTTTCAAAAAATACACAATGCACAGCCTATTAAAACAAAAATGAGGGCTGCTGTAGTCTTCTCAAAATTGTGCAATTTTCCAGAACTTACGCTGCCCTATTCCACAGTACACAACCACCTCAGCTAAAACCAGTTTTAAATACAAGACCTTCACTGAAATTTTTTGCTGCAGCACAAAGTGAAATTCTTACCTTTGCACTGCATCCCCTGGCGAAAAAGGCCCTTAAGCAGCCGTTTGCAGTACTGGCATATGGTGGGACGAGTGTAGGAGTGAACAGCAAAGGTGTGAGGAACCTTCACTCTGCAAAGCACCATCTTTTCCATCCAGATGGGGCGGCCACTCCAAGAGGGAATCCTCTTGCTAGGTTCTGGGCAGCAGCGCTGGAATAAAGAAGGTATAAATAATGTGCACCAAAAACACTTTTACTGCCATGACTGCTTTGAAAAGTCACAGCTGTCAGATTAAGTCTATGGTGACTGTAAACAGACAAACACTGCATCCATTTTTTAACAGGGTTGAAAGGAGGATTCTGGGAACCACCAACCTGTCAGCCTCACCTCTGTGCCTGGGAAGCTCATGAAGCAAATCCTACTGAAGCTATGCCAAGGCATACCCAGGACAGGAAGATGACTTGAGACAGCCAGTGCAGCTTTACCAAGGACAAGTCCTGCCTGACCAGATTAGTGGCTTTCTATGATAGATCACTGGACAAGGGAAGAGCTACAGATGTAATTTATCCGGACTTCTGTAAAGCCTTTGATGCAAAAACATCCTTTGCTCTAACTTGGAAAGATGGATTCTATGTGTGGACTTTTAGGCAGATAAGGAATTGGTTGAAAAGTCACATCCAGAGGGTAGTGGTCAATAGCTCAGTGTCCCAACAGACATCAGTGACAAGGGGCGTCCCTCAGGGGCTCGTACTCGGACCAGTGCCATTAAATGTTGTCATCAGTGACACAGATAGTGGGACTGAGTGCACCCTCAACAAGTTGACAGATGTCACCAAGCTGAGTGGTACAGCTGGCACACCAGAGGGACAGGATGCCACCCAGAGGAACCTAGACAAGCTTGAGAAGTGAGCCCATGGGAATCTCACATGATTTAACAAAACCAAGTACAAGGTGCTGCACTTGGGTCGCAGCAACCCTCGGTATCAATACAGGCTGGGGGATGAACAGAATGAGAGTAGCTCTGCCAAGAAGGACCTGGGGGTGCTGGTGGATGAAAAAAAAAGTCACGGGGCTGTAAGGGAAGTGTTGGCTCTGAAAGCAACCAGATAAGGGAGCAACCTGGCCAAGAAGCTTTAAGAGAATATTCTGGCATTGTAAAAAACAAAACAAAATATACCGGATGGAAAAGCCTTACAGAGAGCAAGAAAGGATGTATGAACCTCTTTCCACAGAAGATAAAATGCTAAAAATTCACTCCTGACTTCTTTTATTTCTTGAGCGATCTGACAAGGTTCACAGACATACATACAGACCCCTGCATAGAGGATAAAGTGGAAAACACTTGAGGTAGGCAAACCTAATTCCAATCACTACCTCAATCTATCAGTTTTGAAAAGCAAAGTATGGCAAACCTGTTAGGCAAGAATATTTAGAAAATTTAAAAATTGTGAAAATTAATCTCCTAAAAAAATCTTTGAAACTAAGTTAAAAGAAAAACTTTGACAATTAAAACAGAAGAGGTATTGAGTATAACAAAGAGGTATCAAAGAGGTACATGCACAATGTGCATGTAGAAATCAAAGTTAAATTCTGTGATAAATGGTTACAATTCTGTAGTCATTGAATAAATATTTCCAAAGGTTATGAACATCAGAATAAATATTTTTCATTACTTGGAACTAGGCTTTTATAGTCTCTAGCTAAAAAAAAACATGTTCTTGAAATTAACTACACAATTTGTATTGTAAACTATGGTAAGAATGATTATGCTGTAAAGTAATAGATAAGTGGAAAAGACTAAGGCACAATCAAACAAATACTTCTAATCCACAGCCTGTCTTGTCCTATGATCCCAATATAGTTGCAGTATAATTGATAACCTCTCAGCAATCATCACAACCATTATAAAAATGTATGACTGATTTTACTGTGAGCCCTTGATTTCCTACACCCTTTCTGATAGGGCTTGGGGTAGTTTTCAGAATAACTCTGTGAAAAGCTTAACAGCTTATCAAGAACGTTTTCTCCTTCCAGGCATAAAAGCTACAATTTGTACTGCTTTAGCCATGTAACTACTCTACACTGATATCATAATTATAGAATGAATCTGTATTACAAGGAAGACAAGATGTTTTACCATTCTGAAACCAAAGTTCTCAGAGTTTGTATAACCATGAGTGCAAGGCTAATAACAGTGGTCTACAAACAGAAATGGATTCCTCTTTCGCATTACATACTTCTTCAGAGGCAGAGGATGTGTGTTCAGCTTGTGCTGGTCTGGGAACTGAAAGCCCTGCTCCTGGTAAAGACACATTAGACAGACGCCTCTTCCTCACTCCACTGCAGTTGTTTGGAATCTTGAAGGCACATCGCTTATGGTAGTTTAAGCCACAACCTGGAAGAGTAGATTTCTTACTAAAAACAACTTCCAAAACTCAAAGTAACAAAACCAATAGTAACATCTTGATAAAGCAACTTTAAAAAGATGATCCAGGAAACCAGTAAAGGCAGAAAAAGAGACTGTTGTGTTAAATTCTCTTATTTTAGTGGTCCTGACACAATTCATAGAAACAGCTTTTTCTGCATTACTCATTTTAGTACTTGTCTCCAGTAAGCTCAGCTCTAGAAACAAGGTCTAAGACTTGGAAGCAGCTGATCTCCCATCACCAGGAGGCTTTCATCACTCCCTCACTTGGGAGAACAAGAGCCAGGCATAAGCAGTGTCAGTACCTGACAGCAGGCTGCAGAGTCTCTGCAGCCAGCTGGATGAAGGCCATAAGGAAAGGGATTCCCCCTTTGGGAGTCTCTCCAAAGTATGTGCTCCTTGTGCAAAGAACACATGGTCCACAAGCTAGCTACGTGTTACAAAGTGGAAACAAGAACACTTCATAAGTCATTTGCTCAAGGTCACACACAGTTTGCGTTACAGTCAAGATCAGAACTTGGGCTGTCTGCTGCATAAACCCTTTCAACTATGAAATACTATGTTTATCACTTGCTAATAAACCAAACACAGTACAATTTCTTCATTTTATACAGATACACATAAATATCACAGACTTACCTTCACATTTTAATCCTTGTCGTACCAAACCCCAAAGCATCTCTCCACAGTAGTCACAAAAAGTAGGAGCCTTGTAGGAATGCACATAAAGTGCATGAGGACGAATCTGGAAATCTTCAACTGTAGCCAAAGCTTTTAAAAAATTGCAGTAAGTTATGGCTCTTACCACACGATCAACAAGGGTTTACGGAAAGAACATGCTGTTTTAAATATGGCTAATTGAAAGAACACTAACAAGCTGTTTAGACATCAGCATTTTACAGTATATCATTTAAACAGGCATTTAGAAGACTACATAGTTTTTCATAAACTTTTTTATTGAGGAGAAAAATCTACTGGACCCTGTAGGCTAATGGTCACAACTAATCAACAGCATGAGTCACAGTGTTGAAAACTTTGCAAAGTTGAAGGCAAGTGCAAGCTTTGCTAAAAATAACAGTGGACACTTGAAAGAGCAAGTTAGTTTTTAAGCTGTTTTGTAACCTACAAAACTTCTAAAGAAAAGAGCTGTACAGGTTAGATTTTTATTTTCTAAAGGACTTTTTCAGTAATGGCTTACTAGACTTAATTCTTGGCATATCAAAACAGAACTGTGGATAGTTTCCATAGAACACTGGAAACTTCATTAATAATGTTCTTTTTCTTAAGGATGGATATATTTAAATTATTTTTGTCCTGTTTCTTTGGAGAGAAAAAAAAAAATGGTATTATACACCAACATTACCTTGCCCTGATGGCTACCATTCTTTGATCAAATATGTACTAACACTTACAATTCTTACTTTTAAAACCCTACTGAAAGATGTTCACATGTCTCCAAAATGCATCAGTTTCTGGCGGTCTGTTTGTCCATAAGAAAGATGCCAGAAATTATCAAAAGACACACAACAAATTTTCACCAGAAGCAATGAAAAGCTCAAACCAAGATGATCAATTACTCAACATTCTAGACATGCCTACAACAGTAGGCCTCGCAATGCAGCCATTTTGGCTCTTATGGCCTTATGGCTCTGAAATTACACTTTATTGATCAAATTTACAAATCTAAGCCCATGACAGTTAAGAGGAGTCTTCCTAACACGTAACCTCAGTTTGGCACTTTAGCCCCAAACTCTTAAAAAACTGCGTGATACTAGTCCAGCTTTTATTGTAGTATAACTACATCTGTCTTTTGACTGAATTTGACAGAGTGTTGATTAAATACATACAATGAGAATCAGTTATGGCTGGGGATTTTTTAACCTCATTATTGGAGTACTACCACCACTCTAAGGAGTTTATTATTTAAAGAAACTATTTTATGTACTACAATAACCCTTAAGAGTCTGTTCTTATAGGCATGATTCAGAAACTATGTTTATATAAAGTCTTACACAGTCTAAGCCATCAGTAGCAAAAGATACAGAACGAAAAACCAGATCTAATCAAAAGAAAACCAATTACAGGGTTGGAAGAACAAATTCTGGATCCTACCTCCATTTCATCTTAAGCAATCATAATATTAAATTATTATAATTTCGTATGTGTATAATTCAGTTTTATTTACAATAATAAACCAGAAGAAGATTAAATCAGGACAATAAAAAAATAGTAACATTGAGTACTAAATCACCAGTAACACTTGGATTATTTTGGAAATCTCTATCCCAAAGTATATGAGACGTAAGTCAAAGAGGTTAAGTCACGCATGAAAATAGTGCGCCATGAAGTCTTATTTTCTTTTAATCTACTGAATAAAGTCTTGTTTCACTGTTACAAGGATACCTACCAGAGAGTACAACCTCAACAAGATCTCCCTCGTGTATCTCTTCTGCTGATGTAATTCGTTGCAAAATATTATCAGAGTTCAGGTCATGACGGAACAAGAGAATTTTGTCATACATGCCAAAGAAACCACACTCTGGGAACTGCAATAGAAAGCAAATTAAATTAATACATGTCGTTTGATAATCCTATCCATCAATGTTTCTAAGAACTGCTACAGAACTCAAGTGTTTTAAGTGTTTCATGAAAACAAAATTGATCTGCTTATTTTTGAGGAAACAACGCATATTCTGAAGTAAAAGATTGCATAAAAAGTTAAAAAACAAAACAAACAAATACCACCTCCCCTCAAAAAAAAAAAAACACATCAAAACAAAACACACTAAAATTCTTTAACACCAACTTCTCTCCTGTTCCCCCAACCACCAACACTGACACTTTTTTTTTAAAGCTGAAAAGAAAAATTTCTTCGGATTTTTAATCTCTCAGACCTGCATAATCAGTCTGGCAAGTGAAAGCCAGTGCAGGTCTTTAACTTGAATACCACCTACTGTAACCCTTTTCTCACAGATATTCTAGTCAGGTAGGAATTCAGCTCGAGACACTCCAGCAGCACCTGCCACATTTTTCTTAAGGAGCAAGACAAAAAGAGTCTCCATGTCATTGTTCTACAACCATTTAGATCTACACATGCAAGAAACCCTGAGTAACTGTGCTCCAGGGGACCCTGCTTCACCAGGGAAGTTGAACTTGATGACCTCCAGTAGTCCCTTCCAACCTTACTCATTTTCCATGATTCTGAGGAAAGGAAAACTCAAATCTTCACAGGGACAAAAGATACTATTGCAAATCTATACAGGAAATAGATACAATAAGTAATGTGCCATTTTTTCCAGGACACTTCGCTGAAAAAAGCTTTCTTATTTTGTATTGTCCCCACTCTTCAAAATATTACCAAGTGTGAGCAAAACTTCTTAACAAGGAAAACTTCATAAAATGAGAAGCTTAGAAGCAAACCTTTCAAAGAGAAAAAGAGCAAGAACAGACCCTAGAGAGGAATGAGTACCATTCAACCAGCTACTCTGGTCTTTATGTTTAAACCAGAACTCAATCATGAGATAGGAACGTAGAAGAAAACAGGAAGCATGTGCAAAAAATATGGAAAAGCCCAGAAGACACTTTCAATTAACAAGGTAACACAATACATCTTAGTAATTTAGATCTTACACAGTCAATAAGTAACAGGATCTAAACTGCATGAAGCTCGTGGCATATTAATTGTACTTAACTAAAATAATCAAAGACTTGTCCTATTAAATCAAACACATAATGAAGGTATCCATCATACCGAATGTTCTCACACGCTGTTCCCATTCAGAATAAAAATAACATCCTCTCTACAGCAGTAATTTTACCTGAAATATCAAGTTGGCCTTCTGTTTCGGTATGCACACACTAGACAATTACATTACACATAATACTGAAGAATTCCTATCAATTGCATCACGCTGCTGAAAACTTAAATTACAACAAAAGGGAGATCAAAATCAACAGGACTACTGTATGTATCTGCCTGCAGATAAATATGGTGATTTTTATTAATGCTAATATTAATTTTAGCTGCCAGGAGCGACAACTCATGATTCAGGGAACCAGAGTGAACTATTGCCTCTTTGGATTCAGCTCACAGAACCACCTATAAACCACAGATTTCAAGGAACCTCTAAGATTTCACAGGTTGAAGTCTCCTTTGTTGCTTGGTTTTTTTCCTTGGGGGTTGGGTGGGGGTGTGTCCATGTGATTTTTTTTTCCCCACTAACAGACCTTCACCCCAAAACCACCAGAGAAGGGTACAATATGAGCCCACTGGTGCTGCTCATGTTCGTGTGAGTGCTCACAGAGAGACACAGTGTCCATCTGCTTTGATCTGTGTGTATACACGTGTGTGCTGTGCACCTGAATCCAAGTGCTGGCGCCTATCAGGAATACATGGCCAGCCTTACTGTCCGTGGCTGGACGTGGAGCACAGAGCTGCAGCACCCCAACCTCCACCAGGAACACTCGTATTCAATCATCCCCAAGGAAACTTGTCAAGTTGTTTGAACAAGCCCTGCTCTTCCCTTGCACACCTCCCTGCCATCCCCTTCTGTTAAAGAAGAACTCCTTTCCACACAGCCCAGCCCAGCCCAGCCCAGCCCAGCCGACTGTCCCGCGGGCCAAGCCGTGGAAGCGCTGGCTGGCTGCCCCCCATCCCCACGGCCGGCCCTGATGAGCTGCAGGTGGCCCCTCGGAGCCCCGTGTCTCAGGCACTTGGCCAGGCCTCCCCGGGGGGAGCAGTGAGCTCCAGGCCAGCAGCTTGGCTCCTCACAGGCGTGAAGCACCCCGCTCTCTCTTCCGCTCCCCAGGACATTCGGGAATACAGCATTCCTTCCCAGCACCTTGGCCGCAAGGCTGTGTGCAGACTGCTGGCCAACAATAACCTCATCGATTAACAAGTTTTTCATTTCAAGTGGTATCTTCTAACAGAATTTTTACGCAAAGCTTAAACTATGTTCAATAGCTGAACTATGTTCAAGTTGTACGCGACCAAATTTTTGTCTTGCACTGCAGCAAAGTACAGTTTTTATAGGCTTCCTCATGCTCAATTACATGAAGCTGTTAAGGAAGAACACTATCCAGGTCCTTTGAAGTGTTAAGAGCTCATAACGTAAACTTGAAAACAAAACTCAAAGCAGAATTTTTTTAAGCCTGTTTTATCTTATGGGATTATACAGCCATCATTTTCCTGCATAAAAACCCAAAGCATCTGCACAGTGACTCAGAACACATAAAATGCTAATCCCAGTATTACTGTGTTTCCTAAAAGCAAAAAGATGACTGTTCCCAGTGTTAACAGTTCCAAAAGAGCATCTAGCTACAGGAAATCTCTTGTGAGAAGTCCATGTATGCAACAGACTGTGCCAAAAGTAATCCCTGGTACACCAATATCATCAACTTACATCAAGAATATATGCAATCCTTAGTACTTGGGTGGTACTAGCACAAGGAATACTACTGCAGTTACACTAGAAAAAACAATTGGTGTCATCTAGAATGCTTATACTGTAAGTATTACAGTATGTCTGCCTTTAATTGATAGTGCATTACATCATCCTTTTTATACAGAAGAACTCAACATACAGTGGTCAGTATTGCTGAGCAAAACACAACTGAGGCTTCTTTCTATCTTGGCAGTAACTGAAAAAATCCTCTACTTCAGGTTCCAGCACTTACTTTACAAAGTTCTGGACTAGTTGCCAAAAATTCACACTAGGGAAAAGCGTAGGCGGATATTGTTTCAAGGTCCAATATCTCATGACCCATCATAACTCAAAACAAATGCTTCAAACCACTGGAAGTTAATTCCGAAGTCTAATGGTGCAAAACACCATTGGAAAGTCTCTTTGTTCACTGAAATCATTCCGTTCTATTATCCTGCATCCCTGCCCAGCTATTCCCTCCCACTCTTTGGAATCATGGGCCAAATCACATTATCACACAGATAATAGCTTCAAACACATTGCAGGAGACCTTTCCCTCATCAGATGCCTCAGTATAGACATACTTAGACTACTGCTTGGCTAGGTTTTTCAGCCTGCAAACCTATTACCGTGCTGGAAATTGTTAATCTGCTCCACACATAACACCTCTGTACCCCTAGTAAATCCTCAGCTCCCACCTTTCACAAGCATGTTTGCTTCTCATGCCTCAACTCTCTCTTACTTTGGTGCATTACTTAGTTCATATGAAGCATACAGATGAAAAGAAGACAGAGAAGTAGGGAGGAAAAAAGATTTCAGCACAGCTGATGAATAGAAAACATGGTTTACATTCAGCACATTTAGAGCCATTCAAAAAATAAATACCATGAACTATTACAAGCTTAACCTGGAGGGAAAAAAAAGAATGATGGCAGCACTACTGTTACCTATTTATTACACTCAAGCTGTTACTAGAAAAGTTGTAAAGACCCATTTGTAATATAAATGGATTGTAACATGACCCTTTTACCTGTCAATATTTTACTAGTATAACATCATTTCACACTTCAGAAATCACATTTACCTTCAAGTCAACACCTCTGCCACAATTTGGTTAGAAAGGCATTACTAAGGCAGTGTCTAAACCATTGGAATACTGCACCCACTTCTCCTCATGTTTTGGTCTTTTCACAACATGAGGATTTCAGGTATTTTAAAAATAGTACTTTCTTCCCCCTTCAGCAGCTCTCACTGAAGATCCTGCTATCCAAACTACTTTAATTCAGCCCCATTAAAACTTGAGTTCTTAGATATAGGAATAATACAGATATACAGCTAAATGTCTCTTGGTTAGAAAATTCCACAGATAGATTTGCGTGATTTTTGTGCCAGGCTTTTTTTCCCCCTCTGATTATCAAAGCAACATGTTTGAACACACATCTTCTCATCTCCCTTCTCCTTGTGCCCTAGTCTGCTTCATCTTCAAAGAAAACTGGCTAGTTTTTCAAATCCAATTCCAAATCCAAGGACTTTAGTCCCACATAGTCCAATTAAAAAAACAGGCAGGACTATCAAAAAAGTGCACACATACTAAGAGGGTCATCTTCAATTCAGATTATTTGAATTATTAACTAGGGAACATAAAATACCAGAACTACATTTATAAGAATAATGCAAGTATGAAACTACAGACACAGCAGAAAGGCTCACAAGCAGGTGTAACATACAAAATTTAACTCCCTAGAAACACAGTTACACTTCTAGTGACTGTGTTCACAACACCTTACACAGTTCAGAGTTTTGAAGAAAAAGATACAAGTGTGTACACGTGTAAGAACCTGTATAAGTAGCTATTGACAGAAAATCAGGTCAAAACATCAAAATGTGGCGGGAAACAATAGGGCAATTAACACCAGTAACAAAGTATAAACGCTGTTGGAAGAGAAGACAAAATTACAGTACAACAACACCTTAAAAACTGCCTATAGAGAACACCATAAACAATAGCCAAAAAATACGAGGAAGCACAGAGAAAGCTAATAACCAAGCATAAGAGAGATTAACAATGACATGATAGGATGAAGAAAATACGTAACAAAAATATTACTGCCACCAAAAGTAAAGACATCAAACAAGAAAGAGTTATAGGGATCAAGATGGAAGCAACAGGTGCCAGATAAGGTTTTCAGGCCTATATGTAAGCAAGACAAATATGAGACCTCTGTGAAGAAAGAAATGAAAAATCAAAGCAACAACATATGGAAGAGTTCAGCAACAGCAGAATTATAAATACTGTCAGTAAAGAAGATTTAAGACCAAATATGAAACAGGCAAACCATGGAAAGAAAAATTACTTTTGAAGGTGAACTATGACACAAGATAGACCAAATAATACTAGGCTGGATCAAATTTGACATGAAAAAGATGAATAGACAGGAAATGAGTGCAGTAAGCATGAATGAAACACTAGAAATGTATAAGGAAAAAAAAGAGGAAAAAAGAGAGTGAGAAAATAAGTTTGATTTGACTTTTCCTGGCTTTTTTTATATTTTATTTAATACATGAGAACACCATATGATTAAAATACAGAAGGAAAATCTAATTAGTAAAACACAAGAAATATCCCTTTGCTAAGTGGTGGCTGCTTGGATGGGTTCAGCCGAGTAGAAGAACCAGTTTGGAAGAGTGAGAATCAGATTGCATAGGTAAATAGTCTATCAGTACCCAAGTCAAAAAAAAAAGGATCACTGTAATTTCAGGCAAACCTAAGGTAGAAGAGCAATTGCTCTGTTTCAGAACAAAATGTAGCAAAGCCATCAGAAGAAACATGTATGAAGAAAGAGAATACTGACTGAAAGTGAAAATGATCAAGGACAGGTCTGCAGACCAAAAAAGGCAGGAAAGAGAAGTTGCAGAAACACGAAAGTGAAGATTCACAAGTTTAAGAAAAACATTACCATAAATCTTGCAGGCACTGATAATACACAAGCAATAGCACAGAACAATCAAATGTTTTTCATTTATGGCTATGAGTTTAACCAGTACAAAATAAATAAGTTAAAATAAAGCATTTACAGCATGCTGCCCTACATAATTCTCAGTTTGTGGGCAGTAGAGCAACACGACACCTGAGTTTCTACTTTTAAGTTAGTAATCCCTCTGTTCTACTTCATGTCCTCTCAGGTGAGGAATAAAGAAACAAGACTCCAACACAAAACAGGATTAAGAACTTGCTTTTTTTAATATCTGATCATTGTGCAAGGACATACACTGTCCACTTGCCACTTTGGCTGCACACTTTTCTGCTTCTAAGCACACTCCCTCTGCTGCAGCGGCCGCATCTGCATGTGCTTAGGTTCCTCTTTAGATGGCCACTGAGAGCTGTATGTCTGATACTTTCACACACAGCAACCTGGATAAGGAATGATTAGGGAAGATGGAGACCGTAAGCAAGAATTTTTTAAAGCACCCCTATAAAGTCTAAAGTCTGGGTTCTCTGAGGACTTCTATTAAGCATTCCAATACACAATAACACTAACACGGTGCCCCCTAAATTCAACTTTTAACTTGAAAAAAATAAAGAAAAATATTGAAAAAGAAAAAACCATCTCCTGATGTTTAGAACATTTGTAACAGAGCTAAGAGACACACCAAATATTTGCATTACTCATCTCACTCTCCTTGCAGACACATGCTCCTTTAGTTTCGGTTCTGCTGATGCTGCTTCTAATTACCCTTCTGAAAAACCCCAACAAGCTACACCAAACACCAGTTCTGAGGCAGAAAGCACGGGGGAACATCAACAATACAGCAAGACTGGCAGTGTGCAACATACTATGAAAATAATTCAGGTTAACACAGTACTTATTTCCTATCTAAACTGCTCTCCAACGCAGGCTTTTGCAGCATTGCCTTCCCCAGTTAATTATTTGCCCTGCAAGAAATAAAGGTAATGCAGAAAGTTACTGCTGAAAATGTCTGAGGATGCTACAATTAAGTTTTACAAAGGTTAAAACCCTGCCTCCTCAGAGATCTTCCAGTCCTAAACAACATTTTTGATACTGTAATCATAGCCCCAAATACAGTTAGGCAGCTGGTTCAAGCTCCCAAGTAAATGAAGAAGGACTCCTCAAACTTCTATTTTGTCCCTGATAGGTAGAAGAACACAAGTCTGAAATGAGATTTTAAAGTAAGAAAACATCCATTTAACTCTAGTAAAGATAATATTCAAATAAGAAAAATTATAAATTATTATTCCACATGAAAAAAAAGGTATTTCTCTCCTTATTCTTTACTGCTAAGTACAGAACTATCAGAAGAACAAACCATACAGTATTCTGAAGTCAAGACAAGACAGTTGAAGCAGGTTGTGGAAAGGGAAGCTTTCACAATGTTGAACCTCAGCAGCATACCCAGTAGCTACAAAGCTTTCAACTGGAAAAAAAGGTAACCCTACACACCACCACGCAGGAGAACACAGTCTCTGCATCATGTATACACTAACACTAGAATACTTCATGCTTGCAACAGTCACCAGATCTAAGAGAAAAATGTCAAGGCAGGACATAATTGCCATCAAATACAGGCTAGAGGGAGAATATTGACACCTGTACACTGGCTGCAAAGCTACCCATGAAAGAGGACTCCACCACACATGAGGTTGTTTCCTGATCAGTTTGCTGCCTGCAAACGTATTTCCACTGAGCAGTCATTTACTTGTAGCATCAGCTGCAGGACAGCACGAACTGCAGAAAAGCCAAGCAAAAGAGGAGAACTGATCACAAAAATCCTCATCAGTTTTGCATTAGATTAAACTCAGCAAGTAAGAAGCTTCTTGAGCTACAAGAACTCGAGCTAAACTTTTGGCTGAGCCTGCCAAAGGAAGAGAAAGGAAAAAGAAAAGAAAATGTGAGCATATTTGTTTTCATCTTTCTTTAAGATAGCAGACAGGAAATATGCAGTTACAGAGAAAAGGAGCTGGTATAGAAAGAAAAGGTGCCCCTAAAATGGCTGCAAAAAGGTGTACCTGACATGAATGGCACATACATGAAGATGTTGACCCAAACAACTCATCTCTTCAGAAAGGAGCTAACATGCTGAACTACACTTTGGTAGTCATTATGAAATTGGCCTGCTTGGCAACTAGTTTATAAAAATAGGGAGGATGCAGTAAGTTATGACATGAGGAAAAAAGACACACAAGCATATGTAAATAACATGCAGTGTATGAGTTTATGTTCTTTCAAGCTATTAAGTGGAAAAGAATCATAAAATAAACTAACCGATCAAAAATACCTATCACAACAATGAAAGACATGGAGAAAACAATTCCCTACAAAATAATGCACTTTCAACTCCCTCCCTCTCACTCACCCTTGGCCTTGTGGAGAAAGGACAGTTATTTTTTTATTCATTAAATATTGTTAACTCGCTTAGGAGGATCTAACCTACCTAACCTAAATAAAATTTGGGCACAAAACCAGAAAGATCAGTGTTATTTCCTTCCTAGAGCACCAGAACTTGCAACAGGGTAACCAAGGTTACACTAAGATTCTTTTATTTCTCGGTTGACCCTCTCTTAACAGAACTTAGACTGGAAATAACACACTCACGAAAGAGTAACACATGTATTCCTCAAACGGAAAAACAATACTAGGACACCATTCCTTGTTTGGTGGGCTTCTTAATTACCAACTAGAAACAAAAAGAAAAGCTAGTATCCTGCAAGTCTGCAGGCCTGCAGTGCATGTCTGTAGCCACAACTGGCCCTTCCGTTACAGCTGACTATACAGTTCCAAGAATACTCCTTAAGAGTAGCAAGCATAAGCTATAAACCCCCAAGGCATCACTGACAACTGCCGAAAGGACACACTTGTTGTAAGAAGTCATTCTCGCAAAAAATTTACTACTACATCTTCTTTTACTAGTTTCCACAAACGAGAAAGTAACAGGAGGGTTTACTCCTTTAGAATTAAAAGCTTCTACCTTGAGAGTTAGCAAAATCTGTGCATAACGTTTGCAAGTGCCTAACATGGAATTTTGTGACTATACCAAACTTCTTGGCACCATCTTGTCACACACTGCTCTTACTAAGCAGTCTGCTACCAAACAACTGATGCCATGAGCAGAACGTGGCAGTGTTCCACCATACCTTCTGGTAAACTATTGAGCAGACGAGGTCTTTAACAGCAGAGAGGGACAGGTCCTGAGCTTCAATGGTGACAGTCTCTCGAGTGAGACCGATCTGCAGGAGGAAGGAGATCCCATGCACAGAGCCTCGGGAGTTGGTGAGGCTCTGGGTACTGAAACTGCCATTGGAGAGTCGACTGGAGAGCCCCGACTGGGGACTTGAAGACAAAGTTGGGGTCTGTGGTGCAGCAACATGACACGTAGGTGGGGAAAACTTCTGTAAGGATGGGGGAGAAGAGTCGTTTGCTGACATCTGACTTGCTTTACTCTGTCAAGATCTCCCTAGCAGTCAAATTCCAAGAAAAATATGTTTGAAAAATTGGTTTGAAATGCAAACAAGGATAATGTAAGTTTCCCTTTCTTAGTTCAGTAAAATATTCCTGACTGGTAAAATTTAAATTTCCCTTTCATTTGGTGCAAGCCAAAGAGTAAAATAATTACAGCTGCAAGATACTTTAAATTAAAGGTTCTCTTTCTGCAGTTAAAATCAGCTGATCAAAAGCAGATTGCTTGTCCTTTAGCACCACGTCCGGACAAGAGAGGCTTACATAAAGGCCTCACAGAAACACATCAACTCTGCTGTTTTGTACTTGTCCTTCATTTCTCTTAAAAAACAAAAGGTGGAAAAACAGATGGAAACCGATGTTGCTGGTTCATTAAAAGTATCCTCGTCCACTAATTCCACATATATCTTAAATGCAGACTCATCTTCATATAGGTAGCCTTTTACAATGAAAAAATAAGCGTATCTTTGAGTAACAAGTCCACGTACGTGATGAACCTATTCCTCCTTCAGAAAGGCTTCTCTGAATTCACAGGACACAGTCAACTTGGAGATCCGCAAAGAAGTCTGATTTCATTTTTATGGAATATTTTAGCTCGTGAAATGGAGGAGCAGAATGTCTGAAGACAGAATCACATTAAATGAAATCTCCAGCTTCACCCAGATAATCTCCGGCATTTTGAAATGCTGTGCTCTGCCTGTAGGGGAAAAGATAAAAGTTATTTCACATGAAATGCATGAAGTCTCATTGCAGACTTTGAAGCAGCAGGATCACCAACTCCTCTTACTCGGATGTGTTACTTTAGTAACATTTTGTTAAACTCAACTGCTTTCTCGCTGTATGACACAAATCAAATCTAACACTTCCCAATATGTTACCACAACTTCTAATCAATGGCAATTTGGCACAGCAAAGCACTTAGCAGCTAAGAGGAAAAAAAAAAAAGGTGGAGGAGCAGGCACTAGACCACAGCCCTGCTCTGTAGCTGGTGGGTAGGGAAGGAAATTTATTAAATGCATTAAAATGTCAAAAAAAACCCCAAAGTCAGAACTCAAACTCTATGCAGCATGTACTCAGTATACTATTTTCCTACTGTTATTCAAGTCAACTGAAGAACGGCTTGCACAAACTCTAACTACAGGAAGACATGCAGAGCATACAATTTAGCCAATGGGTTGCCTTGGGGAAAAAAAGATTAGATCAATTTATACTCCCATGTCTGATTAAAAAAGCAAATTAGCTATAGCTTTTTAAAATCACTAATTTCCTGAACATGGGCTCAAGACACTTGTTAGAGGATGCTATGCTACCCGACATGGTATTTCAGCCATTTCATGAGCAACTGAAATGTCTGAAAAGAATAATTTCTAGATTCCTCATGCAACTTATGTCACAGAAAAAGTTTTCCGTGAATCCAAAAGAGGTCCAAATACATAGAAAGTACCTATTGCTAGCAGTTTTTAAGGAGCATTGACCCATACAGGCTACCAAAATCAGTAAGCTCGCATATTGTACTGTGACAAAAATTCCTAACAAGAGCTCTGTAAGAGAGAACAACCAGATAACTTCTGGATTTTCAGCACAGGTATCCAGAAACTCTAGCCTTCAAATATACAAGTTGATGGACATTTAGCAACAACACCTGAAAAGACAACTCTTGCCTTCAAAGACACAGTAAATGTGATACAGTTGAAGGTCATGACCAGGAAGAGTAAGGACAGCAACACTTAAGCACTTTTCTCAAGACAGCAGCTTCACGGTGCCTGCAACTCGGCCTGAAGATGACTCACTTTTGCTCTCTGCACACTGCTTTTCCTTCCCTCATCTCTCACAGACACCAGAGAGTGTAAATACGAAGCCTTAGGGGTGGATCTGAATCACAATAATGCCTAACCAACACAACAGAAAACAGGAAAGCCTTCTGATGTGAAAGAATTAATGAGTCTACTAATCATGTTTAATTTAGACAGCGAAAACACGCTGTGAGAGCTCACCTACGGCTGCCTAATTAGCACGGCTATTGTGCTCACCAAAAGCATGATACATTTGCATTGACAAAACCTACGTGTATCTGCACAGAAGCCTTCAGCGCAGTTTATTTTTCCTACTCGCTGGGAAAGAGCAGATCTTTCTAAGAATGCAAAGCCATAGAAACTGCTCGCTTTGGAGCGAGGACAGAGTTCTTCCGAACATCAAACAAAATCAGCGCATGTTGGAATTTACGCGCAGTCCACAAGCCCGTGTTTTCATTTGCGCAAAGGAAACCCCAACACTGAAGGCAGAGAGGCACACGGGCTGCGAAAGGAGCCCCTCTGCCCCTTCCCCCGCTGACCCTCCCGTTCCTTGGGGGGCTGCTCGCAAACCCCGCGGATCCCGAGCGGCTCCCCCAGCTCCCGCCCGCTGCTCAGCCCGCCCTCCCATCCCGTTCCCGGCGGCTCCTCACTGTCCTCACCCCCGCGGCTCCCGCAGCCCCGGCCCGGCCCTCCCGGGTTTAAATCCCCGCTGCGCGACCCGCCCCCGCCGGCACCATCTCCGGAGATGATGTGGCCTCGGCCCGTCGCCCCCACCCCGGGCCAGTCGGGGCGAAGCTGCCGCCGCCACGGCGCTTCCCGGCCCTGAGGAGCCACGGGGGCTCTCGCCAGGGACACGGCCCGTGCCAGAGCCGCTCCCGCTCCTGCCGCCGCAGGAACTTTCCGAGCCCGCCCCCGCCCTTCCCCGGCACGGCGCCGATGGCGGCGGCGGCGGCGGCGCCCGACCCCCG
>VXBA01005677.1:146304-168480 GCA_013399895.1 Serilophus lunatus
TCCCTCCGCCCGCGCCGCTCCCGGGTCACCTCGGCGGGACGGGGGAGGCGCGGCCCCGCACGGCGGGGGTGTCCCCGGGCCGCGGGCAGGCCCTCCATCGCGGCGCAGGAAATGCTTGACCTGCTGTGTCACGGCTTCGCGCCGCTCTTCTCCGTGGCCGCGCTGACCTGGGAGCCGGGAAGGTTTTCCAGCGTCCCCGCGCGCCTCCCGCTACCCGCCAGGGATGTGCGTGCAGCCCAGCCGGAGCTCAGGAGTTCTCCAGGCACTTTCGGGCATTACTTGTCCCCCCGCCTGCTGCTGCGTTTCAGAACCCCTTCTAATAGTCTTGATTCACCCAAATCCCGTGTTCCTGCCCTGCGTTAATGATGCCACTCTTGCATCAGCAGCAAATCTCTGCGCGAAAGACACTTAGCAAACACAGTGAGCAAAAGTACCAAATAAAACAGCTCCCGGGGCAAAACTGCAGCTATAATCTCCCTCTAGACCAAAAGTTCCCTGTTAAAATACAACCTGTAATCTCCCTTCTTGAATTCGGATTCAATTTTGTGCATGAGTCTTAAAATAATATCCCCTACCGTAGGAAGCTGCTGAAGTTTAAATTACATACCAGACCAGAAACACTTGGAAAAGGGAAAATGTCACCAAAAATTCAAAGGCTTCTAATTCTCAGCTCGGTGAGGCACAGATGGAGAAGCAGATTAGTGCCTTGTCATTTATAGTGCTGTTTGTAACGAACGTTTCTCATTTCCTTCATGTTACGCTCCCCAGGCCTGGCCTAAAGCTCACTGAGGGGTGTCTTTCCGCTATTTTGCATCGAACCTTTCTTTACGCAGTGCAGCTGATACAGAGTGTAACCAGGTCTGTGCTCTGACTTGGAGCCAGTTCATTTGATAATTAGCCTGCAGCTTCTTGTCAAAAATCTGGAACTACTTTAAACTGAAACTGTAGCAGTTAATGGTTGATTCTTCTTTTTAACTGGTTTTGAATGCCAAAAACCACCCTGGGACTTTTTAATGAAGGCTATTCCATGAATAGAGGATGTTCTTGCCAAAGCCCTGCACCAGATAACTGAGCAATCTTCGTTTCCTTTTTCCTCTAAAGTGAGACTCCCACACGCTACCACTGTAAACATAGAGCTTGCCTCCATAAACATGATTTTTGATGTTTAGCACAGCAAGGAGTCACACTCTAGTGTATTTAAAGTGCAGTAAGCTTCTCACATTCTGAGTAACAGCCCTAAAAATAACTGTTTATGGACGATAACAGATGGATATTGGGTATTACCACAGACACTGGGCAACGATTATACTCCTTTGAAAAGAAGCTCAGCTTTTTACCTTCCAATAGGGTTGGTGCCATTTAATTTGCTGCCCTAAGCTGTAATATCTGCTTTTTCATAAATCAGAAAACACGGTGGATTAGTTAAAATCAATTTATTACAGAACACAGGAAAGCATCAGCCAAAACTGCTGTTAAGTATTTGTGTGGTGTTACTGTCTATTAAACAAATACTCCTGAAGCATCCAAACCCTGTTCCTTTTGTAAAGATCTCCGTGTAAAACACATCTGAAAGCAGCTCTGCCTTCAGCATCTATGTATAGAGCAGCCCAGACATCTGTGCACATGCACAGCTGACTTTGTGTGACTATATAGCAGCATCCTGACAGCATTAGCCCCATCTGCACTAAGTGACAGGGCAAGCATTCTGGTTTGTTATTTTTGTGACTACCATAATTAGTGATTTCCTGTGGATTTCATCAATGTTCTTCATTTTTTTTCTGAGCCCACATCATTCACTCAGATGGTTAGCTAGTTTTCACAGCTCAGCTTTCCCTGCTGAAGCCAGCTGCACTTTAGAAATTACTGTCTCTTACATCTACAAGATACCAGGAAACAAGGTTAACTTTTATTGTATTTATTTTCTTTCATAAACAAAAACTGTTCTTCATTCTGTATGGACCACAAGATCTATACAGACAAACTGCATTTGGAACAACTGGTTTGTGCATCATGTTTTTCCAATTAGAAAATAATACCACTAGCATTTGGATATTTTGTATCTGAAAATACATACATAATATATTAATTTCTATTCACCAATCTGATGTTCTAGTTTCATGTCATCTAATTGTGTTACAAGGAAGGCAATGTCTCAGAAGATTGAGTGGTGCATTTGTCTGTGAAATTCCATAAGCATGTGCTGCCATGATTATTTTTTCACTACTTTTGACAGTGATGCTGCATAGCAAATGCACCCATTCAGGATTTGCAAGATCTGCAGGAAATGTCTGAAAAAAGAGGACGCAATATCTCGAAGGACAAAATATACAAATGCTTTTCTTTTCCTTTTTTTTTTGTAGTTCATGCTCTCATTTTTTCTCCCCCAGCCACCCTGCCTTACTCTCCCCCAAAAGAGAACTGAAAAGGAGTGAAGAGTTCAGGTTTGGTTTGGATACAATCCTGAAATGTGGATCTGTTTCTGAATTACCTCATCGTCTTGGTTTGAGCCCTTAGTTGAACTTTGTCCTAAAATCCGACTCCAACAAACCAGTGAAAAGTTTAGTATAGGCTTAAAAAAGCATGGAATCAAAATTTACCTTGGTATAAATGGTATATATTGCTATATATTTTGAAAAGAAAATTACATATTAATATTATGAATGACAGGTAATTGACATTTTGGAATTCACTTACCTCCCGGTAGTTTAAGGAATGATCTCACAGATCCTTGGATCTGCCTGATAAGTAGCCTCATTCATGTCCTATATATATATAATTCTACTGCACAACTCTGAAATAAAGTTATTTCCCTCAATAAGTGTTCACGGTTAACCTGCACATTTCACTTACTAAAACTTTGTCTGTGAAAACAGCAGCCCATAAAAACAGAGTCTCTTAAACCAGAGTCATCAAGTGTGATACTTCCACAGCCTGATACAGCCTGTTCCAAACCCCACACAGGTCAGTGATGGGGAAGTTAACTGGGATGAACAGCAGCTCAAACCCGCAGGATGCACGTGAGCACTGGGCACCTGCAGGCCCTCCTGCTTTTCTGTGAACATCAGCTCCACCACCCCTTCCCTCTGGGCTGGAAGAGCTGCCTATGGATTTCTGAGTCTGCAGCAGCCCAGGCTGCTGAACACTGGAAATTTCAGCCTGTATATTCTAACTGCTGGATTACCATCATTGGCAAGTCAGTTGGAGTTCAGGCACAAAAATCACAGACTCGTAGAATGGCTCGGGTTAAAAGAGACCAAGAAGGGATTAGCTAGTTCCAACCCTTCTGCCATAGGCAGGGACACCTCCCACTAGATCAGGCTGCCCAGAGCCCCACCCAGCCTGGCCTTGAAAACTACCTTGCATTAGGTGGATTCAAAACACAGAAAATCACACTGACTCTGCTCTCCCTGCCACGGGTCTGCCACTTGAAAGAACTGAGCATCAAAACTCATTTGTAACAGTGGAAGGTGCAGGAGTTTTCCTTCTGGAGAAACTTGGTGTGCATTAAATCCGCAGCATTTGGCAGTGCGCTCCTCCAGCATTAATAGCCAAGGTAATGACGGCTTCTGAGAGGTGGTTTGGACTGAAATGCTGATATGTTGGCGAGTCAGCAGGAGGAAAAGCTTTTGACAGCGCTGCCTCTACCGTCCGTCTGTCAAGACTTCAGTAGATGGCACTGTCACACCAACTGGGGCACAGGAAGGGTCAATGTACAGATTATGTCGTCACAGATTGTGCATGCTTTTCTTAAAATAAACTACCTTCTTTCTTTTCCCCCTCTAGATGACATTTGATTGCATCTATTTGATTTTTTCAGATCTATTCTAAACTATTTAAAATTTATAAAATAGGACAGCTGAGCAATTTGTTGACACCTTTTCAATTAGGTGGTATGGAGTAGTAGGACTAAGCAACATGTTTTTCTTTTATAAATCCCTATAAAAACAAAATGTTCACCAACTCTATTTTTTAAAACTTTGTGTATTATTTTTTAAAATAGTTACATAGTTCTATTTTCAGCTGTGAAGCGTTCTGATTTCTGTTACATTTCAATGAATGCTTTTTTCCCCCCTCAGTCTTCTTTTCGTCATTAGACACAGAACTTTCTGGAGCAGTTGTGGAGGGGACGTCTCCAAATTTTGAAAGTAACATTTTTAAAAAATCCCATTCAATCTCTCTATGCATCTGGCCCATTACACTTAACATTTTTATGTGTGTTTCCCATGTAGGTGATATTAACACTGCCTTAATCTGACTGTACACTTGCCAAGTTTTTAATCTACCAAAGAATTGTAACCCTCAGTGCAACCACAATCCCTTACGGAAAAACAGTGTTAGCTAGTCCTGACTTAAGTTTATATTCTTGTCAAAATTCTCCTGTTGCTATTGTATTCATTTTTTTTTCCTGTTAAATTGTATGAGAACTCTGGCACATCAGACAGAAATTTTGTCCAGCATCTGGATCATATATTCAACCACAGGAAATCTCACAGAGGGGCAACAGATTTTTGTTCCATTGTGTAGTCCTGTTGGGATCACTCTCATCTTGGTAGTTGGATTTAGACTAATTTCCTGTGATTTGATCTCTGGCTGACATGCCAGGGCTTTTGCCTAAAAATCCATAAGCTGTGCTGATTTTTCTTGGTAATCAAATGACTGCTCATTTCTCCCTATTAACCAGTGACTTAGCTTTGCATTTGGAACAATTTCCTAACAAAGACACCTGTGGACTTTTACGACTGAAAAAAAAAAAAAAAAAAAGGCACTGATTTAATTAACTCTTTGTTTTCCCATATATGAAAAATCTGGATACAGCCAGATTTTGAGCATCAGCCAAAAGGATGTGAATCTATAGCAGAGCTATCACCACTAGAGATGCCTACCATCAGTAGGCTGGATGGCAGATCCATCAGCTTTTCTAAGTCTGTGAAACCTGGGTCAACAATCTGCAAACTGCAAATTGCTCCATTTGTCTAATATCACTCTCACAGACACTGAATACTTACAGAATTATAGCTTCCAGGATGTGACGTTCTAGTAGGAGGCTGAAGAGCAGCAATATGATTAAGTCCTGCTCCCTCCCTCCTCTCTTTCGTCTTTTAATTTATTTTGGCATTAAGCCTGAACGTCAAGAAACATGTAAAAATCGGAGACTTTAAATGGAGTATCTGTAATGCAGAATAGACAAGATGTTTTCTACAACATTGTAGAGCAAGGACAATTATGTCAAGTGACCTGAAGAAGGGGATCATGGGCTCAGAAACCTGTATCTTTGGTTTAATAATTTTAATTGGTCTGCTGCAAAACACCGCCTCACCACAGATTTTGCTTCATTGGTAGCTGACAGTATAATTACAGAATTTAAAATGCCTGAAGAATGGGTTTTCATTTTAGCAACTATAGTTGGCTTAGGCCTAAAAAAGATCCTAAGAAGCGCTTAAGAAACAATAAATTAAACCCTTTTGCAATTCTGTAGGTCTTTGCCCTGTCAGCCCTTCCACGAATCCCCGTTCCGAGCTGGCCGCCAGCCATGAGCGCCGATCCCGGCCCCTTCCCAGCCGGGAAGCCGCGCCGCAGAGCCCTCCCCGCCGGTGCCCGAGTACGGCGGGATCACGCGAGGCCCCCGAGCCCCAGCCCATCCCGGAGCTGCCCCTCGCAACACAAAACCAGCTTTCAGGGCAAAGCCGCGGGCTCCGGCTTTTCCCACGGTGGGAATCACGAGTCCCTGCGCGCCGCCCCTCTCCACACGGCGGGAGGAGGGGAGCGGGGCCCGAGGGGGGCCGCGGGCAGCCCTTGGCACTGCTGACGTGCTGCCGGGGACGGGGCTCATTTCGGAGGGAACACAGGCTGGGAGAAGCGGGCAGGGCTGCGGCTCCATCAGCCAGAGCCGGTCCCTGCGGCAGCCACCTCCCCTCCCTTCATCCCTCCCTCCCTCCCTCCCCGCCTCCACCTCCGCCGGCACAGCCGCCGCTCTGCCCTCGGCACCCCGGGACGCGGAGCGGCGGAGGGAAGGGATGGCGGGGGTGGCTCCCGCGCTGCTCGGGGCGCTGTGCCTCGCCGCCTGCCTGCGCCCGGCGCAAGGCAGGGACGCCGCAGCACGGTGGACGCTGGAGAAGGTGGGTCGCGTTTGCGTTTCCCGGCCGCTTCTCGCCTCTCGCTCGGTGGATGGTGGGGAGCGCCTTCCCGGGCGACGGGGGCAGCGGCTGGGAGGGGGTTCAGCCTCGTGCCTTCCTGCCCTGGGCGCGAACATGAATTTGGGATTGGGGTCGCCCCTGGCGCGGGAGCCAAGGGGCCGCTTCCCGCAGGTGAGGGTGGGTGACATGGCTTTCCTCGTCCGCCGAGTCTGGTGGCTGCAGAGAACAAGTCTTCCTCACACGTTTATCGTCTCAGCGAGACCAAGCAGCAAGAGCAATAACCTTTGTCGGGGCAGTTTGTGAGTTTAAAGGCAAACCCAAACAAGACAAAATAGATCAAAATCCGAAATTATAACATTTACTGTACTCCAATTTCCATTGTGATCATGGTGGGTTAGAAGGTAGTGTCTCAGTTTGAGAAAACAAATAGCCCTTCCAGCAGCGATGCATGTGTATCTAGGACAAACAAGTAGGGATGGTGCTGGTAGCCACTACAAAATTGTTTTGAAAGGATATAATACTCTAATACATTGTAAACCTGTATTATATTGTTTTTAATTCAAAGTGGTGTGTGAACTAGTGAAAAAAGCACTCTCAAGGTTTAATTAAACAGTAGCAAGCCTTAAACCACAGATTTCTCTTAGTGGTCCATTATGAAACACTAACAGTTTCTTTGTGAAGAACTAAACCACATGAAACATAGGAGAGCATACAACTGCAAATCACATTCAATTAAGCATTTCAGGAATTTCCAAATGGAAAATATACTTGTAGGGCCCGGCCCCAGCTGTTTGTAGAAGAGCTGAACTCAAAGTTCAGTCAGAAGCAACAAACTCCTAAACCAGTGCACCGTTCTCTTCACCAATAGATCAGAGTCCAGGAGAAACCAGCAAATTGAAGCTTCCCTCGTACCTTTCCCCTCGCTTCCCCTTAGTCATTCCCTCCTCCATGATTTTATTCACTGCTCCTTGAGTTGTTTATTTATTAATGAGATACTCTGTCATTCTGTTCCATTAATTATCTCTTACTCTTTATACATATATATATGTGTAGCTCATGTATACACTACATAACTGTAACATAATAGAGCTATGCTGTGCATCATATATGTATGTGTACACATTTATGCATAAATGAGGCAAATTCTTTAGTCATACTAGTCAATGAACAAGCATGTAGCCCCAGTGCTTCTTTTTTCAGCCCCTTTGAGTCCCTCCAATTCATTCTTTTGTTCATGCCACTCCCACTAGTCAATCTGCTCTCCAGTGCTGTCAGTAGTTACCATCTAACCCAGAACCACTGCATCTGAACGCCTCTGCCTGTGCATACACTAAGCAAAACCCACTTCCTCTTTCTCATCAAATTGTCCCTTGACAACTTTTGGTTTTTATCCCTGAAGGAATGTGTGAGCCAGAAGTTCAAAGTCCTACAGGTGAGCGTGGGCTACTTGTAGAACTTGAAGTCTTGCAGTTTTATGCAGCTTAGTACAAGAGGTTTGTTTAATGACAACCCTGTCATAAACATATTGTTCTGCCTCCCTGTTGTGGCAAAACAGGGATTGACCAACACTGAAATGAATGAGTCACCTACAGAACTTTTCCTGCTTCTCTTCTTGCATAACCACTTTTGTAATTCCTTTCACTTCCCAAATTTGAAGATATCTCCATCATTAGAAATTGAAATTGTTCCCTCTCTTCTGAAGTATTTTCATGCTTTTATACTTCAATAATATTTCTTTGCAGAGTGATTCAATGACCCCAATTACCAGGCACACTCTATAGTTGGAAGCAAGATGATTCCCTGTTCTAATTGAACCTTCACTCTTTTTTCACTTTTTTTTCACATATTTTCTGAACTTTCTTAATTAAATCATCCTCCTACACTCTTATGAAGCACATAGCTTTAGCTTTCCTTTCTCCCCTTACAGACTGCTCGTCTTAAACAGAACACCTCCCTGATAACATTTTCTCTTGTCTGTGCCCCTTCTTCTTTGGTCTAAGTTCCACCAGATTAAACTTATAGTCTTTCAAAAGACAGTTTTGCAAACTCCACAGTACAATTTCCAAACTTTTGAAAGGTCTTCTTTATATCACATGATATGCAATTTTTCTTAAACCCATGTCTAAATCTGCTAGCATCACAAACGGTAATTGCATGTGCTGAAATTTGGTGTCCTTATAATTGTAACGTTTAGCTTCAAACACTCTATTAAAATAGGCACATTAAGATTCAGTGTCTTTCTGGCACTTCTCTGCTTAATTTAGCTAGTAAACTTAAGTGAAATCAGAGGAAAAGTTCACACATAGATGTAGTAGTAGTATTAAATGTAGTATTACATTTAATAGTAGTAGTATTAAATGTTTTTACAGTGAAGTCTAGAAAATATATTTGCTGATACCTGCTTTGCTCAGTACAGACACAAAGTAGAAAAGAAGTCAAATACTGAGGCAAATCCCATTTTTTAAAAACATTCATCTTCAGGTTAATAACAGATAATGAGTTTTAGGTGTTATTTCAGACGCATATGAAATGACACACGAGTGAGTGGAAAAGGAGAGGGAATGATTATTTTTTTGTTAACACATACAGTGATGGGGTTAGACTACAGGTATCTATGACAGTATCAGTCTGATTGAGCAGCAGCCCAAAAGCAAGTCAGCTGTTAAAACAGTTTGAAGAAATAAAAGGAATAAAATAGAAAATATCATTACCCTACAGTATGAACTATGGTGCACTCCTATTCCCGTTTCTCTCCCTTCTCTCATCTCAAAAAAGATGAGGTAGACAGGGTACAGTGTAGGACAAGTCTGATCAGTCATGTAAGGTGGTTCTGATCAAAGAACAAACAAATAGTGCAGGCTTTTTCATTAGGAGAAAGACAGGAGTAGAGGGAAGACCCTATGATATAAATAAGGAATGGATACGATAGAAGCATCCTATGATAGTGCCCGAAATAGGAATCTATAAAACCAGGAGTGGCTCAGGAAGTTCCTGAGGAGACAATTGCTAGATTGGATAGGTTCAGACTAGGTGTCCAAAGGAGCATTTGAGACATCCTTGGGGATCTCACCTGGCATTCAGCTACCACTCCAGAACAGCACAGGGTGTTGACTTGCAAGGCATGCATTTAGCAGCCTCGTGAGGGTGTCTCAAGCACTACAGGCCACCTAAAGTAGCCCTAAATGTCTGTGCTTGGGCAACTGAAAAGAAGTCACATGGGAGGTATCTCCCCTACTAGTGGTTTCACAGGAGACAAGCTGTCAGTTGAGGTTAACCTGTGTGTCACCAAACTGACTTACAGACCCAAATGAGCCACACCATGCTGTGTAGTCACACTCATGCTGCCACTGTGGGCAAAGGCCACAATGACACAGCTTCACTCTCTCTGGGAATGTGTTACCTTATGCATTTCTTTGCAGTACTGCACCTCATAACACAGACACGTCATAAAGCTAAATATTCTCACCACTAGAAACAAAGCTTCTGGTGTTTGTCTCAGAAGCCTCAGTTGAAGGAGGCATGGTTGTAGACACAACTGTATGTATGTAGAACTAAGATATTAGGAAACAGAGAACTCATTCATGGGTTGAGTTTAACAGCTAGCTGGTAAGTAAAACTTCCTCACATATTTTTAATGCTAGTATATTTTGCGTGGGAATAAAACATACAGAAAGAAATAATTTGAGTGATACATGTTTTAAATTACTTTTTGTAGTGATTAAATCAAACTAGCAAAATATATCACTATTACATTAATTCTGAAGTAAACTATGATTAGAAAGGTCTAATAATAGTTATAGCACTCTTCCTTTTCTCTGCCTTCTACAGTATTCTCACCAACCAAAAATTTTAAGTTCGGATGCTATTCAAAGAGTTGTGACAAACACAGATGTTTCTGAAATGTGGCAGAATGATTTGCGCCCTATCCTGATAGAAAGATACCCGGGATCACCAGGAAATTATTTTGTACGACAGGTAAGACAACACTTCCTGAATAGCTCTAAGAACATCTATTATTTATATTCTGGTAATGCCTTTGGCGATCACTAAAGGGACAGTCCTTTCATTTAGTAGGATGAACTCTATCATTGTTCAAAGTTTAGACTGCATAGAGCCTACACAGTTTGCACTTCAGCTGACATTATTTCCCAGAGCTGAATAACATGATGAAAAAAACACTGTTTAAAAAAAAAAAATATTTGTTTTAACCTAAAAAAAGTTGCCTCAGGTTTGGTATCCAAAGTACAACACAACCTTGTCTTTTCCCTCACATGAGCAAGTTTTTGGTCGCTGGTTCAAATCCCCTGAGACCATACATGGGGATAAAATAAGTGACACACATACCTTTTTCTGGAGCTGTCCTGTGCTGTTACAGTCATCTGGAGCATTACTTTAGGTGGGTGTATCAGCACAAAAAGGAATCAGAGGGACCCATATGGGCAGGCAGACGAAATGGTCAGCATGACAAAGAGCAGCACTGGTCCATGTACCACGCTCACTCCGCTGGCCGCTGGCCCAAGCACGGCAGTGTGCTAACGCAGGACTAACATACCCAGACTGAAGCTGGCCCCAGGCCAGTAAAGGCTCCAGCACAGTCTTTGAGCCACAAGGAGATAGCACATGACCGGGTTACTGCCCTGTCAGCACCTCTGCTCTGGGCTCACAGCGTGGGCATCTTCAGGACAGTGTGCCATGCTGGCTCTGGATTACATGAGCCAAGCAGAAGACAAACAATGGCACAGCTGACTTTACTAGAAGACATTCACCTATGCTTTAGGCCCTGACTCAACTTCTCTAAGACAGCTCTGACTACAATAAATTGATTCGCCACCCTGCAATTGGTAGAGTGGAAAAATGCAGCTTTTTTGTTCTGTGTGTGCGCGCGCATGTCTCTATAGATTTGGTTTTGTGGATTCTTTAGTGATACTCTGGAAGACGGCCAAAGGAAAGGGGGAAAAAGGAAGAAAAACAAAAAAGCAGCTGAGCCTAGGCCAGAAAACCACAAATCATGTCCAAAATAGGATCATCCTGTTAGAAAGTAACAGCATGCATTAAATTAGACCCCCCATGAAAGGAGAAAAAGAAGAGTCCCCCATTGTCAAAGCACAACAGAGTTTGAAATGGATGACACTTCGTTGTTGAGACACAGAAAAAGCATCAGACCCCTTTAAGAGAAAAGACTAGTGCCAACCATGGCTAGTGCACACTGGAAACTCCATCCAGGCTTATATATTCGCCTTAATCCATAACAGACATCCTTTGCTCTGCCTACTGATGGCTGACACACCATACAATGCCATGAAAGCTTTCAGAGGGCGACCACAAACAAAATGGAAGTTTGTTCTAGCACTAAAATTTATGGCAATATTCCCACTGACCTCACTAAGAGCAAAATAAGTCTTCAAAGTCTATTTTCCCCTTAGAGGCTTTTCCTAATGTTTACTTAAAGAGAGAGGAATCTGCCTTGAAGAAGCACTCTAGGGACCCATAAAAATAAGTTGCTCAACAGAGAAACAGAGATGTCCCTCTAATAAGAGTTAGCCAGAACTCTGGATGAAGTATAATGGGTTGTTGAAGGTACACTCTGTGTAGGAAGACACCTAAAATGAATTATCTCTTTTATACATTCACTTGTTTCTTATATTTAAATGAGCTACACTTGGAGGATTTAATTTTAAAAGCATTGTTCTGAAATTTTCAGTTCTTTAAAGGAACCAAACCATCTCTTATGGCCTTTAAAACAGCTTATGTAACTTGAAAGGCAGATTTCTCACAGAAGCTAAAAAACCCAACCACCTCACGCCAACCAACCAAACCAGCTTTTTTTGTTATATTCCTGTGGCATCTTTCTATGGTAATTGTCAAGATAGCCACACCAAGGTCTCTGCAGCCAATTCTGATTTTTAATTTATGGGCACAATTGAATTTAGATTTTAAGAGGTAAACATTAAATCTGCTCTGGTTACACTTGAAAAAAACCCTCTGGCCTGGAAAACTTCAGAGATCAAGATCTTAATGTGTCCTATTAATGGGCGAGCATTCAAAACACCTTCGGACGCCAAAGACGAGTCAGAAGGGAGAAATGAAAAGCTAATGAGCCAACCAAAGGCTCCTTCTGCAACATCCTTCTGAAGGAAGAAGTATTAATCTGATTATTTTTTATAATTGCAGCATATCAAGCACCGTCTTCAAAGATTAAATGCTGGTTGGGAAATTGAAGAAGATACGTTTCAGAGATACACACCATATGGATATCAAACATTTTCAAATATTATCAGCACTCTTGACCCCTCTGCAAAACGCCATCTAGTACTTGCCTGCCACTATGACTCAAAATATTTTGGACAACAATGGCAGGGGAGAGTGTTTGTAGGAGCAACTGATTCAGCCGTGCCTTGTGCTATGATATTGGAGTTGGCACGTGCCCTGGATGACAAGCTGCAGTCAATCAAGGTAGTTTGCTTGTTTCTGTTGCATTTGCTTTTGCAACATTCTTTCCCATGGCCTGCATGCCTGGTTCTCTGTTGTGCCTGCGATAAAACTCCCATTGACTTCAAGAACAAACAGAAATCTGTATCTACTACTTAAGTACACTTTCACATTTAAATGTCTTATAAAACGGGTGGCTATTAAAAATTATCTAATGAACATATATACTACAAAAAATTATAAATTTGACATAAATAATACATTTCATAGACTTGTCAAGATATAATGCTACTTTTTAGATAAAAGGCACAGAACTCAGAAGTTCCTGTTGTATCCAGTCATATCTAAGGTCATTGAGGAGGTTTTGTTGCATTCTGAATCTTGGATTTTTAAAATCTCTCAGTTGTACTCTGCTTTGGGACAGATGAACTAGTTGCTGTGCAGAAAAGTTACACTCTGGTCTCTCCATCCCATAAGGATTTTGAGCTTTTCTTGTTGTTTTATCAATTTGAATAGTTTATTTATGAAACAAGTATAACATTAACAGTCTGTGTTACCTATGCTACGAAAATCTGCTTGAAAGTACTGTAATTGTTAGGCACAAAAGTCTGTTGAACCTACAAGCTCTAGAAATTTATAGGATTACAAATGTGTGGGATTAAGGATTCACGAGTGCCATCTACTGGTTGAGTATTCACTGTTTACAGCAAAGCAATTCTCAAAAAGGTCTCTCAAATGTGAGACTTGTACAAAGTGTCAGGAATACACTCAGCTCAGGTATTACAATCACTTGTCAACACTAGTTTCCAGAAATTGATTTGATGCCTTCTGACATGCAAGTATTTAAGAATGAGAAGATTAAGAATATGCCAATATTTTTTAGCACAAAACAAAACACTCCTGTAATGCATATGCTTTCATTTGGAAGCTTCATTTATAATAAATTTTCCTCGCAGTTATTTATGGTACAACATGCACACTGAGTTTAAAACTGGCATTTTCCACTAGTAATACATAATTTTACAATGAAAATTGTTTTATCATGTAAGATAACAGTCTGTTAACAAACCTGTTTGTCCAGTCTGTTAACAAAATATACTTTGGGATCCATCTGCTTAATACATTAGCTATGACCTTTTTGCTCTCCTTATGGCACCACACCAGATTTTGTTATGTTTTCAGCCACATCTCCTTATGCTTGAGTTTGAACCTGTGATTTTAGCTTGATGCTTCTCCAGTTATATAGAATAAGTTTAAAATCACTAGGCAAAGACATCTATGTTACTAAAATGTGTTAAATAGTAATACTACTAATAATACAAATACTACTTGCTAAAACTTAAATGGCACTGATAAAGTTTCTTCCAGAACATAATGCAAAACGACTGCTGTCAAAAGAGCTCTGTCCTGTGCAAAGGACAAAGGGCAGCAAACCATTGCTATTAGAGAAATCAATATATCACTGTGAGCATAATCAATATCATCTTGCCTGCATGAGCGACATTTTAGAGAACTTTTCCACTAATGTTTATTTTGGATCAGCTCCAGCTAGCTGGATGTTGTAGCCCATACAGGACATTACTGCTGCCAGTGACTCCACCTTTTTAACCATATCATGCAATTCCACTTGAAGTAGTGAATTCTGTTAATTCAGCAGGCATTTAAAATGTTTATAGCAGCTGCCAAGACTACAGTTCCCAAAACTGTCCATTTAGTGTAACCAGACTGGGTTTAGCCATGTTGTAGATCATTAGGAAATGCTAACAATTCAAACAAGGGTTCAGATAGCAGACAGAGAGATGGAGGCATGGGAAGGAAATTTCACACAGATGTCTCTTTTGTGACTTAAAATACATTTATCATACATATTCTCAGTTTTTAGTGCTGTGATACTTCTGGTTGTTGAAAGGGAAGGGCATGTCTACACTCTCTCTGCTCTGGTTTTAGGGTAAAGTTGCCTCAGTGACTGCAAGTTCCCCTGAATAAAAAAAAATGGTTATTTTTCCCAAGAATGAAGAATGGCTCTTTGTCCCTCAAAGAATCACCCACTTTACAAAAACATAATTTACCTCCACTGATGCACAGCTGTAGCAATTATATTAATCCTGGTAGCACAATCTATTAGCACACCTTCAGGTGTTACTGAGATGCCTCTTCATTATTTGAGATCATGTTTCTGCTGCCTGGTTTTGCAGACTTGCGTCAACACTCAGTCAGAAATGAAACTTCTAATCAGAACCTAAATGATACGAGACTGGAGAATGCAGTGCTACACAAATCACTGCCACTATTGCACCATAATGTGTTAAACAGCCAAAGGAAGGGTTTGCATCAGGGACCTTGAAAATACACCTCTACTGACGTTGCTTGTACAACTATATAGTATTTGTCCTTTATTGAATGTTCTGGCCAGATCCAGGTATTTTATATTTCATTTCCTCCAACAGACCAGCTCACCTTCAAGACCAGAGCTTTCACTTCAGCTCATTTTTTTTGATGGTGAAGAAGCCTTTGTCCGGTGGTCCCCTTCCGATTCCCTCTATGGATCTAAACACCTAGCTCAAAAAATGGCATCTACTCCACATCCACCTGGTTCAACAAACACAAATCAGCTGCAGGGCATAGTAAGTAGCTTTCACCTCCCTAATGAATAATAGTAAATTGTATTTTAAAAAGTATTTAATTAGTAGCTATTCCCAAGAAACCATGAATTCCACCAAAGTTAAAGGAAGAAGCAGGCTTGTGGAAATATTATGAGATGTTACAGAGAGTTGGGAAGAGCTTTTCAGGTGAATCTGCTTAGACCTGCTCCAAGAAAGTATGAGGAGAAAAATCAAAATACACAAATGTATTAGAATGTAGACTGGGACACCTACCTTCTTTAGGAAAGATAATTCAAAGCGATAAGAACACAGACACAGTATTGACTTATGAACAAATCTCTCCTAGCTTGGTATTAAGCTACAGGAATCTCTTTTTCCCTTTGATTCCTACTAAAATTGTAGTTGTCTGCTCCCTTCTACTTCCCCTACTCACTGCTGAGGCACTTCTCTTCTGTCACTGCTTCTTGTGACTCATAAAATGTCTTTCCCTTGACAGACTTTGTTGTTCTCAGGGGAAGAAGCAATTTCCTCTTCTTTCTCCCCACCTACAGTGGTTTTTCTTTTAAAGGGATATAACACACAAACTGAAAACAAAGCAATGCAGCCTGCTTCAGCTTGAGGAACAGAGAAGTGGCCAACTTTTTCCCTCCTTGGAAAGACAGCAAAATGTATCAGATTGGAATCAGGTTCTGCTAGTGAATTCTTCTTGGGCAGCCTGGTAGAAAAGCCGGATCTTTGGCCATGACCTGGTCATGACCTTTACGGGAACCAAAAGGTTTCATTGCTGCTGGTGGTGTTGTAGTAAAGAGTTCTGTATTAAAGATTCTTTCTTCTGTAGGACCTGCTTGTACTACTAGATTTAATTGGTGCACCAAACCCAGTGTTTCCCAATTATTTTCCAAACACTACTCGATGGTTTCAGAGGCTTCAAGCAATTGGTAAGCAGAGGGATATGGGTTTTGAATGAATTTCAAAATGTAGTGTGTAGATTCTGAATGTATTAAGCCCTGTAAATCAAATTTTTAGATTAATTCTCTGGTTTACAGTAGTAGTATTTAATAATGTAAATGTTAAATTTGGTCCAACTTAAACCTATATGAAGATTTTTATATTTAATTAATAAAACAACTGAGGGAGACTCCCAGACACTTGGAAGGCACAAAACAAATTCTATTACTGACTGCCACTTTGGAGAACTGCTTCACTTCTGTGCTTTAGTTCTCACTTATGTAAAGTGTTAGTAATAGCACCTATCTTGAGGTCTTCTAAGTACTAAATAAATGCAAAAGACAGTCACCAGTTCCTTTTTCTTCTTTGGTTGACAAAGCTTCCATGTGAGAAAAAAATATTATCCAAATATATGTACAAGCATGCCTCATGATCCAAAAATTGTAATAATTCCTTTCATTGTGAATTACAGAGCAAAAGCTACACAACATGAATCTGTTGAAGAATCACCTTGTTGAAGGACAGTATTTCCACAGTACTTTACATCGAGGCTTGGTTGAAGATGACCACATTCCATTTTTATTAAGAGGTACTCAAAATTCTCATATTTTAAAGTATATTTTCAGTAAGGAAGGCATCATTTAGTGAATGAGCAAGTGCATACAATCCTGTTTTTCAAGCTTATTTGCTCCAACGTGAGGCTTCCAAATCAAATTTTACAGCTTTGAAAAACAAACCTGAACAAAAGAAGCACTAAAACATACCTGTCATCATTTTGCAGGAACAGCTTCAGTGGTACAGAGATAATGGAAATTTCTGTCAGCACTGGTGTCCTACAAAGATAAGTGACCCTGATCCAGTGGGATATCACTAGATACCACACTAGTTGGCTAGTTACTATTCCTAGGAGCAGTAAAACACTCAGGGATCAAAGACTACAGAAATCACTAAAGCTCTGTTGTCAAAGTTAAAGTAACGCTATTACTTCTTTAAATTTGAAGACAATGACTCCTGAAAAACCTCATATATTCAAATTAGTTATGCACATTCCCTAAAAAGAATAGAGATTTCACAGCTGTCACCTTGAGGGTCAGAAAAGTGCAGAGAGTAGTCCACAGAAATACCAAAGGCCACAACATTCCTGAAATCCCTTCTGGAATTAGGCACATACCTGAAACTGTGATCCTGTCTCTGAGCATTTTCTTCTGGCAGACACCTAGGCTGTAGCCTCTGGCTCTGTGTTCATTCTTTTCCTTTGGGAAGTGACCAGGAAAGGGAAAGCAGTTGAAGTTCTGCTTCTAGCTTCTCAAGCTACAGGTTAATAATTAAAGCACTTGTCCAAGTTTGAGATGTGGATTTGATGTCCTTGTTCAAGCACTCAGCAAAGCATCTTCAAAATAAGGTGGAGCAAATAAGAGTAGTAGGTTAGTGAACTCTTCTGATTGAAGTTTTCGACTCTACAGCAAGGACTACAAGAGTCATATTGCTAGAGAAGAGTTAACTAAAAAGGAATGCAACACTAGTTCAGGGGTATCCCCCAGGAAAGGAGGGAGATAGCTTCATATCCAGCCCCTAATTTTACCCTCTCTTATGCTGTGTTAACTGAGTAATGTAAAATGTGCACACAGCTCTGGAAGCAGGCACAAGGGCAGCTGCACCTCCCCACTTCTAAGTGAGTGATCTCTTCATTGAGCTGTGCTTACTGTCTCCTGCTCAATGGCTCCTCAACTCTACACAAATCTTTCATTTTTCACAAGGCAGGGCCCAGGTCCAACAAAGATAACAGCAATCATATGCATGACCAGGGATACAAAATATCCTGTGTGGGACAAGCTGATGGGGAAAACAATGACTACACCTCAAAACCTTTTCTAATAACTAGTGAAGAAAATGGATTCCTTAGTGGTACATAGCTGAAAAATGAGAGAGGAAAAGAAGTAAAATAGCAAAGAGAAAAAACAATGCTCCCCTGCCAAAAGCTATCAGGAAGCAGAAGTCTGATTTAATTCCCCTTTTATCTCTAAGTTGCAGTATGTATAGGTGGCTAGATGCATATATATATATATATACACACACACATGCACATAATGTTACATATGCGGTGATACAACCCTTTCAAATGGAAGTTCCTTTATCTGAGGATAACAGTCATTCTATTTTACAAGGTAAAAGTGAGAGACCCAAAAATAAAAGGAGGGAAAATTACTCAAACGAAAGGAAGGTGGCAATTTTAGGAAATAGGCAATTTAATGATGGGATGTAGTCACAAGCTTCAAAATAAGAGAAGGTAAAAGGAAGTTGCAGTGACACACCCTAAAAACCAAGCTTATTAAGTAGTTACATGACTCTATTGCTAAATAATGATATGTTAGTTGGCTTAACAGACCTTCTCCAATATTTCTTCTCCAAATTTGACTTTCCTTTTTATAGGGGTTCCAGTCCTACATCTGATTCCATCCCCTTTTCCTGCAGTATGGCATACTATGGAAGACACAGAAGAAAACCTTGACAAAACCACTATTGATAATCTTAACAAAATCTTGCAAGTGTTTGTTCTGGAATATCTCAATCTCTGATAGAAAAAATGTCAACAAATTGTACTCTGTTTTAACTACTGTTTGCCCACCTTCACATTTGCTATTTAATTGAACTGGAGAGCACTAAAGCAATGAAAAATATGATAGTTCCTGCTAGACTGATTATTGATTCAGCTGTTCCTGGCCCAATGTTCCATGTAGCCAAATAAGATAGTATTAAATAAGAACTAGTTCAGCCTGGAAAGAATTTGATCTTTCCATGTCTTACTTCTGAATAAAAAAAATAATAAAAAAAAACCAACAGAATTGTTCCACATTGTTATCACTGGTTTTTTGCCACATATTATGATCCCAGAGGGAATGCCTCATGACTTAAGTGTTTGATATAGTTTTTACAAGGTGTGACCAACTTCTGTAGTGGTAGGCAATGGAAATTTATGACATGTTATCAAGAGGTAAAAATCACACTAAAAGAGATTTCTGCTTTGAGTTGAACTAACCCACCTCTTCCTGAAATCACTTGCTGGAACTCTGACACACAAGTGGCTTTCAATCCTCTATGCTCCTTCTCCTTCCCCTACAAAGAGGGCTGGAAGGACTCGTCTCCGCAGTTAGCAGACCACAAGCAAACAGAGCAATAACCCAAATTAAATTTTCTCCCTGTCATTTGGTGGATACTTTTTGATGGAGAAGGGTATTGGGGAGTGATGCTTACAGGAAGGTATGTGGTGGTTTCTGTTGTGCTTTGACTGCCTCACAGGAGACACAAACAGAAGACCAGGTGGTGTGTGGGAGCAACGCCCCAGCACACACCATTCAATCACTGAGAATCACCCACAATTTGACTCAGAAAAACCTCAAAACCCCTCCCACCTGCTGTTCTTAATACAGACTACAACCTAAATAATCATATGAGGAAAGTGATCACTTTAGATCATCTTCTCTAAATACAATTTTAAAGGCAAACAATAAAATGAGACTCAGAAACAAAATGGCAGTTTAGACACCAAAAAGATACCAATTTAGCAACCCTGTGTTTTACATTCCTTACCGGAATTATTTAATACATTTAGTATAACACTGGCAAAAAGGAAGCCTAGAATGAAATCAGTGGAAGCCAGAACAGTATTCAAAAGTTACTGGCAGAATTATGGTTTCCACTGGTGAGAAAAAGATGAGAGCATCTGAAGGAAAAATATCAAGCTGATAGAAGATGAACTGAGAGAAAACAAGTCAGTATTTTACTGGTCCGAACTTCTTCCCTTAGAAAGTTCTATCCTGAGGAAAAGGATAGATAAGCCCTGGAGATTTGTCAGCATGTCAGATTTGGCCTGTATTTTACCATTTTTCTAAAGCAAACATTTCTAGGCCTAAGACAGTATTTACATCCATATTTTAAAGTTGTAACAGAAATACGTATTTACAGCAATGAAAATTCATAAAATTTTACTACTACAGGATCGCTTGAAAATTAAATTCAATCTGCCTTTGGTTGCTCAAGATGAAAAAAAAGCACTTTATGTTTTCCCATCACTGTAACACATGTGAGAAATGTTTGTTTTGCATGCAACTTCTGCAACAGAATACAATGAAAATTCTAAAAAATTGGACAGATGTGTTTATTTTCAGGTATTACTATACATCTGTGTAAATATAGCAAAGCTCTTTGAACTCTTTGCAACCATTTTCTCCTCTACTTCAGCCCATAAGAAAATAGTCCATAAACTAAACTAAATCTTCTGAATTTTGAATACTCTTGAGTGGTATAGGGCATCTTCTGCATCTTCCTAAGTGGTGAAAAAAGGTAACAGAATGGCTATATACAGAAACATTAGTTTGTGTGGCTGACTTATTTTGGTGAATTTTTGTGGTACTTTATACTTTTGCAGGGCCTCTGAAAAATGCAGTACACATTTGCAGCATGCACTGCTGCTCTGCTTCTTCAAGAAATTTAAAGACAATTTAAAATAGGATTAATTATGAAATGCTGGATCAGAGGGTTGTTATAACTGTGAAAAGCCTATTTTTTAAAAAATCTCTATTAAGACTTAGGTGAAATCATAATTTAAGTGTGTAGTACACCAAATCTTTGGCATGTCAATTTTTTTGTCACCAGCTTTTTATTTCCTTGTGTTTACTCAGTACAAAGAAATGAGATACAGTTTGGTGTTATATAATTCCATGTTTCCCAAAGTGTGAGGAAAACATGAAAAGGTTTCCTTTTTCTCCCCTGCCCCTTGTGTTTTGGGGTTGGAATTTTTGGTACAGGAAGAGAGGGTCATCCAACTGGATGAGAGCCCTGGAAAGGTTTATTTGAAGAGGGAAGGGTCATCATCTTCAAAATTTACATGACCTGTCATTCATTTAAAAAATAATTGCTGGAAGGAAAACTTAAATCAACCCAGTAACCATGTGAATCCAAGAGTCTAAGCTTGCAAAAGCAGATCAACCTGAAGGAGTCAGTAAAGCACAGACATGGTGCAAGGTGGGTTCTCCTTGTCCGAAGAACCTACCCCTGGATAGCTTCTCTGTCCCTGTTGGATGGTGGCAGCACAGGACAGAAATCAACAGTTCAACTAATCTAATCAGCAGAATTGCTGCACAGGTTCTCTCCTTGAATAGTATTTGTCACATCTCAGTCAAGGAGAAGGGAGTAAAAATCATCAATCTACCACCCACAAGAGGCTGTCACTGGCTTTGTCCTCCCAGAGGTGTATGTGGTTATTACCTTGGTAAAGAGAATGCAGAACAGAATGAACTCAATAGCCATCACTCAACATGTAAAAGTGCAAAAAACCCCGATATTACGTTAGGTATTAGTAGTGTCATAGATGCTCTGCTCCTTTTTTATCAGGACAATGCACTTTCTCACAAGAATCTTATGTCTAAATAACAGTACACACCCTTCAAACTCTCTAAAGCATGATGCATTCACTTACAAGTGAAGTTTTCCTATTCAATTACAGATGGAACAACTTTAGGGAGTAACAATGCCAAATCCTCTGGCAGGCAGAAATGACAGTGAGTACCAGTCCTCTTTTCTCTCCAGCTAGGGCAGCATTCTTATCATTAGGAATGAAGATGATATAAATTAGCAATTCTTATTCACTATATAGCATATCAACATTTAGATTGTGAACACCTAACAGCAAAACACAGTTTCTACAAAGTTAAAAAAGACAAAATGCAGTAAAAATACTTTCTGTAGAAAGTAAAAAAATCAGGAGCTGGCGGATGAGATTGCGAAGCCACTCTCTATCGATAATTTATCACCAGTCGTGGCTCACTGGTGAGGTTCTGGATGACTGGAAGCTGGCCAATGTGACGCCTATTTACAAAAAGGGTAGGAAGGAGGATCCTGGTAATTAGAGGCCAGTTAGCCTGACTTGAGTACCAGGGTAAGGTAATGGAAAGGTTCATATTGAGTGTCATCATGCAGCACTTACAGGATGGCCAGGGTATCAGACCCAGCCAGCATGGGTTTACTAGGGGTAGGTCATGTTTGACCAACCTGATCTCCTTTTA
>VXBA01005677.1:169234-247083 GCA_013399895.1 Serilophus lunatus
GTATAGGTTACATATTAGAAAGAAGTTTTTTACAGAAAGAGTAATAAAGTTTTGGAATAGACTGCCCAGGGAGGTGGTGGAGTCACCATCCCTGGATGTGTTTAAAAAAAGGCTGGACGTGGCACTTGGTGACATGGTCTAGTCTAGTTGAAGTTTTAGGGCAAGGGTAGGACTAGATGATCTTGGAGGTCTCTTCCAACCTAGTGATTCTGTGATTCTGTGATTCCAAGGACCGAGTTGACATTGGTAGCAGACCCACCAAAACAGTTCTGAAATCTGACACATCTGCTCCTTGAGATTGGTGCTACCACCTGAGACCATCACTCAAACAATCAATATATATAAAAAGATAACTACAAAACCTTGTACACAAATTACCACCTTTTCCTTGTCATTTAAGAATTACACTGATTTTATTTTTCTTATATAAAAGGAGACATTTTACTCTGTGCTGATTTAACAAATATTCTTGATATATTCGTAACAATAAAGCAGCTAAAAAGCTGTGCTGATCTCTAAGAGAATCTTTATCATCTGCACATATGATATATACTGTAAACAACCACTCTGAAAAATATTTTTGTTAAAGTGATAATATTGCACTCAGAATTCTGGGACTCTTATCCTCCCTTCTCATTTTAAATCAGAGATCAGCTTCATTTTTAAATAAAATGCAGCTTTAATTTTCTACTAAAACCAAGTCAGCATGCGAGCAATACAATACAATGTACTGAAAATGTCAGAAAAAGGGGGGTGTGTTTGGTTATGAAACTGGAGTAGGGAACAATCTTCATATAGGCCACATAAGAGTAGTAGTATATTGTAAACATTCTGCTGGCTCTAAAATGTTACAGATGCTGTAGAAAATGCAGTCTAGTTCAGCACCCAAGAGACACAGAGAATCTGTCCAAGTGTTCTGTACTTCAGTGAATTTCCATGCAGCAATGGCACAGGTCATAGACTCCACAGACGGACAGGGCAGTGAAACAGAGGTGATCACTGAGTTAATACTGACCTCATAGAAACAGAGCCAATCATTTTAAGTTCATTGTAATCTTTAGACAGACATTTTCCACGTCTTTACATTTTCTAACACAGCAATGAAAATTGTCACTCTGGCCACAAATGAAGTACAGAACTAGATTCCCTACTTGTACCTTACATGGACTGTATCCCAGTGGCAGTGTGGACACTCCCCTCAGCTTAAAATATCCCCACAAGATACCATAATGTAGAATGTCACGTTGCTTTTACAAGAGTTTGAAAGAAAGACGCCCTCCTCCATGCCCTGGATGGTAGTGGAAGAGGAAAAAAAAAGGGAAATGCAGAGTTCTTATACAGAAAAAGAAATCCTCGGCCAGTGTGAACAGGCCACAGACCTTTAAAATTCAAGTGAAGGCTGTTTTCTCCACTCAGTTCTGTAAGAGAAAGGATTTTTCTACCTTATCTTCAGGTAACATAACTTCAGAGTCCCTGAGATACTACAACTCCATGTAACCACCTTCGGCAAATGGAGAGATTGATTTAGTACACAGATGAACGAGGTGGAAGCCAATATATAGCACCCTGAGTTGGAAGTGAAGCAGTAGGAATGGGCAACTCATTCCTCAACAGCCAAGAGATGCAGAAGAATGCACAGAGGAGTAAGACAGATACCACACAGGAGAACAGAAAAAAAAAAAATGAAGTATTTCTAAAAGGCCTTTCCCTCTTGTCAGAGCAGTCAGAAAGACAGCAGTCAGAGAGAAGAGGTCTCTGAGAAAGACCTTGAAGAAATATGCTCCTCCAGATGTACAGTAAAACAGGAATGCAAAAGCAGAGACAAGTTAGGTGGTCTTGTTCCAAGTGTGCCTCAGAGATCAAGCACTCTAGCAGCGACTAAGAACTGTCAGAGATCAATGACCTATACTCTGAATAAAAAACCAGGAATATAAATAGATACTTTTCCCCCTGAAACTACAGAAAAAAATACAAAGTGGAAAATACAAAGTCACAATCAAATCATAAAATGTTTTCCATCATCAAAAATGAAATACTGGCTTCAGAAACAACACAGTCATCTGCTCTGTATCCTAAATAGCGTTCATCGTAAAAAAGAGGTGCTTGTAAAATCTTTAAGTTTTAAATATTTTATTTCCCAGTATATTGCTAAATATTTTTGCAGTTAAACCAAAAAGGAAGAAATATCAGAGATGTATATGGAATACTTACAACTAGAAAATGGTTGCTGTACCATCTGAGTTTCTATAAAAGCATCAATAAAAATGTAAAAACATGGTCTTGCTAAACTAATTACAATCTGAAATGCCAGATTGTCTTCACAATGGCCACAATATGAATTTCGATGGATCTTTGCAACCAAAAACTAATTGTGACTTTGCCAAAAGATGGCTTAATACAGCAATCAAAACATCTCTGAAAACTGAAATAGGAAATTCTGCCATTTCCTATTATCTCAGCTATTCAGCATTCAGTAAGCAGTTCTCATTAGGGAAAAAAATGCTACCTGGTCACAATTTTACTCTCTTGTGGAGTTGTGCTATGTCTCAATACATTCTTGGATAAATGAAGAAAAGTGGGTAAAAAGATGTGCAGAAATAGACACCCTATAAAAACTACTTGTAAAGTATCACAAGTCTGGAAAATATCTGTGGCATTACACAGGCTACTGCTGATGTGAAGAAAAGTTGCAATTTAACCATTTCATGAATATAAACAATGCACTTGTTCCCAGCCATTCAGAATGATCTGACATTCCAAATGTTTATAAAAATTGGGTAATAAAAGAATTAAGTCAATACCCTTAAGTACAATAAATAATGGTGTTTATTATGGTCGGGGCTGACCACGAGCATTTGTTCCATATCTGCTTGGGACAGTTGTAAAACCAGTTCTGAATCCTTGAGCTGCTCCCATCCCCGGTATTCCAAGTCCTTGATTGAGTACACTGCTGTATGGTGTGGATCCATGATTAAAGCCCAATCCATAGGGCTTTGTTTGTGTGTTTAAAAGGATGACTGGACTCACATTTTTGCCTGGTGTATCAAAAGAAAATTCTGGAGGTGGGCTGCTGGGCTTAGCTGGAGTGGACGTAACTGGGTTCATATTATCAGCAGCCTTCAAAGATGGCATTGGAATAATATGATGATCTGAAAGGTTCAGAATATTGTTTGCAATAGGCACAGATGATAAGGTAGGTCTGATCCAGTCATCTTTGAAAATCTGAACAGTCAAAGTAGAGACCAATGTGTATAGTCTGTTAGTGACATGGGCAAGTACCATTTGTTCATTTGCATCTCTCCGAATTCGGACATGTACTGATCCAGCCTAGAAAGTGACAAAAATAAGTTGGCTGTTAATTGTTACTTTACTAAAGATTCTCTGTATGCACTCAAGAAGAGGTGCATTTTCCTGCAGAGAATTACACCAAGACCTTTTGCAGTGGAGACTACTGAATAAACTAAGAACCTTAACACATAATTTCATAATTAGGATACACTGTGACTTTTCCTAATGAGTCGCTCTCTTATGAAGATATCATCGTTCAAGAAAAGCGAGTCTTAAAACCAAACTATAAAATACAACGTGATGGCAGGAAAGGTGACACAACATGCAGATTAACTTCACATGCCAAATGTAGGCAGAAGTGTCATCACTGTGTTGCTGAAGCAGGCAAGAGGACCATATGCACAGCAAACAGGCTCTAATGGGGACCATTAGCAAAGACAGAGGCAATGCTTTGTGTGGAACTCAGGCCTAGAGCTTTTCCTGGATGTCCATGTACCTGCAAGGCTCCCTCTGCATTCCTCTCAGTAACATTATCTCACTGACCTCGACCTACTGCTGCAGAAGAGAGCAGGACACAAAACATGTGCTTTTTCAGTTCATATTTAATAAAGAAAGTGGTTCATTGTTTATCCTGTATAAGCCATTTTAACATCAGATGGTGCAGCTGAAAACATATCCAGGTCTCAGGACATTACTACAGTCTGGAAGACACCAATAGCCGAATATGCATACAAAGTTTTTGCAAATATCTGTATCAATCCAACAGTGCTGTGATCCAGTATTGTGAGTGACAGAATAGTAAACTGAAAGCTGTTTTCAGATTAGCAAGTAAAAACTTCTGCCTTTTTCTTTTTTAAGAAGAGTAGCATACTGGAAGAATTCAGAAGGAGAGAAGTATTCTAAGAGTATTAATTTTCCAGCTGTCACAACATACCTGCATCAACTTAGGGATAACCAAGTTCTGTGTGATCATTCTGTATCACAAAAAACCCCTTCATTTTTTTACAGAACTACTGGTAGACAACTGTAGTTGTTTTGTTCTACCTTCTCCCCCACAAATGCTGAAATCATACGATTTTACTGTCTACTGTAGACCTTTGGTACCTGAAGGGTTATAGTTTTCTTCTCTCTTCCTAGGCAATTTACACTAGTACACCATTTGAAAAAATGTCTTTACTATTGTTTGGGATTTTCTTCACTGCCAAAATAAAAAAGAAATTCTACAGTTGCAAAATGCATGCTTTAATCCAGAAGTACAGTATACATTAATAATATTAACCAACAACAAAGCTTTAAAAAAAATATAAAAGGCAGGGGAAGAGCAATATTGCAATAAAGCACAAGGACTGAGTACTGACTCTGTCATTTTTTTTAAAGTTAAGATTTCAGAATAAATATCTTTATTTAAATAAAAAATTTAAAGTAGTAACTGATTACTTTTTTAAAAAAAGCTAAAAAGACAATGAAGATATAACTCACCAAAGTGCCAAAACCTAATGTCCAGAAATGCTCATTTCTAACTTCCAATACACCATCCAAAGTTGAAACCTGATTGCACACAAACATCCCCAAATATGAAAATAAATTAGAAGTTCCAAATCTCTTTAGAAATGTATTTTTATACATACAAAACTGAACAACATGTGATTTTCAGTATAGAAATAAAAGCTCGATACACAGAACAGATGACATCGGCTAATGCCACTGTTGCTTACCTTCTGTACTTTTGCTAGCCCTAAAGATCCAAATCAATCAAAAAAGATTTAAGGAACTTATTTCAAGTAACTCTTTCTGCCAAACTGCAGTACATTCTTAACTTGATATGCTGTAAGTCAACAGCTACCTGTACTCCTTTTGCTCCCCTAACTCGTATTTGTAAACCACTTCAATGGCAGCTCAAATTTAAATAAAAGCAGACTGCACTATTGGAACATATTTGTTCCAGATACCTGAATTACACTATTCACCTTTGAAAGCAAGATTCATATTTTCTACATGCAGCAATAAAATTAAAAAATAATTTTTTAGCAATCTTCTTGAACTACTCAGAAAAACTCTTCACATTGCTGCATGCACATTTAGTTAGCTGTGCTCACTGTGCTATGTATTATACAGTGACTTACCTCTCTAAGAAGTTTATCTAATTGGCCAATCACATGAGGTGGGGTCGTCTTTAAAAAGAAGAGGAAACAAGAGGACAAAAGTTATAATAAACATTAACTGTCCCTGTTTAAATAAGAAAGCCTTTAAGTCTGGTCTACGTACACAAGAGACCAATGGCATTAAACAATAAATTCTTATAACTTCCTGATGCATATTTCCACTATCCTTAAAATTCTTCTAACACATCACAAGTCTGCATGGGAACACTTAAAATAGATTTTAACATATTTTTTTTAATGGGGACATTTAATAAAACTGAAACCCCAAAATCCATTGTTTTGTGACACTGCCTTACCTGGAGTAGTACTTTCCCACTGTAGACACTCATGGGATACATGGTACCAAATGTCATCAAAGCAATTGCTATAGCAGAGGCTGTGTCTACAGCAAAATAATTGCTAGAGAGAAAGGGCAATTTTAAAGAAAAAGTGTTATTTACATTTTTGAAAGGCAGAGTAGCTTCCTTACAATTCTTTTTGGATCTTTTCAATTATACACAGATAATATTACACATACTAATCTCATTTGAACTGTACATCTTGGAAAATAGGCAGATGCATTCATGGAGTTGCAATGCCATTCATATAAAATACAGTTTTAGATGAGATCATTCCTTTCGTGTAAAAAATATATTTTCACATAGACTAGATACAAAAAGAGTTACTTTTTTAAAACAACAACTGTACGTACTTGATTTCAATGAGCATATAAGTAATGCAAAGAGCTAGAGCTCCAGCAATATCAATCAAGACAAAAGGGTTCATCCGTGGCAGAAAGATGCTACTTAATCCTGGAATGATTCCACAAATACTGTAACAAAGGAGAAAAAGCAGTTGTCAGCCAGCTGTTCATCATTACTTCAAAACCCCAAAGTTACACCCACTATTTCAGCACTTGACTTCAGATACACCTTGCTGTCATAGATATATGACAGCATATGATGAGTACTGTAAAGACCCTTCCAATTCTGCTCGAAGGCTGCTGTCAGCAAAAAATTAATCAAGTTTAGATATATGCCACATTCTCTCCCATATCTAATACTTGACTCTTGCATCTTTAAAAAAATTTGCTTTGAATCTATCATCCAATTTACAAAACATTATAATATACTAATCCTTATAGGTTTTTTACACGTTGAAATACATATCTTGTGCCAGTTTCTTTTTTTCTGGTAACACAGCTGGCTGTGTCAGCCATATGCAGAACAAGCACTTTACAGGTTCAGATACTGCTATTACACATATACATAACTCTTGGGGGGGTTGCATATCACTAGTCTACAATCCATCTGCCAGCTTGGAGTGCAAAAATGTTCTAAAGCCAAAGCTAGCTAATTCATGGAGTCTGAAAGGAGGATGGAGACCAGCTAGCTAAATAAGAGGAGACCAAACAAACTCATGAGGGAACCCTGGGAAAAGTTAGTTATTTATTGTTATCTCCTACCAATGGGAGTATGAAGAGAGAAAAGAACTTCTCTACTTCCCAGAGAATATAAGTGCATGTCATGTCCTGCAAAATTTAAAGGCAAAGACAACACAAAACGTTTTGTTGTTCTGTTTAGAGCCAATCTATGTTTAGACATCATGTGCTGGCCCACTCCTGTAAGAATGTTCATCAACATAATTATACACAGGTACAGATAATTTATAAGTAGGAAGGTTTCATATTTCCAGGAGTGGAAAGATTTAGGGAAATTTATTTCCAAGGGGAGAACATTAAAAAACCAAAACGGTGTGTACACTGGGCATGAAAGAATGCCCTGCTTTTCCCTCTCTGCCCTTCTCAATGCCTTGCCTGGCCCCACCTTCTGGGGCCTAAGAGGTTGTCTGTGAAAAAATTATCTTTTCAGAGATTTAACTCCTCTGCAAGGCAGGAGAAGGAGAAAAAGTATATATGGGAAAAGGTTCCTTCCAGGCAGTAAACACTTTCACAAGAGACAGAAATTCCTTATCTCCTCAAATTAGGTCTCCTGAAGAAGGTCTTCTATATCTACAACATCTGAAATAGCCATATAACACTAATTCTTAATTTTTATTGTTGGCATAATTGTAGACAGGTTCTCTCAAAACCCAGTAGTAATTCTACACTCCAAGTTACCTATCAGTGTCCTTCCTTACAACACCATATTTCTACACCGATAAAAGAAAAACTCTGCTACTGTCTGTAATTGCTATCCAAGATTTTTTGGTTTTTACATTCAAACTCCAGGTACTTGGGTAACCTTGAATCTTCCAAAGCTATTTTGCAGAGTTTGGGTCAGATGATGTTACATGTTGTGCCCATATAAAATCAATTCTTCTGCTTAACAAGGCAGCATTCTCTGCTTTCCTCAATTGTAAAAAAGATCATGGCACGCAGAAACAGATGGGCTTTGAAGCATGCTTAACATGTTTTACAATATGGTTTAACATTCTTATTTTGATACTTGGAAGAACATATACGGATTAAAACAAACTTTTCTAACATCTGACAAAATTATTTGCAAACAATGTTATCTTGCATTCAGATATCCAGTACAAGCAGGAAGTAGACAAGACGAATGAGCAACACTGCTTTCCCTGGAAGATACAGATTTTCCAGCGTCCTGCTGGACAGATGAGGTGTTTCCATAGCTATGTTTGAGTGAGTAACCTGTTCCATATATCACATTTAAACTCAACCATCTCAGGCATTTCCCAGCCCACAGAGATAAATAAACACAAATTGCTACAAAATACATCACTCAGGTAATGAATGTTGAGAAATGCAGCTCAAGTATGTAAAAGACAATGCTAGTCCTCCTGCTCATCCAAGGAGAATTACATACAATGTACTGAACACATCCATTCAAAAGGAAAGATATCCAGAAAGATGTGCTTACTTTAGATTGATCTATCTGGGAAATAGGTAAGACAGTGTTTGCTTTAGAGTTCATCCATCAGACCTACAGCTGGTAAAGGTATTTTAAATGCTTTAATACAACAGTTTATGCCTCAATGCCTATCCAAATTGTTATTGTACACACAACACCACCATTATCTTCCAGAAGCTAACAATTCTGAAAAACAATATACAACTTTACCTTCTACTAAGATCTGCAACATGCTCCTGAAGCCAACTTGTGCTGGCAGCTGCAAAAGAAAGAGAGTAATAAAGTTACCACAAGTAAAGATATCCAGTTGGAAGTAGGTAAGTTTTATTTTAAGGGAAGAATCCAATAAATACACTGTGAATGAGTAAAATATATCTCAACAGATGCACTGGCACTTGAAAAAAACAGTCTTTCCAAGCAGTAACTAAACCACTCAAGTCGTAATAATCTGAACCGATTAAATACAAATGTACTTGCAGATTACAACCATTACCTTTTATATAGTATGAAGTGTAATGTGTAAGTATAGACAATTAACAGTTAGCTGGAATGACTGCAAGGCTAATTCACAATGAAGAAGGTAAAAGAGCTATTAAGAAGAATCATTACATTAATTTATTTTTATCTGTTAATACATCCAAAAATGCCTTCCAAGTTCTGGTATCTGTCAGATGACCTTCACTGGTCGAACCCAAAAGACTGAAAATAAAGGGTACTACAGCATTAAAGTGATTCTGAATTTATCATATTAACGACTACATACTACTCAAGAGCCTTATAAGCAAACTAGAGCTGAAAATCAGATGGCAACTCTAAACTGCATGAAGTTATATAGTGGAGGTAATAGCAATGTACACCCACCAGTTAAGAAAGTTACCAGACAAGTTATGCCTTGATAAAAATAGGAACATTAAAATCTTTTCTCAATTCCTGTTATAGTTTCATTAATCACATACCTTCAGAGACATAAGCAAAAGGCTTATTCTTAATGGAAAGCATTGTAAACAAGTTGAAAAAGAGAGCCACGAAAGTACCAACCAGCAGTCGTCCCCTAGGGAGGGGAAAATAAGTATCTCAATTTCACATCACCACAAAACCACATTAACCTATATAAAACTATAAATATATATAAATGTATAGTAAAACTACGGTAATTACATCAAGCTGCAATTACTAGTAATGATATCGAAATACTTTGCTTGGTATCTTTCACTGAGGCTGAAAACAAGAGCAAGATAAACTAGTGAAATGCTTAATAACTGGCAGTGTATTACTGTAAGGGTTATATGAGCTCACTGAACTTTGCACATTCCTGCTATCACATTAGACTGTAATAACATTAAGTAACTGTTCTTAACTAATTACACATACACATACAGACACATGTTCGACCAATGAAAAAATGAAGAAATTGTCCCCTCAGCAGCACAACTAAAAAGCTTAGTTTCCTACAGAATTATGTTCTATGCCCCTAGCCTTCTTCTGGAACTACAGCTTCACCACATATCCTGTGTCCCAGACTTTTGCCAGGTCACACAATCTTTTCCTTAGCACATGTTCTTTATAGTCTTCATCATCTTTGCAACACCTTCAGTTCCCTCATGACCACAGCATCCTTCCCCTTAACATACCAGGCCTCCTAAGGGGCCTCGACAAGAAAGGAGAGTAACTAAACTAGAAAAACCAGCGATATGTACTTAAATCATTATTTAAGGGAGAGCACATTACATTTCAACTGTACCTTGAAAGAACTGCTTGTAAGAGATCTTGCACATCATAAGAAACAAATGCCAAGGTACCAAAATTCGGTGTTGAATGGACTTGCATAACTAATACATGCTAGATCAAGCATCAGAAATGTAAAGGGACACTGACACATTTTATATGTCAAAGTAATTTCTTACGTGTGTATCTCAGGCTGTTCCAGAAACCGCTCTGCACTACAAAAATAATTGAAAATTCAAGTTATGTCCATACAGTAAAACCTTCATACCTGAAGCATATTTTTACAGTTCTATAGATTTAGCTGCCCTTCATAAACAAAAACGGATGGATACAGTACTGCAAAAAAAATGAGTTGCTTAAATAAGCACAGCAACTTCTGTAAGCAATGAAAACACTTCACATCGAATCAAAGCAGACATAATTGAGATTTTTCAAAATTTCCCAAGTGTGCCACACAGGTGCTAGCTACCATGAATACTGCCTACGTGATAAAAAGATGCTCATAAACAAACATGCCAAAAAATACTGCTACTGCCACCACCACCAGTGTTAGTGACCATAACAAACTAAGTCTGAAATTCCTGCCTTACGTACGGCCTCTCGCTGAGCGAGGTCAAACAAAGTAGACATTGGATACTGTGGTGGACATACAGATCTTTTTGTTTTACCCACCAGTAAATTATCAATTGGGATGGAACAGAAAAGCCTATGAAAAGTGTTGATGTTGGAAAACTTGGAGGTGTTGACAGTGGGTCATTATTAGAATTCATTCCATTGTACTGTCAGTACAACTGATCAACCACAGAGAACAAAAGTTGTTAACACAGCCCTTTATAGAGAAATAGAGCCCTTGAATCAGAAAAAGGGAAGGTACACTGCCCCCCTTTTAAATTACAGGTGTCAACAGAAGACTCCTCATCTTTAAACATTAAAATGATTTTTTGGGCTAACCTCCTGAAACATATCCAAGCATAGATAGTATGTCAAATAATACATGAGCAAACTTTGAGGGAATGAAGAAGGTGATAGTTTAAACACCCTTAAGGTATTATGAAGCTGCTTTACTTCACTAAGTAACAGATTTAAAGGAGAAAAAAAAATAGAAAAGTTTTACTTGCTAATGAACTTAAAAGGAAAGATGCATAAGGAAATGTATTAATTACCCAACATTTTGAAAAAAATGTTCTCAGGAACACTGAATCTTTTTCTTGAGAGCTGTTTAACTACATTTATCAATTCCTACCATTATATCTAAAGCCTACACGTAGCATAATAAGTATAATCAAGCAGGTTTAGCAGTATTTTTAAAAAATACTAACTTTTTTCTAAAATATCTCTACTTGTTGAATGCCTGTGCTCTTGCTTGAGCTGGACCATAACGTCATAGGTTACAAAAAATTAAAGAAAACAGTACATTGCCCTACCTTTCTTTCAGTATAAAAAGAGCACCAAGCTGTGCCAGAACTGTAGATGCAAACACGGCCAGAACTTCAAACCTTTCAAACCTGAAATTTGAGAATTCAGTTTAGGAAGACTGAACACTGAACAATGCATCAAATAGAATCTTCTCTATGGAGGAACCAGCAGGATAGACCTACTCTTTCCAATTCCTTCAAGAGCAGATAGATGGAAAGAAACTGGAAGTTTTATGGAACGGGCACTACTTTGAATTTCTTTTAAGCCAATACTCCCCTTATCAGAGACAGCTTAAAATTAAACATTTCTTAATTCTTCCTGTCCCTCCCCTACTCTGTAACTGTTCTTTACAGGATCAGTCTTGGCCCTCCTTACCTTTGGGCTCTTTCACACACAGATTTATTACTCATGGCTGTCAGGGGATCCAGGCAATGACAGTCTGCAACATATTAAATGTTGCACTGTCAAACACTAGATCTTGTTATTAGTACTTACCCAAATGAATAGACTGGGCTGGGTTTCTTCATCATTACCCAGTAGCTTATTAGACATGTTATCAAACTGAAAAAAGGGGGAGAATTAGACTATGATAAATAACTGCAGCCTTTACAAATGGGATAATCTACAAATACACACTCGAACCACCAGAACAAATATAACCACGTCTTACCCTGACTCAACACCTCCATTACTGTCACAGTGATGGTTCTAATGAATCCAGAAAAGTCTGTACTTGGGAATAAAACCGACACTCCACAATGATGTCTCAGCTGGTCTCATAAAAAGGGTATCAAATAATTTTAGCAGCACGGTGGTCGGTCTAGTTCCTTATACCAGGAGACAGCCTAATACTGTCCTTATGGCGTGCTGTGCTCACAAAGGCTACCACCAACCTTCTTCACCCAGTCTAAATCAAGTTTACCACAACTCCAAAGGCAATGCGTTTTTCCACTGACACCCTGACACAAAACAGCACGACCTTTGTTTAATTTGCACGCGCTCCATAAATTCATCTGCAAGGGACCTGGAGCACACGAGACTAGGTACCCCAGAATCTGACTAACAGGCAAAGGTGATTTGAGAAAATCCTTGTAATACCGCCTGGTATCACACATAGTAATGAAAAGTACAAAGCAAAAGCCACGGAAAATATCAAAGTAGACGCACAGTAAATGCTTCTCTTAAATTTGCTTCTTGAACTTGCCTAGAGATACTGTAACCTGAGAAAGGCAATTTAATGGGAAGGAAGCTGATAAGCAAGATGGGAAAGTGAAAGAAAAAAGCAAAGAAAGCTCTCCATTAGACTGTTTTTTTGCTAGGAATTATGTTTAGACTCTAGAATGAGTCTCAGGCCATGCCAAGTGTTGCCTTTCTTTTTCACAGTGTAATTTCTCCACATTTACGGGCAAAACAGATTTACTCTCTTTGGCTCCACTGATGCACACAAGGTCTCATTTAACTGGCCATTCACTGGAAGCCACAGGTCTCCCTTGCTACCTTCTTTCCAAGTTTTTCCCTCACGCTGAGTATCTAGAGTTCCAACTATTTTATTCCCATGGTATCATTCTGAATTTTTCAAGAATGAGTCTCATTTACTTTGCCTGTTTTTATCCCTATTGACACCCTTGACTTTTTTTTAAACTGGAATCCATATGGATTCAATGTCATCTGTGCCTTATGCAGCCCTTTCATAATTAATGACAATGTTAAATCAGACTGGATCAAGAACTTATTCCTACAACTGATGAACAATCACATCCTCACAACCTGGTCCTCAGCTGTGCAGACTAAAAGCAGAAGCAGAGGAATTAATACTGCTCATATACAAAACAGTAAATTCATGTACTCAGTAAGACTATTATAAACAATCAGGAAGACAAGAAAAATAAAAGAACCAGAAATTGATCTGTTGCAACAGAATTACTGAGCACTGTTCACCCTTACAGCACATCAAAACTCTTGAAAAAGATTGCTGTGAGTTAGAATAATCCTCTAGTCCAACCAAAAATTAACCTGATGTGAGGCCAGAGGTATTCTATCTTCTCCTAAAACTCAAATTCCATAAAAAATTCCCCCAAGGTGGAAAAGGTATTTTGAGTCAAGATGACAAAACTCAGCAGATACAGATACAAAATTCTAAGAGAAATATGAGATTCATTAAAGTTAGATAACAATTGTAATGCTGTCATAGATTAATTTCAGTATTTCTGTGACTCCACCAACAATTCATTTTCCTTTCTGCCTGACTGCTACCATTATTTATAAACATTCCACTGTAAGTCATATAAATTACAGTATGTAGTGGACAAAATAGACTGCAGATATATACTTTTTATAAGCTACTGAGTTAGCAAGGAAGATAATGGAGGCTAACATTTTTAAAATACAATGTATTTTATGCAGTTTATTTCCCAATCACTTCTGTCAATCTGCATCTTTGATAAGAACTGAATGTATTTTATGCCTGTATTATCACTACTACCAAAAGGGCTCAGAACTATCATACTCAAAAGTAGTTTTAGTATCATTTTCTTAAGAAACCAGAAAAATACTAAAAGTATGTAATGACCTCATGGGAAGAGTGCCTGGGACCCAGCTCATTTGTATTTTTGAGACAGAATTATACACTCCTTGTTTTCTGAAGCTAAACCTGAGGATTACTTCACAACCAATGACTCTGGCATTAGGGAAACACTCTGAGTGAACAACCAGATGACAGTTTGATGCTAGATTCTGTTTTATGTTTTCTACACAGAGAATTCCATGGATGAAATGATTTGGAACTAGTCATTCTCAATACAGCTATGGTGGTTTCCATAACCAATTTATTGTGATGTCCCATTTTATATTCATTTAAGCGATATTTAAACTACTTCTTGTTTCTATACTGATGACTAAGTTACATGTGTTTGCATCCCTACATAAATTTTAAATGTATAGGAATATACAAAGACAGGCACAAATGAACAGTAAAGCAAAATGGGAAAAAACTCACCTGAAAAGATCAAAGATTGTCAAATATGTATAAGCAGTTAAAGCTGTAAGAAAAGCAAATATTATAAATGAATATCATTTTTCAATGCAGAAGTAACTTGTATTCTAAGTCCCTTTCGTGCAGGTCTTTTCAACCTTCTATCTACATAAACTGTCTCTGCTGATGGAACAAGTCTCTGTGCCTGTTCTAAACACACCAATGTCTTTAACATCAAAATGGTTGATTATGGCACTCCTAATTCTACTAAACCATATAATAATGCCCAGATAAAGGGCAAAATTTGTGACTAAGTTGTGACTGGGAATTTAAATATAAAAACGTCAAGAGATCTTCCAGTAAAACATCACTCACCAAAGCAAGAGAGCTCTTATGTGCACCACTGCAGTGAAAAGTAGGTCCAACAGAATTTTTTACTTGCTTTGCATCTCTGACCTAGCTTGAAACTGCAAGAAAACCTGTGTCAAAACTAAAAATGCACAGCATTCTATTTTCAGGGCAGAATATGGGAAGCACCTTGGAGCCCCTATTCAGAAGTAGAAGGTACGCATACCTCCCTGGGCCTGGCTAAGATGGAGTTCATTTTCCCCACAGCAGCCCCTATAGTGCTGTGCTCTGCACTGGTAGCTACAAAGGTGTAACACACCAGTGTCTTGGCTGCTGCTGCTGGGCAGCACTGGCACAGCATCAGCACTGTCTCCCAACACTCCTCTCCATCAGGGGATTGGGGGTAGGCAAGGGACACAGCTAGGACAGGTAACCAAAGGGATATTCCATACCATCTGACATCAGCTCAGATATAAAAGCCAAGAAAAGGAGGAGGAAAAGGGGGACATTTGTTATTTAGAATATTTGCCTTCCAGACCAATCACTAGAGTACTGAAGCCCTGCTTCCCAGAAGTGGCCAGACATCCCTCACTGATGGGAAGTAAGGAATAATTTTCTTTCTTCTTCCTTGTGCAGTTACAAATTTTTACTTTAGTAAGATGCCTTATCTCAGTCTGTGAGTTGTTTTCCATCTACTTTTCTCTCCCCTTTTTGTCTCCATGGCTTTGGTGGGCACTGTTCAGCCAAGGTTAACAGACAACAAAAACACTGAGAAGGGGCATTTCTGGAATCAAAGAAGCTTGTGTCATTTACCACACTACAAACATTTCCACTCAGCTGCAAGTGAGTGCCTCTGCATGTCACTAGTGCTGTTGATACAAGGAACAGGTTTGAGGATAACTCAAAAAGTCCACTGTTTTTCAGCCTTACAGATGAAGAAGGTACTGCAGGGAGCAAATGACCAGCAGGTCTGGAAAACCTTTCACCCATCCACACTTACCTGTGAAAAATGCCTCCAAAGTGACTATGGCAAACCACTTTCTGAACCTGGCTCTGTAGCCACTTAGTTCCATTAAGTGCTGAACTTTGCTTTTTCAGCCTATGTGAACTTCCCAAGCTAAGAAAGACATGGCACTTGGTTGTAGTTTTAGTACAGGAGAGCCACCTACCTATGCTGTTTGTAGAGCTGCACCACATGAGCAGGAAGCCAATACATATCAAATTTATAGCACCGAACAGCAAAATCTTCCAGGACTGTGGACGAGAATAAATATGTATTTTACACCTTCCAAAATTCACAAGACAAAAATATATCTATCTCGTTTTAAAAAACTATATTGCAGCACTTCATCCTGCAAACAGAACTGGCTTCTCCTCCCACCCAAAAAGTGACCACTCATTTCAGAACAACAAGTTATTTTATTTCAAACTTTATAGATTATTTCAAAACTCATTTACAAACAGCCTTTGTGCACCATGCTTAAAATACCTTTCTGACCTAAAAAAAAATAAAAAAATCACTCCTGTATAATATTTGCATTATATTACAGCACAAACCATCTGACTCTCTTGGAGACAGACTTGTGCAACTTTATACAAGTGGGTTCCTTTTTTCTGTGCTGAAATTTTGGTCTCAAAAACATCTGCACGTATTCAGTTTAAAGTTCTGCTGAACACATTAAACATAATTGTGGAGAACAGGGACAATACACAGGAAGGAATCCAGCTTCAGAGCCGGATTTTTTTAAGAACAGCTAGAAAATTCCAAGAAAATTCTTCAAAATATATTTAAGGTAATTAGATATTGAAGCTTATCACAGCTAATGTATTATTAATTTTTTTAAGCAATACTTACTCTTCTATCTGCTGCAACCAACCTAAATTCATGTGTTAACTTTCCAACCAATGATCTCTGTGATTTGCGGAACAGGTGTATTGTCCCCTTAAAAAATAAATAAATCAACAGTTTATTAAAAACTTTACTTAAACCATAGTTTAAATTAGCAAAAAGGAAATATTCATTTATGAGCTATTCCCATATTCATATCAAAGACTCAGAAAGCGTTTTTTGTTAACTAGAAATGTCTCACAGACATCAAATACAACAGTATTTGATGTAACCATTTCACACGGTTATTGCATTGGAAAATGATGAATTACTCAGAATCAGGCTTTACTTTGATATAATCCACAGTTCAGGTTCACTGGAAAACATACTAAAATACCATTTAAAGAGTGGGGTTTAGCTTTTATTTAGATATAACTACTACTGCTCGACAATACAAATATTTTTCTCTATCAAAGCACACTTTTCCACCCAAAGCCAACAGATTTATTAAACAGGAAAAGACTGTTTATGTATCTATGGAAGAGAACCCATCAGAGAAGTAAAAACAATGCTGGCATTATCTGTGGTGTGGCGGACACAGGGCCAGTAACACAAATGAGAGAAACAATCTCAGTTATGGCTTAACCTAAACATGCACAGTAGAAATGGTCACTGGAGGTGCTCCCTCTCCTCACTTCCAGTGACATGCAGGTAAGTTTTTCTGGTATGGAGAGGATGTATGTGCACACAGGAGATGGGAGTCAGGGCTCTCCTGAAGGCATTGACAGGGAGCAGACAATTCATCAACCGTAACACTTAGCTCCCCTCCATCAGAGGCCCCAAGCTTCTCATCAGTTATCCTCCATTCTGCTCTCCCCACAAAGAAGCAAGCTTTCCATGTTTTTCCATGGTTTGCAACAGAAATCTGTGGGCTTGTAGTGGATGGTCTGTCGCCTGCAGCAATTCGGGGCTGGATGAGGTAAGGTTTGATTTTAAGCTCTCACACCATAACTGCTAGCAGAAGACAAAAAGCCTAATGGGCTGGTAACCAAAGCAAACTCCATTAACTCACAAACATCTTTAACAACATAGCTGTATTTTATATTATCTGAGAAATACATGTGTGCTATGTATCAAAATTAAAAATTAAACTTTTACAGATACAAAGTTTAGCTCGTCTGGGGCCAAACATGGGCACTTATTGTTGTCTTTACTAGCAAAACACTACATGATGATTTCTTTCTCAGAGACATGCAGGATGGCAGAACACTTCTGAAAGCTTTTCTAACAGGCAGTGGACTGCCTGCTTATGAAGACTGCTGTGTTACAGAATCACAGAACACCCCGAGTTGGAAGGGACCCACACGGATCCTCAAGATCCAACTGCTGTCCCTGCACAGGACAATCCCAAGAGTCTCACCGTGTGCCTGAGAGCATCACCCAAACGCTTCTTGAACTCTGCCAGGCTGGTGCTGTGACCACCGCCCTGTTCCAGTGCCCAGCTGCGAAGAACATCCTTCTAATACCCAACCCAACCCTCCCCTGACACAACCCCAGGCTATTCCCTCGGGTCCTGTCACTGGTCACCACCGGGAAGAGATCAGTGCCTGCCCCTCCTCCTCTCCCCCCTACGAGGAAGTTGTCACTGCCATGAGGTCTCCTCTCAGTTTCCTCTCCTCCAAGCTGAACAGTCCAAGTGACCTCAGCTGCTCCTGTACGGCTTCCCCTCAAGGCCCTTCGCCATCCCCTTGGCTCTCCTTGTAGCCCCCGTCCCATTTCTTTCCCACACGGCACTGTGTCCTTTGCCCAGGCACACCGAGCCGCACCTCCCTGCCTACCGAAGGAAGCCCTGCTGTGCATCCCCTGCCACAGAACCCCGTGCAAACCCACGGCCCACCGCGGCTCCCCCAGCCCCGACCCGCCGGTGGGGGCAGGAGGGACCCCGGACGACCCCGCACTGCGGTCCCGCCCCCAGAGCCGCGCCAGGAGCGTCTCTGCAGCGAGCCCTCGGCGTCCGCTCCAACAGGTGACAGCACCTGTTACCGATGCCGATGGCACTTCACTGGTGCTCGCCACGAAAAGGAAGCGCTTCGCCGCCCGGACGGACACGCAGACGCGGCGGCCGTTCCCACAAGAACGGCTTCTCCCCTTTCGGGAAGCGAGCGGCAGCCCCGCGCTCTCACCGACAGCACACGGCAGCAAGGGCACTGTAACCTGCCCGTCCTGAGGCGAGTCCCAGCTCCCCGACCCAAACCCCGGAGGCTCAGACCGCAGCCCGGCTGTCTCCCTCCGGACGCCCCTCCGGCAGCGCGGCCCGCCGCGGCCTCGGCACCGTCCGCCCCTGCTCGCCGCCCGGACCGGCTGCGTTCCGGGGGAGGGCGGATTGCTCCGGGCAGGAAACACCGCCCGGAGACAGCGGCGCCCCGCGCTGCCCCCGGGGCCGTGCAGGGCCGCACCAGCCCGGGGGCCCCGCGGCGCCTCCGCCCCGGCGAAGGACGGGGCGCTTCCAGAGGCCTCCTCGCTCCGCGTCCCACGCGCGCCTCCCCCGGCTCCCTCCCGCTCCCCGGCGGGCGCCACTCACCATATTACTGCCCGCAGCGGAAGAGACGGCGCCATGCGAGGCCGGAAGGGGCGGGGGAGGCTCCGGTCGCCGCGGCAACGAGCGGGCCCGGGAGGACACGTGGCGGAAGCGGCGCCCGCCCCGGAGCCCCGTCCCGCCGCCCCGGGGGATGCGCGGCCGGACCCGCCCGCCCTCCGTCCCTCCCCCCGTCCCTTCCCTCTCAGCCAGCAGCAGGCAGTGGTGGTGGCGTGCCCGCAGCCGTCCCTCGGGAGATGCGGGTCATACACACGGCCGCACCGCATTTCTGCGGCTTGTCTGCCTGCGAGAATCCAGAGGGCTCCAAGGGGTGGTCACGATCACAGAATCACAGAATTGATTGGGTCGGAAAAAAACCCTTTGAGATTATCGAGTCCAACCTATGAGCGAACATCACCATGTCAACTAGACCATGGCACTCAGTGCCACGTCCAGTCTTTCCTTAAACACCTCCATGGACACCTCTCTCGGCAGCTCGTTCCAACATCCCATCGCCCTTTCAGTGAAGAAATTCTTCCTTGTGTCCTACCCGAGCGCCCCCTGGTGCACCTTGAGGCTGTCACTGGTTGCCTGGGACAAGAGACCAATTCCCACCTCGCTACAACCTCATTTCAGGTGGTTGTGGAGAGTGATGAGGTGCCCCCTCACCCTTCTCTTCTCCAGGCTAAACACCCCCAGCTCCCTCAGGCGGCTTTTCTAGGACTTGTGCTCCAGACCCTTCTCCAGCTCCGTTGCTCTTCTCTGGACCTGCTCCAGCAACTCAAGTTGAGCACCATCCTTCCTGAAGTGAGGGGCCCAGAACTGGACGTAGTACCCAAGGTAGGCTCTCACCAGGGCCGAGTACAGAGGGGCAAACACTGCCCTGGTCCTGCTGACCACACTATTTCTAATACAAGCCAGGATGCCATCGGCCTTCTTGGCCACCTGGGCACACTGTTGGCTCATGTTCAGCGGGTTCAGCATCCCCAGGTCCTTTTCCTTTTCTCCAAGCCACTCCTCCCCCTGCCTGTAGGGCTGCATGGGGTTGTTTTACCCCAAGTGAAAGACCTCGGCCTCTAAGTTACTGAAGCTCATACAAGTACCTTGTATGCCACCCCACTGCCTTTCTGAGGTTTATCTACCCACTGCCTGCAAGAATCCAAGAAAATGGGTGATGTGGTAGTCACCATTTATTGCAGCAGCTCTACAAAGACGGGTTTGCTCCCCAGTATGAGGAATCCTCTGTACAAAAATACACCTGAAGCCATGCTAGCATCACCACAGCCAGCCTTCGCTCTACTCAGCATTAGTGGCAGCCAGGATGCTACTTTCAGAAGGGATTTTCTTTTCCCCAAAAAAAGGACACCCAAAGGAAAATAGCTCTCCAAACTACAGGAATGCTGCGGAAAATTTAGTCACTTTGTTGCATGCTAAAATTCTGACAACGGCTCACATTTCTCTGAATATGTTAAAACATAAGAAGCATTACAGTCCAGAAGAAGAATCCACAGGAATCTAACCCCATCCCGAAGTCTGTTGCAGTCTGAAGCAAAAAGCAGACATTGAAGGAGGATTCTGCTAGCAACTATTGCTCCTGAGGCTCTTGGAGCAGAGGGACACGAGGGCTGAAAGGTGACAGCAATCCCCTCGTGTGGGCCGATGAGCAAACTGTTTAACTGTGCCCAGTTCTTTCTGTCAGAAGGAATGGGCATAGGAAGATCACTTTGCATGGAACCAGCATTCACTAGAACAAAATTCAGACCAGAAGTCATCCTTGAAGTTCTGATAGCTCTCTTAAGGAAAATCATGTTGCAAAACACTTGCATGGGATTTAATGAACCAAATTATTTACTCACAAGACACCTTATTATTGCATTTGCAAAATAAGTAGAAGAGACAGCAACAAAAATAGAAGTGAGCTATTTTTCTGTATATTTATATTTAAAACAGATTATTGTGTATAGTAAGATACTTTAAACAACCTTCTCTAACACTGCCCTTTGTTCTTTCAACAGTCTATTCAGCTGCCTACTGCTCTTAAAGTAGTCAAAAATGTTACTTGCATCTCATCTGTCCTGTAAAACATACCAAAAGACTTACCTGACTCTGGATGAGAGAGAGCCCTGTACATCAAATGAAACCAGGAACAAACCACTGTCTTTTATCCAGTGGCTGGGAAGCAGATTAATTTCTGTGTGCATTTGCAGAGCATGTAATTGCATTATTGATAAAAAAAATAATTTTTATATTCCAGATTTTGAGTGTTATCTGGTCCTTACACAACACAGTATCATTAATTAAGAACAACTATCAGACTGGACAGGCAATTGTATTCCATGAGACACGTATTTAATCTCCAAGACCTAAGCTGTTGGCTGTAATCAAAGATCTTTTTCCAGAATACAGAAGTAGTTATGGAAACATTTTCAGAAAATACATTTTCCTTCTATAGAATTTGCATGACAGGTAAGAGAGTATCAGCTGCAGCTGCTGCCTCCACTCAAATTTAACCAGGAAATCAGAAACCAGGTGAACTACCATGGCCACATTTTTTTCTGTATGATTTGCTTCACAGAGTTGTTTGGTTACTTTATTATTGACATATTATCAGGCTTTTTGATTATTTCATGTCTTAGGGTATTCCCAGAAGAGGGCAATAGTTAGCGTCTTCTCAGAAGACAAACACTACAACTAACAAACAAACAAAACTAACAGCCTTCTTACAACTGAGGCAATTTTTAGGCCTTTCAGAAATTGCTAAAATGAGATTTGGGAATAACAGAAGCTACAGTATTAAAATCAGCACATTGTTTTTAGAGTATACACTTGCAAAGTGAAATCTTCAAAAGCATTTGGTAAAACCAATACACTTTGCTCAATAGGTTGTTTGTAGGCTGATATTGTGAAAAACACCTTTTTTTTATAGCTACAATACAGCACCTGGAATAAATAAATCATGTGTGTTAAGAGGTGGATTTTAGTTAATTATATTTTTCTGCCTTCAGCACTGCATAATGTTTTCTATATTATTATTACACACAGAATAAAAAATGACTTAGAGAAAGTTGCATAACTGTCTTTTCCAGAGCCATGTGAGCCCTTGTAGGAAACAGGCTGCATTTCACAAATTAACAAAGTATTTGGAAATTTGCAAAAAGATGGCATGAGTCAAAAATCCCAAACAAATCCACAACAAAAAGTCCCCCCAAACAAACCCCAACAACTTTAAACCTACACTTTTGTCACTTTTCTCTGGCAAACTCAGAGCCCTAAAATACAAACAGATTTTCATCTGAGATATGCCTGCACCTCACACTAGGCATGCAGCTTTATCTCACCATCTTCACTGGAATGGGCAAAATTCAGTAAATCCAAGATGCTTCAGTCCAGGGCAATCTGCCAAATACATAATCTCTGTAGAATTCATTAGATGTAGCAAGTGGTGCAGTTTTTTTTGCCACTCTTGCTTCTTCGCTAATTTTAGTTTATCTGGGCATCTCTTCTACAAGAATAGAAGTCTATTTTACCTCCAGGAAGTAGCATTTCAGCCAGAAAGATACTGGATAATTACCCTGGATAGATAATGTCTGTTTTTCTATCCCAAGCAATTACTCCTTGACAGAAGCAGAAATAGCTCATATGCTTCAGTCCAAAACATTGGAGTTTCTTCCTCATTGCTGTATTGATTTTTATTTGGCTTGCTTGTTTTAGCAGTGACTGACACAATAATGAGGTCATGGCTGCTTTCTGAGAGCACGCTAATGCTACCAGCCATGTAATATTAAAATTACTCTTAAAAAAAAAAAGTTTGATTAATCTTATCTTTGGGACATAACTGTAAGAACTGAATATCCCAGCAGTTGTTAGCAGCCCAGACACAGCCTCAAGACAAACAAACAGTAAGGAGATGGGGATAACGGAAGAATTTAGATTGTTAACTCAAAATTTACAGCAGCACTCTCTCCCAAGCAAAAGAAAAGGTGCCATTTTGCAGACAAGTAAATTGGCCCCAAATTTTTCAGGACTTCACCATGACCACCAGATTTAGTTAGGTGAAAAACCTCCTGGTTTTCATCATGATCTAGCAAGACTAGGATAAGCACACACTTTCAGTTTCAGCACATTTATTTAGGAAGTAGCACTTCTGTTTACATTAGTTTTAAGAACTTATGTCCTTTATAAACTCATTTATTTACATATTTATTGTTCCATCATCTGGTATACAACACTTGGTCTGATGTTTGGGTTTTTTTTTTCAACCAGCAGCAATTTAATGGGCTTCAGGTTCAATGAAAAAGCTGTTAGTTTTGGACATTTTATCTGATAAACAGACAAGAAAACAGCAAGAACAGGACAAATGCAACATTTTATTGTAAAGCTAAAGCTATGTGACTGCTCATCATGCTTTTTTACATTGCTTATTAGTAAAATGGTGTTTAACATTTCAGAAAACATTCTTAAAAGAACAATGAAACAAAAGTGCTTCAAAACAACAAAATACAAATATTAACCCCATCCCAGACTGGAGTTATCCGATATATTTAACAGGGGTAGGGGATGGTGTTTTGTCTCCACCTTTGGTTTTTGTCACTTTAACACAGATTTCTGAAAAATACTGACTAGCCCTTCACAAGAGTAGAAATTTGAACCATGTGGCAAAAAGAGTTTCTTGGTTTCCAGTCCCTGTGACTGGTGTGCGACTATTAGAGAAAACACTTTCTTCCCCACTCCTAATGGCAAAAAAATCTGTGTAACTGACAGGCTAGACCCCTGGCATCTTTGAGAATATGCCTGTATTAGCTCACTACAAAGAACATTGACCTTTTATCCTCAAAGATGCTTCTCTGAAGAAAGAATTTTAAGAAGTCCATCTATGAAGGCAAGGAAAGTCTCACAGCCAAACAAGGTTGATCACTGCAGTTTCCAGAAAGTGTCAAATATTTGCACATCTAAAGATCAGGCTCTGAGGAAGTGTTTAGCCAATATATTTAATCCACTGGAGGACTGTGTATCTTGCCAATTATTGCCAAACTCAGGAGGTAGTTATTGGCAAGGTAATAAGTTTCCACTCCAAGACAGTTTTAACAATTTACACAAGAAGCAGGAAAAACAGAATATACATTTCCCCACACTTTACAAGATGATTCTGTATTTGCAGGAAGTGATAGATTAACTTCCTCATCCTGTGGAATTATACTTACAATTTTTAAAAGAAAAAAATATTGAAAATTATAATTAAAGAAAAAATTCTAAAAGAAAATAACGGACCCATTAGTCACCTCTTAAGATGTCTGCAGATCATCCTAAACATGAAAATCCACACAGATCAGTAAAACAACATTCTTCAACTCTAAATAGCAGCTCGGGAGAAACTAATAATGTAACTGCCTCTAATCAGCACAATGACTGAGATAACTAGTTGCATTCACTACCTGCTTGCTACTCTTCATTCCATTTTTGATATCTGGTATAAGTCCCTAACAACTTAAAACATCACAAAACCTTGAGGTGCCACAGACAATGAATGAAAACCTGGTTAAGCTACAGTAGCACTGGGAACCTCCCCAAGCTGCCACATGCAGGAGCATCATTGAAGCGCTGGAGTAGCTAGAGAAACATGTTTTAGGCACAGCTATGCATTATCCATGTCTTGGGGAGGAAAGCACTACAAAAATCTAGGGCACAAACTCTCACCATAGGTGATTAAAGAAACCCTAAGTAAAATGCTATTTTCCAGTCTCAGAACAGATGCCTCAGTTAAATTTGCCAGCATTTTCTGACTTCAGTGATCCCAGTACAAAGCACTTAAATTTCACAAGATGGACTTGACAGCAGTGCCAAGCAGTTTATTCTAAACCCACTTGTTTAGAATAGAAAAAATACTATTTATTCTACACCAGAAGGTAAGGTTAATTGAGTTATATGTATAAAAAAATGTCATTTTAAAAACATTTGAGAGAATCTAACAGTGAAACCAGCTATGGCCTCTAATTAGTGCAGTGACAACACTCCTCAGTTTAGAGATCCCATTCTTCTCCATTTTAAAGTGTTACTATCACATTTATTATCTACTTAAAGCAACTTGCAGGGCCATATTTAACAAAACTGTACTAGCAACTGACTTTCCAAAGTAGAGTCAGTTCAGACATCTCAGGGGCCTATTTCTAATATACTAAACTCTGTAAAGTCTAAGAAACTAATTTATATGTGCATAAATACCCTAGATTTAAGGCTTAGCTTTAATATTCTGTGTTGGTTTTGTCTTAGCCACAAAGAGAGAACCTGTAAAGATTGAGTATAGTCTACAGAAAAGTCAAGATTAGTAAAGGGAACATGACAAATTCTCTTTTTAAGATGTTGCTTGAGTTTCCCCCTCCTGTTATGCCACCAAAAGTAGCAACCTCAAGCCTGAGATGACATTGTTCTTCCAACATGCAGAAAGACAAAAGGTGCTGCTCCTCCTTAATAAAAGGCTGGAACATGCTTAACAAAAGCAGAAAGATGTATGAAGGTTGTTAAAAAACACAGGGTGCCTGGATCGTTTTTATTTTCCTTCCTCCAATCACTGTCAGACTTTAAGTCAGTAAATCAGACAAGCCACTTCCTAACTAATTCAAAAAAGTGGGTCAAGTCACTCATTCATTAGCAGTGGGCAGATTCACAGGGAAAGAAAAATGCAAAGAAAGGAAAAGACAGAGCACTAATGTAATGCCAGTCTTTGCAAAGGCTAAAAGCACCAAAGCTGCTGTCCTGTGTATCCTAATTCAAGATATTGTATTAGAACATAACCTGATTTCATGGAAAATACAGTTGCAAAGTTCAATCTATGTACTATAGATTTACAGGTAATTTAGGGTCTGGGTTTTTAGGGGGGGAGTGGTGTTTCACGGGGGTTTTTGGTTGCTGTTTTACTCAGATCTCCTCTTACACACAGTTAATCCAACACATAGACAAAATCACTGAGCTGGGACTCAGCACATGTAAAATGTGGGGCAATGTAAATTGCTGTGGGGCAAACAGATGTTGCAGAACAAAATTTTGTTCTTTTTACTGTGTTCCAACACTAATTTATAGAACCGTAGTTCATCCATTAAGCAGAAAACAATCAGGACATACCAGACAACCAAAAACCAATGCACAGGTTCTCTGGACCTGAACTGGTTGCACAAACAAGTGAAAGGGATGGTCCCCTTCCTTTGTGAGGAAGCAGCTTGTGACTCTAACCCTTTGTGCTGCATACTGGTGCTGCTTTAGCAGATGGGAGCTTCTACCTCAACATTTCAGGTACCCATCCTAAGCCAATAATTATGTCTTTGAAATAAATAATCAGTATGTTCCTCAAAATTAAGTGTTTTATAACAATCACTCAAAACCAGAAGAGTTACCCTCAATGTTCTCACTTGTAAAGGATCTCAAGGGAAGGCTACAAAAGCTTTATGAATAAAACAACCAAGGGTCTTTCTTAGCTGCAGCTATTTGGCAGATGCTAATACAACAGTAACAGTCACACTTAGCACTAACAAATCTATTACAAATATGGATCAAGTCAGCCAGGATCTCCAACAACAGAGACAGTTTACTGAAGACAGCACTAAGGCAAAGAAAGACATGAGATTTAAGAATCTGAAATCTTCTTCAGAAAAGTGAATCAGAGAAATGAAGTCACAGATTTCATTCACGTCAGGACACACATTTGAGAGAGTCCTATCTTTAGAAGGCTAGAATTGGTTTGGTTAGACTGTTTCAAAAGGCATACTAGTGTAACACAATCTTCTCTGATTTGATTGCTTTTAACCTTAAGACCAGTTAAAAGCACCTCTAGTTAAAAAAAAAAACAAACCAACAAACAAAACCAAACCAGAATCCCAATCATATTGCATTTCTGCATCTTGAAAGTTTGACAGTTTCTGCTTATTTAATACTCAATACCACACAGTGAGCACAGAGTCCTCTGTGAGTATTACTATACTTACACTGCATCTATCAGCTAGGGGGTTTTTTCATATATACATATATTATTTATAGTCAATTTTCAGGTGAGTAGTTCCAAAAAATAAGTTAAATGAAAAGTTAAAAACAAATTTTCTGTTAAGACCAAAAGCAAAGAACTCTTATAACTTATTTTAATTAAAACAGCTGTAAAAAATATGCATTTTTGCAATATCACTAAGTTGGGAAAGTTGTAAAAAACCCCAAACCAACCAAACAAAAAACAACCCACAAACCTGCTTCAACAAGGAACTAGTGTTCTGCCTTGTGAACATCTGTGTTTAATCTATGCAGAATCTGTAAACAAGATGTTGGGCCTTTAGAAGGCAAAGTTGCTTTCCTTTATTACAGTATTTAAAGGCTATCACTTAAGAGTTTGTTTTCTTTAGTAGCTTGTCATTTATATAATAAAAACCAGTATTCATACAAAGATGCAGTTTCTTTTTAAAAAAGCAGATCAGTTGAGTGTTTCATAGTTTAATATATAAACCTAAACATATGAAAGCTATAAAAACATGAATGTGTGCCATGTATTAAACATGTAGCCTCATATTTTAATGCTTACATGTGGAGATTAAAAAAATTATCACAATGAAAATTTTTCTTTCAATTATCATAAACAGACCAAAATACAGAGTAGAAACACATCATTTCTGAAACTTGACAATTAGCATCACTTACTCTCTCCAACATCAGCTGGGCTCAAGTTGTACACCAAAAGCATAAGCTCACATTCTACCCATGGAAGCGTTACAAAATGCATTAAGAGAAAATACTGCCAGTAAATGAATGTCTTAGTCTAGTCTTTTATTTAGTTTGTGGGGTTTTGTAAAGACAGTTTGAATTGGTTTTAAAGGGTTGGGTGTTTTTGCTGTTCTGCTATCAAAGGTCTTCAGAACTGTTCTGTGAACAATACAGTCACATTGCAATAAAACAAAAAGACAAATAATAACAGACCAGCTGCTTTTTGTTTTAATAATCATCATTCCCCAATGCTGTTCTTCTTCTCTGCATAGGGAAACTGTTTTATTTGGCACATAAAGGATAAAAAAGTCAAAAAATGAACTAAAGTTTACAAACTTCCAAATTGAACATCATTGTTCCATGGTGCTCATCAATGTCATGGCAAAATTAAAAACAAAAAACCACACACACAACATAGGGAAAAGGCCTTCCAATGATCAATATCATCAGAGCCTTGTAGCTGAAACAATATACATATATTATTGTTCAAACCATAATCGGATTGCTAGGAATCTTATCTCAAGTCCTATTGTGCTCTTACTTACAGTGTGGAAATCCTCACTAAATGGCAAGGAGGCTTTGATGAACACATTTCGCATTGTATAATTTTTTTATCTCAAGTTTTAATGCAGATACTTAAATATCTGTAAAGTCCTGTAAACTCTGGCTGCTTTCCAGTAGTCTGCACCAACTGCTCCCCAGGCAGCGCTTTGTTTCTCTTCAAGTAGTGTTTCACACTGTGGTATCTCCAAAGTCCTTGTTCCAGCGAATATATGCTTCCAAGGTCTGAGGGCTCAGACTGCGCTTTATCTTCTTCAGAGACTCAGTGAAATCTGACAGCTTGATATTTCTCATCTAAACAGAAAGTGAAAGGCATCAGGATCATAAATGGTTTATGTACTTCAGTTTGTTGAGGAAGTACTTCAGTATTCACTTTTAACAAAGCATACTCCAACAAGTGCCGCGCTTTATGTAAGAAAAGTGTTTTACAGTGAGAAGAGTCATTCACCGGAACAGCCTCCCCAGGGGTCTCTCCATTGCTGGAGGTTTTGAAGATGTGATTGGACAGGGTGCTAAATAAGCTCATCTAGGTTCACCTGCCCACAGAAAGTTGCACCAGAGAAGGTCTTTCAAGGTCCCTTCCAACCTGGGCTGTTCTATGACTCTGTGACCTGATGCAAGAGTCTTGTCATTTAAGACTACCAGTATTTACCATTTTTAATAAACTAACACTTGGTAATAGCACCATCTGTCTTGTTATTTCATAGCTCCTGAGACTGATTATTACTTCCTGTTTCACTAGGTGGTGCCAGCTGGTGCATATGAGGGCAGAAGAACAAATGATCACAGATGCTGTCAAGATCTTGCAGCAAATCTCTTCAGCTTATCACAGCCTTAGCTGTGCCCTCAAGCTAAACACAAAAGGCAACTGAGAAATTAAGATTTGCTGTGGTTTGCACACGCATTTGAACAGAAACGTTTGTACAGAGGACCAACTCTTCTCTTGATGTTTACAGGTGCAAATTGTGGTGAGAAACTTAAGTATTTTACTTTAGGATGTTCCAAGTGAATGAATATAAGTACCATACATACATACAAACACGCAAATCTGTTTTAAAATCCCTCAGAGGTTCTCCCTAACTGCTTTATGTAAATATGGGGTGGAGAGGCTAGAAATAATGTAATACTTCTAAGAATGTTCTGGGGGAGTAACACTGTGAGAAAAATAAAAGCCAGCTCTCTGACAGCTTCAAATAGGTAACAGATATTGCAGTTCAGTGTGAAGGAAAAGACAGGACTAAAACTGACAGATGAAACAAAGAACAACAGACACTGTCAGAGGAAGTGGTGCACTTAAGCCTGATAACCAACAAACTACACAGAATGAACCTCAGACATCTGAGGACAGATCTTCTACTCAATTGCTATTTCTAAAGAATTTTGTTCAATGAAGAAGTGATCAAAAAGGATAATACAAAAATTATCCTAGGTATTTTGTATGATACTACGTATATAAAAAAAAAAAGGGACCTCAAAAGTTTCTAGCGAGCATGCACTCTATTCAAACACAACTGCTGGAACAGCTTACCTCACTGGCAGACATGTTCTTCACCTGTTCTGGTTTTAATTCTGTAAAAATAAAAAAAGATCAGTGAGTTTCAGAAAACAACTTTCATCACTTCTGATAACTAAAACATGTTAAAAGCACTTTTCTTCTAGAAAAAAAAAACCCTGCAGGTAAAAATTATACTTTTCTGCCTCAACACAGTTTCCTGTACAGAAAGGTACATGGTGTTTTTGCCTCGTTCTTCCCCATTTATCACCTCCATCCACATCCAGGCTGCTCCCACACTCAGTCACTGCAGATGCAGTAAAAAATGGTAACAGAATTAATCCTTCTTCCTAAAGTACGGGAAACAGCACACAAGCTAAAAGACTCATATTACTACTGGAACCCACAACCCCCCTACTCCCTACTCAATTTCAGGAAATAGAAGGTACAGTCAGCCAAGAACACAGAAATAAAATCAGGCAGGGCACATCAAAGTGCTTCTTGCCCTATGCTGCCCTCATGGGATCTAATCTTTCCCATATCATTCACCATTTTACTTTTTTTTTAAAAAAAACTTACAATGCTGTTATGGTATCGACATATTACAGCAAACAGTTTTCTTTGAGGGTGCAAGAAAAAGAATCTAGGCAGGATTGGCATGGCTGATAATGAAAAACCTTTTTAAAAATAAAGTGTTTTATATGGAAGCCTAGAGCAGGTGGAAGAAGTATGTAGCACAAGGTTTCACGGTCTCTTCTCAAAATGGACTTGGCGTGAAGTGCATTGTCAGCAAAGTAAAGCCTGCATACCTGAATTCATACATTATTCATTTCACCACTCTAAATAAATAAATATATCCAAATTCTTAGGAGACACGATGTCTCTTACAAGAGCCACCTAGTGAAATTCTGTTTCCCAGTTACTACGCAGGATTTTGGAAGCTGTGCTTACAATCTCAACAGCTGAAAGAAAGAAGGTAAAAAATCATTTTCCAACAGCTGCTTTCAAAGAGATGGTGCACTGGCAAAACTGCATGCTAGGGAATTTTTGACTCAATTATAAAAATAATAAAACAAACACACCCACAAACAATGCACAGACCTCTCCTCCCCATGTATCATTTAGGAGAGTTGGACCAACTTTTATTTACACATAATAGGTTGATATTACAGAACCTTTCTGTTCTGCCTGCTTTCAGTACCTTTCTGTCAAGTAGGACAACACATCTGTAAACAGAAAGCCAACATCAAATCTAAACAAAATCCCACAACTGATGTCCACTAAACAAATTCAGATGTGGCTACTGGACACATAATAACTAGCTACTGAATCAGAAATGTTGGAAAAAACTATTCACATTAAAACGGTGATTTACTAAGTTGGAAATGTCAAAGGAAGAACTAATGTACTTGAAACTTTAAGAGTCACAATAGTCAGATTGAAAAATAAAAGCAGCCATGCCGTTCCATCCATACGTAAACTCCGCCCCCACAAAATCACTTGTTTCTGTTTGCTTTGCTTAAGACCTGAAAGAGATTTTGCCCCCTTTTTATATAAAGACAAGTCATGCAGTCAGAGAATGCTACTTAGGTAATAACTTAGATACAACAGGACTGACATCAGCCTCAGAAAGACATACTAGTTAAGAATCCGAGAAACCTTCAAAAAACATTTCACCTTGCTTTTCTCCTAAGACACAAGAATTGTCTGTTTCACATGGTGAAATACTAAAGGGGTTTGTGTAAGGTTAAGTCTTATAAAGATGCCATTATGAAAAACGGACTAAAATTTAATGTGAAAAGCTTAATTTCAGAAGTTTAATTATAAAGTTCTAAGAAGATATTTGTAATGTCAGGGCAATAAGCTTGTTCAAAACCTAAATAAGCATCTATGCAGCTTACCTCGAATGGGGCCCAGTGCTGCATCCTTAGCTAATGCAGTTAGGTCACTTCCAGAGTATCCATCTGTCATTCTTTGTCAAAGGAAGAAGTGGAGGAAAGAAGGAAGGGGAAAAAAAGAAACCAAAACCTGCTTCAAATCATACCAATTTAATTGCAGATAATTAAAATGTTACTTAATCAGAAGAAATATTATTTTTATGTTATTTTTCAAGTTTAATAAATCAGAAGTGAATTCAAGGTAAGTGATCTATATTTAAATTTTTTCCAGATAAAATTTTAAGTATAGGTATCCAAGTCCCAAGTAACATTCCAGAAAAAGCAAAGAGGTAGCCTTCAGCTTGGATGAAAAATCATCTCAAGCACATTTCCTATTTCTGTTATGAGAATTCCCTACCACTAATTTATCAACATTTGTCAAACAAATATAAAATCAAAACCTCTCTTTTGACCTCATTAGTGCAATGAAAAGCTCCGGTACCACACATTATCTTCCTCTCAGTTCACTTCATATCACATCATAGTTAAATTATGATATCTACTGGCATTTGTTTGCTTGCTTGTTTTTATTATAAAACTGGTAGTCATACAGATCCTCCAAATCCTCAGCACTACAAGGTCAGGGGTAAAAATAATTACACCAAGGAGCCAATCTCTGCAGGAACTTTTCCAGAATTATATTTAATGTCTAAATTAACCAACGAACCAGGAAGCCACCAATACATAATGCCAATATAAACGAAAAGTAGTAGTACAGGTTACCTAAAGGAAAATTAAAAACCAAAAAAGCCCCACCCTTCTTCTGGAGATCATTAAGTCTCTTATAGTTTACAGAAAATGCTGCAGAGGTGCCAAGGAACACAAAACCATGAAGGAGGCTAAATACATACCTCTTTCAAAACAAAGAAAGATAAAAGACAAAGCAAGCAGAATCCTCATCTTTTGTATTTTCTCTGAACCCTTTAAAAAAGGATGTACTTAAGCTACATTTGTAACTTGGCTTATAAATTTGCAGTTAGAACACAAGACACTGTCTTTTTCCTCCAGTTAGCTGTTACTGCAGCCTAAATATTGCCTGAGTCAGCAACCTTCAAGTACAGAGAATATGTTCAGTGGATTACATATCAACTTCTACAATATTAGTGACTACTATTAGTTACTACTAAGTCACTAACAAATGCAACACCCAAGACTACTCTTGTCTGTGTACTACCACAAACAAGAACAAAGACTAAAGTCCTTCCTTCCCTTCCCGTCCTAGGTGCTCTACCGGCTTTTTAGTCTAACTTCCTTCACACTCCTTATTACATTTAGGTGACTAAGAGCAGTACTGCCAATCTTAGTGAGGAAAAACATAAACCAACTGAATTTCCTAACAGGAAGGGCATTTAACCCACATTTTCCCAATCAAATAAGAAAGTGGAAGGAATCTAAAACTATGTAGTTCTTGCTCTGCTATGCTGGTAATACATTCAACAAACCTAGCAGTGAACCAGCAAAGAAAAGTTGGTTTTGATTTGAAATGCATGCCAAGTGCAAAACTGGTACTGCCTCTTTGCATCAGGGAGCAGAGCTGGACTGCTTGGGGGATGGGTGGAGAAGCAGCCCTCTCCCTCCTCCTCAAAGGAAAGCAGTGATAAGCATGTTCCAACAACAGAAATCCAACTGGGTGTGTATATACACACACACACACATAATATAAATATATGTATGCACTTTTATACATCCTAACAGGAAACTATCTTCCCAAAATGTATGCAATTCCTGTTGTCACTATTTGATGATTTACATTAGTTACATCTTGAATGAATAAAACAGTCTGTTGAATACATTTATTTAGTACAGCTACAAAATACTTACCTAGCTAGTTGAGCCAATTCTTTTTGGGTCAATGGACTTCCTTGCTTGCTTAGAAGATTTTTTAGTAAAATCAGTCTTGTCTGAAAAGAAGATACAATAATCAGTTGTAAAACTCGTTTTCACGGTACACTTAAAATTGTGTTGCAAGAACAAAACGACACGTTTGTCAGTTTTGCTTCTGTGGTTCACTGGTTTAAACTTGCCTATGGTGCTTTTCTGATTAGACAGCACATTATCACCTCTTCAGGGGGAGAGATAGAGACTGGGTAATAACAAGATCAAGGGTCTAACTACTCCAAGAATAATACATTAAAATCCTCATCAAAAGTCCTGATCTGCTGTTGAGCTGAAAAACATTAAGAAAATTACTTTCATCTTTTGCAATAAACACTCTCCTCTGGCCAACCAAATGTGTTCCTGCAAGTCCCACTTCAGAGCTGTCTATACCTGCCAGAATGTAAGCAACGCCTCACTAGCCAAGACAAATTGAGCAGCTACTACCAGATTTGCTATTGGCATGAGTTAAAAACATCAACAACTTAAAATTGTTGCCAGAATTAAAGTACAGTGTATATGGTCAAGCTGGGCCAGAACTTAATTCACAGAACTGTAATCACCCATGACAGCAAGTTATGAATCACCTATACTTTATACTCCTTTTTTCAATTAAAATTGATCTGAAAATTAATAATATGAATGGAAAACAATACTCACTTCCTCATTTGGTAAAGACACGTATACCCGTTTGGTGAATCGTCTGGAAAAGGAAAACCAAAAAACCTCCATATACACACACACACACTTAGAACTTTCCAGCATATACAGATCTAATGTTTGTTTTGGTAAGTGCCAAAATTCCACTTCCATCACCAAATCCTAGGCATTAGAACTACAGATTTTAAAAAAAACCAACACCAACAACCAAACAAACAATATGCACAAGCCACTGGTCACCTTACTATTATTTGAAGTTATGTGACTCCTCCCAGAGATGAAACACTCTTAGAGGTAGAAATACCACTGACTACCAGCAACAAAATGAAGCATCTCTTCAGTGTACACAAAAAGTCTTCAGAATCATTTGTACAGACAGTGCTGACATATCTATTTTTCTCAATCAAGAACGAAAAGAGAATAAAGTATGAGTGCTTTTAGCTAAAAAGTCCTAAGGCAATTTACAGGAAGACCTGTAATTGGATATTGGAAGTCCAATATTCACAGAGAAGAAATACTGGATTTCACTGGTCAAATTTTTTTTCTTTCATTTTGCCATTAAGCTCCAAGTAACAAAAAAGCAACATATTATATGCAAGAAATTTGAGAAACACTGGCTTGATCTCAACAGGTACTGGCTGTTTCAGAGAATTCCAAGGCCATCATGAACGTGCAGATGTATTCCAAAAGAGCAGAGTAAAGCACCTCTTTGAGAGATTAAGTAAGTAAACCTTGTTGCTTCTTATTCCAAAACTTCACCAAGACACTAAGTAGCAAAACCTGTTCTTCACAAGGAACATCATATTACTATAGTCATAAAGATATTTTTGATACCTGAGAACAGCATCATCAAGCTCCTGAGGCCTGTTTGTTGCTCCCATCACAAGTATTCTGTCCTCTCCAGAAGACTGCACCTGTATAATGTGGGAAAGTAAAAAAGCTTTCAGTTTACAGTAAGTAGTAGCATAAAATCAGTTAGAGACCTGCCATGTATTCCACACACTGATGGGATCTTACTATATATACTCCTCCCCCACCAATTAAGTTATCTTTAAAATATTCTTTAGATAAATGTAAAGTCAAACTAGGAAAAACTAAAAAGATGAAAAAAAGAAGGAATGTAAAAACAGGACACTATGACACTATGTCCCAGTTTTTTTGCTAGAAAAGTCTTGCTGGAGAAAATTCAGATTATAAAAGGCACTCAGAAGTTTTGTCATCCAGAGATAATTATGTTTAAAAAGCCATAGACTCTTCTGCTGTTGTATGTTTTAACACCAAACACTGTTTCGAAGCCTACAGAGGGAGAATCGAAACTTTAAATATAGCCAGAACCACCACATCAGACCTAACACAGGTCTCACAAGAATCCAGTAATCAAAATGAGAAGCTATTCAACAGCAGAGAGACACGGCTATTTCCCCACCAACTCACTCAATTGCAAGACTTGATTTTACAACCAATAATATGGAGACTTATAGCTTTCAAACCTCAGAGAAAACTTTTGGGCATCAGAGACATGTTACTACTCACTTGACGTGCAATTTTTCATAGACTTGAGCTCACTGCTACCTTATCAAGCTCAAAAGGTTTCACAAAAATACTGTATAATATAGTTACACCCTAATAAAAGCTTCCTAACTTAATATTTATGTTTAATTTTCCCTTTTAATTCTAAGAGAAAACTCTGTGTGTTTAACAATAATCTATTTGCCATGATTCATCCATTCTGGAATTTTTCTCTGATCTTGTTGTCTTTCCATATAGTTGATCTCCTGTACCTCATTAATACTGCACTGAAGCAATATTCCACTCTGCTAATGGAACATAAACTGCAATTATTCAATACAAAAACAGTGCTGTGTGACAGAAAAATATCCTGATACTTGTTTGTGTGTGTGTCCCACTACAATGCCCAGCTGGGTACTGCACACCTGCTATTAAATAAGTTCTTACAATATCATGTCTTCTCTAGCTCACCATGCTAAGAAAAAATTATAGGTCAACAAAAAGCATAATAACACAGGAATTAATCTTTCTAATGTGTCAGAGGTGTGTATGTATGAGATATATTTATACATATTTATGAAATAGTAGGATAGAACTAGTCTGTACAAAACTCTCATCCCTCAAGTCTCCCCTTACCACTTGACAGTGCATGTTTGTGACATGCTTGTGACACATACTCCTTAGAAACCAAAAAGACCCTACTTAAAAGTCATTTAATCTTATTTTGCTTTGCCAGAATAAAGAGAAGTGCTTCACTAAAACATGCAAACATGCATTCAACTCTCCCTAATGCTCCAATGTCCCTCCTGCCCTGTAAGAACACTTGTCCTTGGCTCTTTATTATTGCCATTTGTTATAATTTCTTCTCTGTCCATCATCCTTCGATCTGTTATTTCAGCTCATCTCCAGATTACTACCTTTCACTCCAGACTGAATGTTCTGGAATACCACAGTAAGCAGGTAAAAAATTTACAGCAACAGAAAAAAAAAGAGGGAGACAGAGCTAAGCCCCTGCAGCCAAATCCTTTGTACTTCATCTATAGCTTGTACTGGCACCCACTACATTAGCCAATTCAGCTAAATCAAACAATACCCAAGACTAAATACTTACACCATCAAATTCTATTAAAAATTCTGTTTTTAGACGCCTGCTAGCATCATGTTCACCTTCTCGTCTTTCACACAAAAGGCTATCAACTTCATCTAAAAAACAAAGAAATACATCTCAATCAAGGATACAACATCAAAGTCTTCATATTTGCCTAAGTTCTTGATTTGCCAAGTTCTTTGCTTTCTCTACAGGGCTCCAGTAAGAGACATCAGACCTTTATTCCTTAGGAGACAGACAGATCTTAATAAAGTTTGAAAGCTTGTGTAATGTGTCGTTCTTTGAATAGGTAGAACCAAGCACAGAAGAGAGGAAAAACAATCTTGCTAATGATAAACTGAAACTCAGGACAGGCGAAAACTCAATTCCATGTTTGAAGTTTAATACATAAATGGACTTACTGGGCTGTAAAGGCAGCCCAGTATTTGTGGTTTTGAGGACACTTCTTCTCACTACCAACAACAATTAAATGACATAACAGTAATCTAACATGCTCTATGTGGAACTACTGATAAGCCACCCAAGTCATATCTGAGACGCTTCATCCTGCAGTGCAGAATTACCCAAAAGAAGTTTACCCAACTATTCCAATTTAGTAAGTAAGAAAATAAACAAAATTCAACATTCAAGGTCTTACCAATAAAAATTATAGAAGGCTGAAGTTCTCTGGCTACTGCAAATAGTGCACGTACCAGTTTCTCCCCTTCGCCAACCTAAAACAACAATAAACTGGTTTTGGAGGGAGTTTAGAAAGCTTTTACTACAAGACAGCAACATAAGGGACCTACAGAAAATCTTGCTGGTAACCAGTCCCGCTCAGTCCATTTATACAAACGCAGATTATCACTAGTTCAGTATTACATTCAACAGTATTGGGTATGTCTTGAAACATTACAACTTCACTTACGATCACAATTCAATTAACTGTCAAGAGATTTTGGTGCAAAAATTACCAGAGTGAAAGCGAGCTGGGATCCACTTGATTTACTTTTTAAAGAAGAAAAACTCCACAACCACTCATCTACAGGACAGTCAGGGCCATCCTGACCCACAGAAACCTTTGACACTGATTTATCACAAGCACAGACCAAATTTTTTTACTCCACAAGTCACTTTTTAAAAACTATCTTCACTACAGGCATCAGGTCACCAAGGACTTAGATGTGTCTAGCTTTCTCAAGCCTAAATTACAGCATGTGTGTTTTCGGATCAATGTAATTTACAGTCACTACTTACATATTTTGAAGTTAGGCTCGCTGCACTAATATTAAAGAAAGTAGCATTTGATTCTGCAGCAACTGCTTTGGCCTAGGAGAGGAGGAGGAAAAAAAGTACTTTTTAGAACATCATGCTGAAGACTGTTCTCTGCTTCTTTAGTGAGCTCTCATGTCCTGATAGACCATTTTGAAATCCTCTATTTCTTCAAAGGGAAGACCTTGGAAACAGTGCAGAAAACTTCTGTACAGGCCACTTACAAGTAAGAATGGATAAGCAGGCAAAACCCTAGAGAACCTTCCAGACTCCCTTAGACTTCTCTAATCACTTTAATTCCTTAGCCAACTGCAACTTGCTTACTAAAGAACACAAGTTTCCTACTCCTTTCAACTCATTCTGAGTAGACATCTGAATCAATTTTAACTAATTTCAGGTGGTAATTTAATGCAGCAGTTGGAATAAACCACATTAAAAATTATTTTTTCTCCTTTATCTGTACAAAAACTTTTTCAGAAGAAAGCTAGGGAAAAAAAAAATCACTTCAGTTACCACATTCATTCAGACTATCTTCTTTTAACAGTTTCACCGTATCCAAAAAATGATTCTCTGGTTATACAATTTAATTTTAATGATTAGCAAAGACATTCCAGTATGTAAAACACAACAGATGAGCTGCTCAATATTTGCACTCCTGCAGTTCAGTGTCAGCAAAGAGAATGTGCAGCTGCAGCCACGCCATGTGATGCAGGATGATGTGCCCAGCTCAGCTGCACCAGGACACTCCATGCTCCCTGGCTGATGCACAGCCTTTTCACTCCAGCTCCCCAAATCTAGCACACCAGGCTGGGAAAACAAGCTGCAGCCATACAGTTCCATAGCCCTTACATTCTGCACGGCAGAGTGTGAGACAATCCTCCTTCTTGCTGCTGTGCTCCCTCCCCATTTCCAAAATGTATTTCTAGTATGTTTCATTGGAGAGCAGACCATTTCTGATCAATTGCTGCTGTACAAAACAACTAACCATGTTACTTTTGCTCTCTCTGAAAATGAAACTGGGACTTGTTGGTTTAACTTTTAAAATATTACTTGTGATATTGAAAAGAATGGAGAACAGCTTAGCAATTTCCTCCACAAAATCCATAATTAAGAACAATTTTGAATTTTCATGTATAAAATGACACCATGATAAGATACTCAGGAAGAATATAGTTTATTACTACAAGACCCAAACTGAAAGCCACCCCTCCTAGTTACATTTTAAGCCCACCAACTCATGCACGAAGTAATTTTCTCACCAGCATTGTCTTCCCATTTCCTGGTGGGCCAAACAGCAATAAACCACGTGCGGGAGCTCTTAGACCTGTAAATAACTGAAAAGTACATCCCCATAAGTTATCTTCAAGGACTCAAATAAAATGCTGCTTTACCTTTGTAAGAAAACGGTCTGAGATTGACACGTCTCACTGGTTAGCAGGGGCAGTAACAGTAGCAGGTGCTACAACAGTTCAGGCTTTGAGAGAGCTATGCTCTGTTACTAACTTGACCTAATACACCCCACTATTGCTTCCCACGCAGTAGTTAAATTACCTTATGATTGTTCTGTGCATGGATGCACTGTGAAAGTAGCTTAAAACACCCTCCAGAAGAGAAACTAGCCTATCAAGTTTAAAGCATCAATTCTATTTAAAAAGGGGGTAATGCAGGTGTGTAGTAGGAGAGCTAAAGCAATGTTTCTACTAACTCCATATGGAAGAACTCCTTCATTTTTCTTTTTTTAAATGAAACTTGAGAAGACAAGCTTTCAACAAAACTATTTACAATATTACTTACCAACCATCTACTCTCTCTATATGCTGATAGTCATCTCCTCCCTCCCATTTTGCACTGCGTTCATCCTTCCTACCCTATAAAATAGCACCAAGCATACATAGCACCGCAGCAAGCAAGTCTAAAAATTCTCATGAAGTACACATCTTTTAGTTACTACCCTTGCCTGTTTTCCCTATCACTTTGTTTTTACCCCTTTCCTCAAAAGTTTCAGAGTTTCTTTTTTGGTCTCATGCTCACTCCTCCCTTCCAGCTTTTAGTAATTCCAACAAACAAGCAAAAGGAATAGTAGGGAATCTCTTATATATACATCCCATGTCTAAACAGCACTGCTGACAGGCACTGCTTTGCACAATATCCATGATAACAAATAGCTTCATTATCAGTGTTGTATTGCTACCATGACTGACCAACATGCATTTTCTCTATTATTTCATCACGCACAGCATTTTGTCTGTGCTTGACGGTGATCACTAAAAGTAGTTACCCAGCGATTCACGAAGTGAACACTCCAGTGTTACTGGAGAAGAGCCATAACTATTCTAAGTCTCACATCCCAAAGTCCTTCCCAGTCAGCTCATTTTATTAGGGTTTCTGAACAACAAACTTGACATACTATAGCGCTCTAATAACAGAGATGGTACAATGACATTTTCCTTCAGCATAACAACATGAGAGCATTGCCAAGCTTCATTTTCCTTAAATCTTCTATTTCTGTGATGTTACGCCAGGTTTAGGCTTTCTTCCATGAGATGTTTCAAAACCAGAAGCCGCATTAAGGGAAAGAGGAAAATCACAGAGCAACTCCAGCCACCTGCCAATGTCACAAGTGAGACCCAGAAGCGAACAAAAAGTACAGACAGCAGTTTTGCTTCAATAATCATAGAACCACGGAGTGGTGTGGATTGGAAGGGACTCTTAAGATCACCCACTTTCAACTCCTCTGCCATGGGCCAGAACAACCTTCACTAGACAAGGCTGCTCAATGCTCTTTCCAACTCAGCCTTGAACACTTCCAGGGACCCATAACTTCTCTGGGCAAACATGTTCCAGTGCTGCACCACCTTCACAGTAAAGAATTTCTTCCTAATATCCAAATCTACGCCTATTCTCAGCTTAAACCCATTCTCTCCCTTGTCCTGTCACTACCTACCCTTGTAAACAGTTTCTCTTCAGTTTTCTTCTAAGTCTTCCTCAGGTACTGAAATGCTGTAAAATAAAGTCACTCTGGAGACCCCTCCTCTCCAAGTTTACCAATCCCAGCTCTCTCAGCCTTTCCTCACAGCAGAGGTGCTCAAGCCTTCTGATCAACTTGGTGGCCCTCCTCTGGACCCACTCCAACAGGTCAATGTCCCGTGCTTGGGACCCCAGAGCTGGACACAGTACTCCACGTGGGATCTCACCAGAGCACTGCAGCAAATCATTGCATGCCATTTCTACAGAAGTCCCATCGCTTTTAGCAAGATCAGCTTTAGAAAATGGCCAATTTAGTTTTTTTTAAAAGTAGCTCAGAAAACTCCAGTAATATATAGACCAGGCAGTCATAGTAGCTGAGGTGCCACCTATAAGTAAAAGTCTAAATGACCAATTTCCACACAGCCAAGGAAAGAGGAAATCTGCCCTCAAATGTCATATACCTCAGTGTACTTATTTCACTACACTTCTTTGCATCGACTCCAGCTGCGAATAAACTATTCACAATGTCTAACCAACATGCTCACAGAGAGGATGACCACAGTAGTATCACATTTTTCTAATCAAACTGTCATGACTTAATTTATATACAAATCTCATGCCTTTCACTCTTCCAGTTCCAGTCTTTGTCCTTTCCATTGCCATATAGGGTTTGACACACAGCTACAGCTATCTGGAACACTCAGCTCGCAAACTGTCAGGATTTTTGATTGTTTGCTCTTGTTTATTTTTTTTGTGGGGTTTTTGCTGGGGTTTTTTTTAGGGGTTTGTAGTCTGCTGGTTTGGGCTTGGCTTTGGGGTTTTATGAGTTTGTTTGGGATTTTTTTTTTAAGCTTTTGTCTCAGTCACTTTCTCTAAGTAACCAGAAAACAAGGAATTTTATGGTAGTATTGATGCCCTGAGGTTTTTTCACATATTTCTGGAATTTTAGCTTGACTGCACAGATTCTCACATGGGCCTTCTTGTTAGGCCTTTCCCACAACTTCTGAAGCTGTGTTTAGCATGCCTTTAGAGACAAACAAGTTATAACAAGGACACCGTGTTTTTCCGGAAGCCGCCTACAAGGACATTACAGAAGGCAAGACAAGACAAGAGGTCCAGAAAACCTGGAAAAACTCCAGAGGGGAGGGAAAGGGGTGAGACAGGTCTCTGGCTGGATGTCCCAAGGTGTAAAGATTGATGAATGTTATAAAGGTGATTTGATAAGGCGGGCTGGCACACGTTCTTTGGATCTGGAAGCTTCATTAAAGAACTTGTACTTTCTTTTACCTCTATTATTTGGTAGTTTTCTTCTTTCATTTCTAGGCGTCGGCATTCTAACACATAAATCCTATGTTCTCCTGTTCCAAGATGGCTTTCACCACACAGCTACTGATAGCAATCATAACCAGTAAAGACAAGATCCAAGAATCACCACCTCGCGTGAAGCACAATACGTTTCTCTGATCCAGTCACAGACTGGTAACAACACTCAGATGCTTACCTCAGGTCTAAGAGAAGGAAGGATAACAATTTCTTGCAAAGCTTGTTTAGCCAATTCTTGCCCTGCGATATCATCAAATTTGACAGCTGGCCCACTAACAAAGAAATGGAATACTAATTAGGCTAACAATGAGATCCTCTTTTTCAGCTGCAGCTGACCAATTTAATGCATTTGACTATTTATATAGAACCCTTTTGAGAAAATGTACAATTTATACCACTAAGCATTTAAAAAAATAAACATTTCTGAATTGAATCTTCATCCTTTGCCAAAGTAACAAAAAAATGCACCCAAAACAATCCTCCCAAAACAGACTAGAACATCCTCCCAGAACAAACTAGAAGCACTAATTTCATTCCAAGTGGACCAAGGCTGCACTGAATGAAAAATTTTCTGCATTGAAAAGCCTACTTTTCTTCAGACTTACCTATCAACAACTTCATTCAAGATAAGATTAGCAAGATTACTGTCCACATTTCTAAATATCTTCATGTCTTTCTTTTTTCTAGGAGCAGTGGTCGGAGTAGAAGGCTTATTTGTTCTGCTATTTTTAGGAGCAGCCTGGACAGGAGGGAAGAAAAAAAAAAACAAAACAAAACATCAGATTGACACTTTTAAAGCATAGTGTCAACAGAATAACTTCTACATTTCATTTGCTGCAGTTTCAGTCATAACCTAACCATAATTTGCTTTTCAATACAACTGTACATGCATGCATGCTTTGGAGGAGAAGGAACATATAGGGGGAAAAATCTGCAGTTCTGGAGTAAGAGGGTTTTTTCATCCATCTTTTACATACTTGTATTTATTTTTCCCCTCCGTAGCCTTCCCCCAGTTTCCCATGCAATTTTAAAAACAAGGATTATTCATTACCGAGACTATACCTAAAACCCATTTGCCCATGCACCCAACTGACAATCCCCAATTTCTAAAACCCACTCTGCAGCCTAGCTCAAGAGGCTTGGCCAAAAATTCAGAGGCTTCACTTTTTTCAAAAAACTTTCTGCTGCTACAATACTGCAATAAAGGCATTAAACACAAAGCTTGTCCTGGAAGTTGCACTGATTTTTTGATTGTATAGTCCTTTGTCTATCCTCGCCATACCTTGTGAGTTGAAGCTGCAGGATTAGGTGCTGGTCTGGACACAGAAGATGATGATATCCCACTGTAACTGGGCGTTCTGTGGTGACCTGAAAGGCCTGTGGATCCAGTTTTTGCAACAGTTTTTGAACGAGGAAGGGAATTACTTGTGTGTGTTAAGGGATCCTTCTTTTTTGGAACTGCTCCACTTTCTATAAAGAAAATCAATGTAATGAGAACATTTGCAGCAGTCATACCTTTACCATCAACTCTAACTCGAAAATAGAACTGTTGAAACATATAATACAACGTTATAGAAGAATAACATAAATTTCTAAAGAGATTTAGTACTTTTGAGAGGATATTAACTGCTGCTTGCACCTACACTACAGTTAGATTTTAATTTTTAGGAGCTCTCAAAATGAATACTAGTTAGCCATCTTAGAAAAGACATAATAACTTAGTCCTTTTATCAAGCGAAGAGCACCATCTATTCCTTATGATGCAAAGTCTTCTGGCTCGTGTACTGCCGTCTTCTTCCCTAACTCCTAAAATTAACCATTATAATCATCCCCAAATTTCAAGCCTTTAGATTCAGAGTATTCAATCCTTAAACAATGTTAGCAGGCTAGTTGCTTTGGATATTAGCTAGTGCCATCCAGACAGACCTTCCACACAGAAGCTTCACCAAGGCATTTTAAATAGGGAAAACTGAAATAGTTATACCTGCAAGCAACTATCAGATGTTTTTTCTTCAAACTTTCTTTCACTTCAGGAATCTCAAGGGGTAAGTAAATGGACAGCCCTGAGCAGCTTACTGTCCTACACTTAAAATTAACCACAGATTCAAACATCACCAAACGTTCCATTCACACTATTAATTCATCTCCCTGATGAAGCAGGAAAGTCTCAAATTAGGTGACAGAGAAAACTTAAAATATTGGCCAAAGATCCTCACGCTACAAAAGGCCATTTTGGCCCATAGTAAACTTGATTTCTACGTTCTCCAGATGGGATGCACGATACAATAAAGCTCCTTGGCACAGAAATAGCCAAGTGTGAAACATCAAATCGGAGACAGAGATAAGAACACGCTACAGCAAGCAGGCAAGCTGGTCAGGCTGGACAATGACTAGCGCACAGCATCAGAGGGGGGATTTTTTGTGGTGGGAATACACTACTGGAAACTGTCTAGCAGAGTACTGTCGTCTGCAATGGCAACTGTAAATACTGTCATATTTTATATCCTTTTTAAAGGATTAAGGAGTGTTTTGATTAGTTAAGAGAAATCTGGTGTCAGAGGTAAGGAAGCTCAAAACAGGTTTCAGCTACAAGTTTCCTCACTAAGATTTTAGACACTCAATTTGGCAAAAGAACACTGATGGTTAAGGAAAATAATGACTCTAGGAAGTATTTTTAACTTGTAATATTGCAGTTTAGTGAAAAATGCTTTTACATAAAAAGCCTCATACTTTTAAATGTTGCATTTAAAGAATTCAAAGAATGCTTCAGTGAAACAGTATTTTAACTACTTCCATGTTCTCAACCACTTTTAAACACATTACCAGGAGCAAATCTCTACGCAGCTTGCATGTATCCTGAACTACCTGGCTAAAAGTTTTCTGAAGCCTTTCTTCAGTCACAAGTCTACCCCTTCTTAGAGTTGCAGAAACGCTGCAGGGGTGATCATAAACAATGCAGATGTATCAGCATGCAAAAAACAAAGGGACTTGAAGAACAGAATAAAACTACATTCATTTGTGAGATATTTCTTGCTAAAAAAACAAGAAAAACCACCCAAAATAAAACAAGAAGACCTATCAAAACAGGGTACTGATTAAATCACACATAGCCCCAGAGCTGATTAAATATATTTGGTCATTCCTGCACAGGAATTTCTAAGTCAAAAATTTCTTAAAATTAGGCATACTTAGTAGCTTTCAAGTTCAAAAAGCAATATATGAATCTATTAAAACATCTAGCTACTCAGCATTTTGACTGGCCCAATTTAATCAAAACACATGGCATTCAATTTGGCTGGGTTTTTTTTTTCCCCTCCACCTCATTTGCACAGCTGTCTTAAAAAAAAAAAAGCTTCAAAAAGCTAAACCAGTTTTTCTTCATCTTCTTCACCCTAACATGTTGTTCAATTATCACATTTTCTCAGAACTACCTTCACCTACTGAGAACAATACAAGTTGCACAGGTAAGGAGTATTTCAGGAAGCTGGAAATGCAAGGAGGGGAAGAAGAGAAGAGAAAGGTTTAAACACAAATTATGATTTGCTCTAGCTGTACCTCTAGGACTCAAGACCACCAAGTTTACATATGTTTTGTGGTCAGTTCTAATGGTTAGCACTCAAAGAACGTGAACATAGCTCTCTGTTCAGTGCCAGCTCCAGAGGAAAACTTCATTTTATACATAAATTGTCATTGAAGCAACAAACAAAAATGTGACCAAACTTCTTGGAATTACAGTTGATCTAAGGTTTGCCTATTTCTAAAGCATGAAGTTTCACTGTTTCATTATGCAAGATGCATTTTGCTGTAACAACACAAAACCCCCAAAACAGATTTCTTACCCATTTGTATTTGTCATCTACTGAAAAACAGAAAATACACAGCAAGTGCCCCTAAAACCTTCACAGTATCTCCAGCAGCCTTTTGCCAAATGTATCACTGTTCTGTTTAAAACAGTAGTTTTTAAGACAATAATCTTTAATGTCCTGTGTAAAACAATAATTAAGTGCCTAAAATAAGTTCTAATGACAAAAAGACACCACAGTATTTTTTCAAGTGTATTTGAAACACTGAACAGTTCAATTGTCTGTTTCACATGTATTTACAGAGCAGTCATAGGCACTTGATCAGTTTGATGTGACTCTCTAACTCTGGGCAGAATAGTTTACTTTAGAGCTCCAAGCTAACACCACTGGATTACACAGATATAATAGCTGTCTGGTTCTAAAAGCATCCCTGCAATTTTAATCTGCCATCCAAATACATACACAACACAAACAAATTACAAACAATCAAGCAGCAAAACTTTGTCTGGGGTTTTTTACTGGTTAAATTTTGTTAAGCTGCAGACACAGGTCCCAATTTCAGACTCCACTACAGAGAGATATGTTAAAATGTACTACATAATACAAATATATTTATTATATTAAACTGTTTCTAAAGATAAAGTAAGGATATGTCTGAAGTATTTGAAAAGCAGCCTGATTATACCTGGAAACACAAAACCAAGCAAAAAATATGCAGCCGTAGCATAAATACAGCAACATACTTTATGTATCTAAAAAGCGAACTGACTGTATTTTCTTTTGTGCACTTAAACCAGATTAAAGCACATCTTAATAAACAAGTTGATACTAGTCCGTAACATTTTAAGCACCCAAAAGAAAGTTTAAATTAAAATTAGCCTTTAGTTGTGATGCCTCAAAAATCATCAGGGAATAATCCTCAAAAATTCTTTACATATGTCCATTGATAGTCAATGTAAAGTGAATAAGGGGAGTTAACGCACATGGTCTGTGGACTTCACATTGAGAAAAAAAATAAATTCACTAGTCCAGAACTGTCTGTAAGTTCATGTAAGCAGTTTTATTTTAAATAAAAATCTTTAAACTGCTTTAAACTTGCAGCAATTGCAAGACTGACCATTATTCAGGATCAGCATACACAACAGCCCCCAAAACAGCAATTCCTTCAAAGACTCTATTCATATTTTTTGACTAGGTAGAGTCAAGTAATAAAAGCTACCTAACCGAAAGCTTCAGCAACTAAGAACATGTTCCATGTTTTAAATGGTAGCACAGCTACACAGCTCAGAAATACAGTTATCCTCCTTTCTGAACTGACAAGAGCCACATCAGTCTGCTCTGCTGTTGCCAAATTACAGTGTTAAAAATTACCTTACCATTACTCATTCTCCTACTTGGGAAACCCCTTAAAAATTCAGAATTAATACAACTTTTGCAACTAGCAAATCCTTCCATGTGAAAACTGAGGTAAAACACCAGTTAATTGCACACTGTTCACGTTGTGGGAAATAAGAGAAACTTAATGCTTCCTCTGACCATACATCATGCTGAGATTTACACATTAACTGTAAAATGGTACACTGGGATTACAATATTATCAGTAATGTTTGCCCAGTAAGTGAGTTCATAAAATTGACACTCTGCCTTTGGCAAGATTGGCATAATCTCCTTTTCAAGCTCATTTGAAAGCAACCCACAATGGAAAGGAAAACAAGTACATCTGAGAGAAAAAACATACAGGTAAACATGCAGGTAATCTAATTTAAGACTGCTATGAGAAAAATGGTGATGGACATTAAGCAATAAATATGTATTTCAAAATAAAGATTTGGATCAAGGCTATTTGTTATTACTCTGGACAAGTAACCGTGCAGCCCTGTGCAACTGAAGGGCAAGTGAGGTGCTGCAATGAGGTCTTAGAAAACCTCGTTATAAATTGTGAGATAAATTTTCAAGTAAAATCTCTAGCTATTCAGGTTTGTTTGGAAACTATGAATGAGGAAGACAGGGACAGGTGGTCATTTGTGTTAGAATCAAATAAATTGGTCTGAAAGGCTGACACAAATAGGATTTTGAAAGATGGGAGATTCTCAAATCAGTAACACTTTGCAAATAAAAAAATGTGCAGTACAGCTGTGAGAACAGAGTACCAGACAAAATTGTGAAGCACAAATATCTGTAAAGACTTTGGCCTCTAAAGGCAAATGAAAGAAAGCAAAGCAATTTTAGACAAACAACTGGCAAAAAGGCATTTTGTTGATATTAAAACTAAGAATGACCATGTTTTGCCCATCATAAAATCCTCAACTTTTAAAAACCTCATGTTTTTAGGCAGCAGCACAGGTAAAATTTATATAGGTAGAAAATTAAACTTATGCTTAATCCTGTTGCTCTCTACCTCTGGAGCACCTCTACTTTATCAGTAAGAGCAGTTCTCTTATCTAAAGTAGCCTGCAAACTGATTCTGCACAGTTTTCTAACAATTCGTCATCTACTTTTGGTTTTGAATTATTGCAGCTGTCTGCATGAAAACACCACTTGCACACAGAACATGTATAAAGGAAGAACAAGAGCAAGAGGATCAGCAGACTGAAGCACAACCTAATACTACATTTAAGAAAAAAGCGTAGTATCAACATTTTGTTACAAACATAGCTCCCTTCCCTCACCCTCCAAAAAGAGACAGAGAAAGCAAGAACAAGAGCACAGGCATCAACCAATTAAGCAATTCAACAACAACTAACAACTGTTAGTAGGCTGACTTTCACAGTACTGGTACAGGGACCCCACAGCTGCAGGGAAAGTACAGTACTGTGGGCAATGCTCTGACTTCCACGAGTTATCTGAAGTTATCTAAATCTAAAGTTTACCCTTGGTAAGTGGAAATGGAACAAGACTCTTGAAATCTTGTCAAAGTAATCAGTAGACACCTGGTGCCTAATTTCTTGTGTGTCTTGCTCTTGAGCCTTCCTGCTACAACTTCTGTGAAGACAAAAATCTGCCACAGAACTGGCAAAATGTTTCTTAATTTCCAGTAGATGCCAATGGATATTCTATGCTTTGTTACTAACAGATTTAAGTAAACTAACAGTTTTAAGAGCGAAAAGTTCAGTCTAACCTTCTCCTGCAGTATCCAATTCTGAGATACAACAAAATATTACAAAAAGAATTTAAAGAAAAAGCTGCTTATATTAAATTGATTATGTTACCAACTTTTGTGCATATATGTATGTCTCTAGCCAGCCTGGTGAATAGACAGGAGTTGTACTGGATCATTTACGGTAGAGAGGTCAATCTACACAGGAACTTACACTAAAGAGCCATTATATGCAAATGCAGTTAACCAAAAATACCACACATAGAGTAATGTAAACTTGCCTAACTGACACAGGACTAACTTCAGTACTACAAATGGATCTAAAAAAAAAAACAAACCAACAAAAAAACACAAACCCCAAACATAAGGAAAAGCATGTGGTTTGCACTAAGTTTCAGCTTACTTAATTTTAAAACTGAATACTGCTCTTGACTCAGTAGACAAGCTTTAGGAATTCCAGTGCTTGTTAGCTCTCTATTTTATTTAACCTCATTGCAGTCTTCTGTACGAATTACCAGCTGAAGTCACTGTTGTGACAACAGCTCACTAATGGCTTAAAATATTCGCTTAAGACAATTCACAAACCTCACAGTAACTTTTCTCCTTCTTTATGGACAAATAAGTTTACTTCTGCTATTTTAGTATATCTGGTCCAGTCTTCTGGGAAAGGATTAAAGCAACGTTCTTTGACAAAACACAAGAGCTGTTGTGGCCCTCTCCACCTTGTTTTAATTGTGTATCACTTCCTCTGAAATTTAAAGTACCTTAATGCAAATGCACATTCACTCTCACAATATCAGAAGAACTACCTATGTAGGCAGAATATACAACCTACATATCCAACACTGATGCTTTCTAAAACAGGTTTAATTCCTTGAAAAATATAACATGAGAAGCATTTTAACAGCTGTTGTCTTAGTAAATAGTTTTGAATTCTAGGACATACTACAAAATAAAACAGTGTTGTCAAAGCCATGGAAACGATGGAATGTACTTTACACAAAGCCTTTAAAAACAGAAATATGAACAATTTTTCGTTTAAAGTTGATGGGGCCAGAAGAAAGCATTGCATTGTTTTTTTCCCTGTAATACACCAGAAAGTGACAGACATCCCCTCAATAGGCGCTGGTAAAACCAAACCCACCTGACTGGAGATGTCCATTGCGGCATGCCAGGTTAGTACTGTCATTATAGACCTCCATTTGCGGCTTGGAAATTTGCAAAACTGCCTGCAGCTTCTCTACATAGTAGACAGAGGGGGAGGGAGGAAAAAGGACAAAATAAACAAACAAAAACCAAAAATGAACCAAGAAAATTTATGTATGTTGAACACAGATATGTCAAGTTTGGCTTTGTTACAGTTAAAGATAAAAGGACTAGTTCTACCTATCCTACATGTTTAGCAAATTTGTAAGAAAACTCTGTTAGTACGAGCATGACTGAAAACAGCTTTACAACTCACCATTTATGGCTGAGTTAATTATAAAAATCTTTCCAGTCTAGTGATTGCATTTACTTCTCAAAAGCAGCATTCAGGATTAATTCAATTTCATTTACAAATTATTTGTGTTGATGACCCACTTCTGAAAGTCCTCTCCAAGGTGTTACTTTTGACCAGCTCCAAGGAGTCATCACTTCCTTGCATATTAAATGCTTCCCTTAAGTAGTAACAGCCAGTAAACATTTTACAGAAACCTCAAACTTCAAGCAAAACAACATATATACGTTACAATGATGTCTTAAGATCTCTATGTAGAAATATAATTGTCTTGAAATTATGTCAATAAAACTGTCATGCAAACTGTATTCTTTAAGAGGATTAACCTCAGAAACATCTGAATACAACACTTATAAAATCAGAGGTTAAGGACAAGGAAATTAACTCTGAGAAGTAATGAGAAACCGTAAGTCAAAGAAGTGTAAGGCTGAAAACAACTCAAAAAGAATTAAGGACTATTTGTTCTCGGCAGCTCAGCTACCACTCCTGCAGTGTCCCACTGCAGTCAAAAACCAATAGGGCTTACTTTGGAGGTACTTTAATGCCTCTCCCAGCTTCATTTTACACAAATCCTCTGGTTTTAAAACCCAAATACGCCTGGTAAGGATGCAAGTCATACACTGCCAAGCTTTCATTCCCCTCCTTTTTTTTCTGTTCATCCCCAAGATAACAGCACCACGAAGCTCCAGGAGCAGACATGGCCAAGCAGAGGAGCAATGTTCCCTAGCAACATGCAAGCACACATTACAAAAGCACACAAATTCCACTGAAGATGCGCACACTCAAGATCATAAATGCCCTGATATGAGGAAGAACTGCCACTCAGAGCTTGCAGATCATACAAACAACAAGCTCGAGCACTTCCTTCCTCATGCTTCTTTGTCCATTAAAGATCTTTCTTCAGTCTCTCCTGCTTCATTCCTTTCTTCTTCTTCCTGCTACTGACCACTCACTGTTTTGCTTTCCCAAATAGTTAACTTTACATCTCATGGTTTAAGTAATGGCTTAATAATAATATCCAGATGGAACAAAATGAGATTTAGAGTGAAAACTTAGTAGTCACAGGCAAATAAGAAAACCTGAAGTTCAAGGCCAGGATGTGCACACAAGGTTTACTTTGCTTTAAACTGAAAAACATCGAAGAGTCGGGTACAGTAAAAGAAAGTAAGTATTAGTCACACAAGAACAGCCTACAAACAACCACAAGCTTTGTAACTTCCAGGAAGTTACCCTGATAAGCTTTCCTCCATAGAGGTGTAAGGAAAGGGCTTTTAGTACAACTGACTGCAAAGACAGTGTACTGTTTCAGTGGACACAGCACTACCGAAAGAGACAGCAGAATGGTCTATCCCCTGCCCAGTGCATGCAATCAGAGTGGAAAGTCCACGCAGAAGCTTATGAAGCAAAATTAACATTAACAGACTAATATTAGATAGTCAGTTATGTTTTGGAGAACATTTCTGCATTTCACAAAAAAAGCTTTCTAGTGAGTGACCACAGTAACATCAATTGGCCTGGGCAAGAAATCAGGAAATACTATTTGCTTCAGCACTACAATTTGACACTGGGGTTTTACCACAATCATCAATAGCTTAGCTATTTCCACGTATTCAGGAACTCTGTAACTCCAACAAAAAAAAAAAAGTGTAATCCAACTGTTGTCCAGTTTCAATTCACACAATGTTTCCTCATCACATATTAACATATAATTTTAGCATTGCATGTACAATCTCAAAAGCAAACATATCAGTGTTCTTTAGCAACACTGTAGCTGTAAGGTCCTCTGGAATACTAACGATAAACTGAGCTATTAAATATTGTTCCAGGGAATTAACAGAACACCACTGCCTTCCATATAAATGTTCTCTCTGCCTCAAGACTTTGAAAGAAAAAATTTACAGAATCTCATTCATTATTTCTCGTTGGTGATTCAACATTGACACAAACCTACCAAATAAACAGCACTGCAACCATTGTCTCATTTAGACAATACTAGACCTTCAGTTCAAAGATAACTGGTTTCTAATAAAAAATGTCACCTTGTAACAAAAGCCTGAAGCAAAAAACACCACTGCCTCCAAAAAAGCAGCAGATCCCAAAAGGTGTCCACTGAAGACCCTAAGTACACAGAGATAGCACTGAGGAATATCAACGTCCTCCAAAGAGGACACTGACAAAAAGGCTTTGGAATTGTGTGCCATGTGCACCCTTAAAATAAAATACTGAAGCTATACATAATACACAGGAAGGCACTTGTGTCGACATAAGTCTGTCCCCCTCTGGAAAGTCTCTCTGGAATGAGAGAACACAGATGGGTGAAACACATAAAATAGCATTAGAACTGAACAGTGTTGCACTGGACACTGTTGGCTCCCTGTCTTTGGGAACCACAAACTGCTGAGTTCTGTGCAATGACTGCAGAAAATCAATATCCTCCTGTCATTCTAAATAGATCAAATGTAGTGACTCTAACGTGGGTGATCAGTCATCCAGGAGAGGTCAGGTCTGTGAAGACCATCAGGGCAAGATTGAGCCACTCTGAGTCTGAGTAACCACACAACTAACACACCCTGAACCACATCAAAAACGGGGCCCCGCCAATCCATGTGGTAGTCCTTGGAAGTCCCCTGACAGCTGGCACAACCTCACAGTTCCAATGGACTGACAAAGTGAATGAGCCACCTTGGAACACCACTCTGAAATACACCAGCAGCAACCTCAGCTTCCAGATTGTGTCACACTACAGCTTCAAACAGAGGAAGATACAGTGATTTAGACTCAAAAGAAAACCAGGGCCCAAAATAAACAATTCACCATGCAAGGTAAGTAAAGTAGCTCCATCCTCTTCCAGTATTAAAAGGCATCAGTGGTGTGATGACACATGGTGATAATACATGGGTGTGATCAGATACTACCCCTGTCAGAGGTGTCATGCACCTTAAACTTGCACTGATGTACCAATACACTTCAAAAAAAATATAAAAACACTGAGCAATTTCAAGGGACAGTATAATCCACAGGACTTAACTTTCACTTCCTATGTATTACCAATGTGACTTGATTGACTGGATGGCACTTCAGGTAAGCAGTCTACAATCACATCTGTCTAGCAAGTAGGATGAAGTATTTGGTATTATTGTCTAGGTTCAGTTCATTTTATCCTGTCAGCTAATGCAACAAAGGACTTGCCTATTCTGCCTTAAGAAATGGAGATATTCCACAGGGCTGGAGCAAAACACCTACTCTCTGATCAAGAGCCTTCAAGAGCCTCGTGTACAGTTCAACTACAAAAGGGCCTCTACACCACTTACACTTCCAAATACCTGTAAGTAACAGGCTGAAAGCTATGTTTAGAACGGCACATGCAATTCAACTCTAGATTACCTTAGATTTCTATAAAATCCATGTAAAATGACATGTAAAGTAATAAAAAGAGGTGCTGTCAATACTTGAAATTTGGTTAGATGGTATAAAATATTACTCAAATAGATCCATAATGATCAAACTTGCAGGGATTTAAATTCATTGGAAGGAACATCTCTCCAAACCACATATTTTCCTTCCTAGAGGGCACATGATTTCACTTGCTCTTTTTAATCCAAATTTTGCTCTCACGTGAGTTGTTTGAACCAGATCCTCAGTGCAAAGTGAGCAAGAACCTGGGCAGAACAAAGTACTAAATGCACTTCAACTTTAGGGTTTTTTGTGATGTTTACACTTCTTTTCATTTTCATTCAGATCACAGCAAGTGACAACACAGGCAAGGACAAAGCACTACCCACAAAATACATTGCTACCTCAAGTTTCAAAGATCAGCAAATTTTTTAAAGAAATTCTAGTTACTTGCAAATACGATGCCTGCAACAAGCCATATCTTATCAAATATTGTAAGCATTTAATCACTTTCTATTTCTCCCCAGTTTCTATTACTTTAAACCTAATAAGAAAGTATCTTTTTTTGACATACTAAGTTTGTACCAACAAACACCCATACTAAGACCATAAAAGCCACATGCCTCTTTCAACTCATGTTCCCTTCAATTTTTTTCAAAAGTTATCAAAGACACCAGAAATTCAAGGGAAACAAAAGGGAGTCACTTTCTTGTGGTGGTCACAACTTCCCTGTCAATCACCAGTTAGGAACAAAATCACAAGGTGTAAGAGGAGAAAAGAACACAAGTTTTCCTGTCTGCTCTGTATGCTCCCAGGAAAATTACTTAGGGAAGAACTCCAAACAACAAAGTGCAAGATTAAAGCTGCAGATATGCAAAGTAAACTCAAGCACATTTGTTAGTTCACCCTTAGAGAGCAATTAAAAAGCAATCTTTATTTTACTGACTGAACTGAAAGCATTTCCAGAGTTTCCAATTTAGAGGATGCACTAAACAAAGCTGTGAGTTTTTCGCTTGATCTCTGTTTATGTGGCACTGTAAGATGCCATTTCCAATCCTGCCTGTTTTACTTTAACCATTAAGGGCTAATGCAGAACACTTAATTTTAACAGAACGGATCTTACCTGCTAGTCTTAAAATGGAACACTACTACAGAAAAATTAAGGGAATTAGGATTTCACAACCTACATAATGTTAAAGAATTATTGTGATATATCAATAGTAAGGAAAATTGTTAAGTGACAGTAAAATTAACAGAACATGAAGTAGTTACACTTACAGGAGGCACACTTGGCACTCATGATCAGCAGTGTATCAAGTTTTACTCCAGTTCCAACTCAAAAATCCTAAACTAACTCCAGCAAGAGTGAATCAAATCTTCTTCCCTTTATGAGTCAAGCATACTATGACAGACAGACTTTTCAGTTACTTCTATATCTGAAATTCCATTTTCAAAATGTACCAATAGCACTTAGCCTCAACTAAAAACCACAGACCCTACACAGACAATGACTCTTTCCCTTCAGAAACCAAAACGGTATTTTAGAATAATACAATACATGAAGTTGTGCAAATAATTACAAACTTTCCAAAGTCATGAATTGTAACTGGTACCTAAAAGCTGCAAGCGATCCTTGGCCATTGCCAAATTTGTCATCATTTTAGACTGGAGACGTCGAGCCCGTTCACACTGATCACCTTACAAAGAAAAATCAATGTTAAAACACAATCTGGCAAATTAAATTTTTAAGTGCTAAAACACTGCCACTCAGCCTTCCCTCCTCTTCTTCCCACCCCTAGTCTACCCCCTCCAGTAAGGAACTTCCCTATAAAACTAATGAAAAAATTTCTAAAGCTGCCTATTTGATCAACAATTTAAAGTTAGTTGACAATACTTGCTGTACAATACTGCTCACAGAGCTCTAGGAACCCAAACATTGCTTTGCATCTTGTCTAACATTTCATGCTGACCTAATATATGTTCTTTGTCACTGCATTTCTCTGAACAGAAGTCAAATAAAAAAATATTTTTTGAAAAGCTTGAAAAGTGACTGAGAGGCAAGTACAATTCAAAAGATCTGACTTTGGCAAAATTAACAGATTTAAATTCAGTTGACTGTGTCCCTTTACATTTTAAAATACACAGGACTGGACACTAATACTACCACTTCCTGAGAAATACTGTCTATTCACGTCAAGCTTTTGGGTTTTTATTTTTACTGTGCAATTTACACAGGTTGTATCAAATGCCACTGGTATTGCCCTGCAAGCAACACATCACCATGAAGTTCTAAACATAGCTGAGGAAGAAAACAGCAGTCCATAAAAGCACTTAGACGTTTGGGGCTGGGACAGGTGATTTGGGCTGTTGTATTATTATTATCATTATTTTGAGGACAAATTCTTAGCAAGTCCTTCACTACATCAACATCTCTGTGGTACATACCTGCTTCTACTCTACAGGTTAAAATGTTTCCACCTACAGAGATGGCTTTTTTACTTTGTTGGAAATGTTCAGCCACTTTGGCCTAAGCTACTCAGAAACACAATGCCAGACCATTCCACACTGGGGGGTTTCTTTTTAAGTTATACTGAAGAGAATATAAAACTCTAAGTGAGAACATGAACTATCAACTGTAGCAAATCAAATTAGAACTCGAAGTGTTTTAATATACCCATTATATAAGAAATCAAGTGTTTTTCTTTAGAATGTTCATGAACTGCTTATGATTTTGGAGAATCTGAAAATATTTGGAGGAAGATTTGCATGTGTTATAGACCAGAACAGAGAAATGGACCGGTGTCCACCTACAGCTAAAACAGGAATAAGAAACATTCTTAAGAATTAATTCATACAGCAGAGCATCCCTAGCACCTACCATATTTAGCAATATTGATTTCTCACTCTGAAGAAGCCATAAACCAAAATCTGTTCCACAAAACTCAAAACTGGCTTACCTTGACCAATTACTAAGACAGCTATTCCTTTTTCCAGTTCTTCAATTCCTTTCTTATACCATTCAACAGCTTGTTCCTTTTGTCCTGCTTAAAAAGGAAGTGAACCCATTATTTTCTGTAATGAATTAAAGCTTAGGAATGGTTCCATATAATGCTGCATAAAACAAGTAAGAGGCGGGAAGAGATATTCGAGCAAAATCCTACAATTTAAAGAAACTCTTAAAGGGACACTGTCAACTTTATATCTACTTAAGTTTCAAATAAGCTTTTCTGTTAAAAAGAGGTACTACACCAGCCTCAAATCACTTTTGCCTATGTTAAGAGTAATTCATTCTTCATCTGCCTTAAAATTATAAATCTCCAAACAAAAAAAAAAAAATCAAAAAAAATCAAAAAGAAAATGGAAAAAAAGCTCCCCTACACAAATTCATTCACAATGGAAATGGTGAAATTAACAGCTTTTATTTCTGGAACTTCAAATAGAGTCGTGCACATTAATCTTCCGGTGACAGCCAACACCAAAGGAACACCAGCAGCACAGAAGCACAGGAAGAAAAGCAATGAGTCTCAGATCCTACATGAGTGAGATGAGACACCTCTCCTCTGCTTAACTTTTGTACAGAGCAGCTCACTTGTCAGGAGGGCGTTCCTTTGTTTATCCTACGGTGAAGCTGCTGTATTGCAGGTGTGTGTCCATTTTCACAGGCAGTAGAATGCAAGGAGAATTAACCAACTATGTCCTAAATGGGTATTACAGGAAAAACAGCCATGAAGGTGCCTCTGCCCAACCTATGCTGTGTGGCACCACGACAGCAGGCAAACCACTGAAGGCACATCAATATCTACTTCAGATTCTCCCCTCTGCATTAAAGGTATTTCCCTGCATATAGAAACAGGCTTTGGCAAGGTAGTTGTGTCACACTAACCATGCCTTTCCACAGAGGAATACAGCACTTCAGGCATTACAACTTGATCAGCAAACAAGCTGCTAGTGGCAGAAAAAAAACAAATAAATCCAAAAATGCCAATAATGAAAACTTCAGATATCATTACCCTAGTTTCAGATGACGTAACATTTCACAAAGCTACTCCTAAGTGCCAGTTAACAGTGATTGTGTTGCTTCTGCACTCAAATCTTTTGATGACTTCATTCCCAAACCTATTTTCTAGCAAATTTTAGTGTCAGTAAAAGTATTTCATTTATTTCTAGGATCCTCTTCAGGGTTTCCTCTTGCTCCTCTCCAGAGGCTAAATCTTCTAATAATAACATTCAGCAAGATCCCCTGTGCAGGGAGTTTCATGCTTTGCTCTTCTTACCAACACAAAGCACAGGAGCACCTTCCTCCTCACCATTTTATCACAGCATTTTATTCCTGCCCTTTCCTCACCAGCCTTGTATATCCTGGCTGTTAAGGACAAAGCCAGAGAGATTAAACCATCGAAGCTGAGTGACTTCAATCCTCTCCTTAGCCTTTTTTTTTAAGCTTCTTCTCCCCACCACCCACAGAAACAGTTTGACTCCAGTGTAAATCTAATGCTGATTGCAGCTAAATAGCAATCAAATTTGAGATGATCCCAGCCAACTCTGCCACTGCCTGACTTGCTTTGCTATTCTGAGGAGCAGCTGCAAACATGCCAAGGTCATCAAAATTTCCCTTCCAGCTTTTAACTGCAGAAAGTTTTAAAAGTACTCTACCACAGCAAGCTGTTTGCAAAGGTTGTGCCTCAGCTCCACACAGACTGGTTTACTAGCATTCAGTGACTGTGACATTAAAAATGCCATAAATGTGACGTTCCTTGGGAGCCACTGATCTGCTGGATCGGGTCTGGCTGGAATGGGAATCATTTTCTACAAACAACTGAAAAGGCACTTTGGTGTTTTGGATTTCTGACTAAAACAGTGCTGATAACAGAGAACTGGTTTGGGGATTGCCCCACACAACCTCAAGGTCTTCTTTTTCCCACACCAGCTTCCCATAGAGGAGGCTGAGGGTGCACAAAAAGCTGGGAGGGCACACTGGGCACGATGACTGACCCAAATTTGGCCAAGGAATGTTCTGTATCATACATGCTCATCAATAAAGTCTTGGGCAGGTGAATAACCAGCTGGGGATTGTCTTCCAAGACAGCCACTGCTCAGAAAGTTTTCTCACTTTTGCTCCTCCTGTGCTCTTCCCTGTCTCACTGGGGGAGTAAACAGGCAGCTGTGTGGATGCTTAGCTGATGTCAAGGGTCAAGCCAACACAGGCACCTTCTCATCCCATGGAAAAATACTAAGCTTGATTATGGAAAGAAGATTAATTGCCCCAATAATTCAGAAGCATAAAAAAATTACCAGAAGTGCTGTCAAAATTACTGAACAGCAAAAACACCACATAACTAACAGGATATAGACAATTCTGAAATTCCAATCATTTCACACAATAAGCCAATAAAAAGTTTGCTACAGATTAAAAGAAAAAATCAAAGTTAGATGTGTATTCCAGCAAAAACAGGTGACAAAAAAACAAATATATGCCTTAAGCAAAGTGAGTTCTTTCTCGGTGAAATGTCTATTGCAGTTGCAGGGCTGTTACAGCTGTGCAACTGCTCATGTTAGTAGCCAAAATTATCTTACTAGATGCATGACCCGTGCAGTTCATTCATTTGTGACAAATCCACAGAGCAAGTCCACAATTACAGTTGGCAATTAAGGGCTTACCCTCCAAACCACCAACAGTTACAGGTCACAACAGTGGATCAGGTACCTGGTAATGTAAGATTCGGCTACTCCACACAACGATCTACAACACTGAAGCTTTAAGCTACCTCACCTTCTTTCTTTCATGCTTTGCTCCTTTGACCCTCAGATGCTCTCTCACTGTGCATCTGTTCTGAACTAACCTTGCTGCACATGGTGGAGGGGGTTTTTTTCTCTCCCAGAGCCACTCCCAAAGTGTCAACGCAAGGGGAGGCACATCCCTCGCCTTTATGGTGCTCTCAGCATGTTGCTTCTGTTGAAGGCCTACTCCTGTATTTTTAATCTCCTCCTCCTCCAGGATAGCAGTTTCACTAAAACTCACCCTAAAAGTGTAGAATAAGGTATTTCAAAGTTTTCAGAGAACTTAAAAAAAAAAACCAAAACCAGTATGTCCCTAAGGTCTACCTTTTGGTTGCTGACACAATTGTGCTACTATGTTTAAAACAAAGGGCTAAATTAAATGCAACAGTAAATGTTTTGGGGTTTTTTTAATGCTCTAGACCAAAAAAGTAAAAACAAACATCAAAACCCCCCTCACTCCTGTGTTTTATTTAGCTGAGCCTTAAACATCCTCCTTAAGGTCTTTTGGTCACACAGTGGTAAGTTTTTAGGTTTTTCAGGAGTAAGCGTGTCAAAGAGGTTAAGAAAAACATTTTTTAAAAAAAAAACTGCCAAAATACAAATTAGTATTTCTCTCTTTAAAAGTCAAGACGACTGCAAACAGGGATTTTGGGGGTCAAGATCCGCTTCCCCACTCGCCAGGCAGCGCACTACAGGAGGCAGGCACCCGTGTTATTGTCCTCGGCGCTTTTGTTGTCCGGCGGGCTTGGCGAGACAAACCCAAGGCTTCTGTACCACAGTGCTCGGGACACCTCGTCCTTCACCCCGCGATTTTCAATCGCCTCACCCCGACCTCCGCAGCAAAACGCTTTAAAGTTATGGGGGCCGAATATAAGGCCTGGCTTGGCGTGGGGAACGAGCCCTCGCCGCAGCTCTTTGATGCGACCTGCACCTGCCGGCTGCGGCGGGGACGGGGACAGGGCAGGGACAGGGACAGAGCTCCCCTCACCCTCCCGCACAGACCCTCCGCATCTCCCACAGCGGCGCCTTCGCTCCGTCCTTCGCTGAAAGCGGCTCCCCGGCGCAGGGCGCGCAGGCCCTGCCCGCCCACCCTCCGCTCCCCGGGGCGGCCGCGGGCGCTCCCCTCCCTGCCTTCCTTCCCTCCCTACCTGTCTCGTCCTCGTCGATGCGCAGCGCCATGGAGATGCACTCGAAGGCCCGCTTGTGACACGCCCGCACCGTCTCGGGCGCCCCGCCGGGCTCGGGCGCGTCGCCGGCCCCGGCCCTGCTGCCCTTGGCGGCCATGAGGGCGCCGCGGGAGAGGCGCTCGCAGAGCCAGGCGAAGAGCAGCCCGAGCTGGAAGGCGACGAAGCGGAGCAGGGCGAAGGCGGCGAAGAGCGGGTACGAGAAGTAGTACAGGTTCCGCTTGTGCGGGGACGCCGCTGCCGCCGCCGCCGTCCCCGCCGGCGGCACGGGGGGCGCCGGCCCGGGCGGCGAGGAGGGAGAGGCGCCGGCGGCCGGGGGCGCGGAGCTGGAGCCGGCTGAGCCCTTCTTCTTCCCTCGGCCGCCCGGAGAATTCATTCACCGCCGTCGCCATAACCCGCTGCCAAGGACTGACAACAACCGGCCATGGCGATGGCGGCGGCGACGCCCCTTTCGGCCGCCCCGGGGGGAGGGACGGAGGGAAGAGAAAGGGGAGCGGGCGGCCCCGGCCGGGAGCGGGGCGGCGCTTCCCGGCGCTGTGGCTGCACGGAGCGGGGAACGCTGCAGCCCCGGCCCAGGCCCAGGCCCAGGCCCGCGGGTGTAGAAAGGCACCTGGGGTCACACCGAGAGCACGGAGGGTGCATAATTTGAATAGGAGGGATGATTCCGAGCGGAGCCGCCCCGCAGGCACGGCGCGGGTCCCCGGCGCCGCTCCCGCCTGGGGCCGGTGCTGGCGGCAGCCGAGGAGGGCCCCGGGAATTCCCGGCGCTGGGGGGATGTGTGGCAGCCAGGCACCGGCCGTGTCCGTGCGAGTGCCCCCGGGAGAGCGACCTCCCGGTGCTTTATGTGCTCCACATCTCTGTAGTGGAAATGACGGGCTGTGTGCTCACATGGAGGGAGGGAGCCGCTGTGATGCAGCATGCATTGTAGGTACATCGTTCGCGGGGGGAAAGAAAGAAATCTGAACTCTAGTTCCACCCTCGTTACACAAAGTGAACACCCGGTTGTCCAAGCCCTTGTTGCCAACGATTCGCCCACCTAGAATACGGATTTATGTCTCCACTAACGAGAGAGGTGCTACTCCTTTGGCTATTTCAAACCTTAAAAATGCTTTGGTATATTTGTTTTAGCAAACAAGGGGAAGCATCCACGCTCCAGCATTCCCACATTCTGTACCTATTGCTTATATTCAACACTATAAAGAACCCCTTTGTCTGTGCTTCAAACTTCCTCTGTTGCTTTGCCTGTTGATTTTTTGTTGTTGTTTTGCTTTGTTATGCACTCTGTGTTTTACAAGTAAAATACTGAGCTACTGATGTTAATTATGAGAGATCATGTCTCTCCTACACCCTTGCACCACACACAGTAGCCCAGACAGTCCCCAAACAGATAATTCAGTGCACAAGCAAGTTTCCCCAGTTCATAGCAAGAAATTGTGGTTAGTGAGGCATGTTAATTAAAAGGATACGACAAACTGAAATCACTACTGTCTGCAATATTTATTATGATTATATTTTTTTAAATTCACTGTAAAACTACTGGGCTTTTTTTCTTGTTTGCTTATGCCCCATACAGCTACTTCTAGTTCCCCCTGGTAATGTGTATTGATTTTCTTAAATGACTGACTAAGGACAGAGCTATTTGTTTTCTTACTGTATAAAATACAGAACTCCATCAATATATAAAATAACATATAAACACATAACAAAATAACTACCCATAACCTAGAACCTCTGTCTTATTAGACAGAGACAGTGAACCTAGCAGTGCTGAAAAAATCCAGGAATGCACATCAAGAGTCTCACCGTGTGCCTGAGAGCATCACCCAAACACTTCTTGAACTCTGCCAGGCTGGTGCTGTGACCACCGCCCTGTTCCAGTGCCCAGCTGCGAAGAACATCCTTCTAATACCCAACCCAACCCTCCCCTGACACAACCCCAGGCCATTCCCTCGGGTCCTGTCACTGGTCACCACCGGGAAGAGATCAGTGCCTGCCCCTCCTCCTCTCCCCCCCACGAGGAAGTTGTCACTGCGATGAAAGTATTATCAAGTATTTTCCAATCCACTCATTAAGAAAGTTCAGCATCTTTTTTTTTTTTTCCTTTCAGTGTACTTAACTGTCCTTTAAAAAAAAAAGGTAAAAAAAAATCTCATTTCCCAATATAAAGGCTTAACAATTTTGGAATATCAAAGATATTCCAGAAGCTACAAGAAGTGTTAATGCTAAGTAGCATTCAAAAAATGTGAAGTGAAATAAGCCCCGTGTCAACAGATTATTGATCGACTGTCTTTATTATCTCTTTACTATCTAAAGTATCATCTCATTCCTGAGCAAAACAGAAAAGCCAGTGAAGGAATAAGTTTACTAACAAGGCCAGATTGAATGACAACAGAAGATGGTGTATCTCCATCAACCCTGACTAATAAATCTATCCAGTTATTCTTACTTTTGAAAAAATTTAGAACAACCCACTTCTAAGTCATGTGGCTCTATCATGGCAACAAAGGAGTGCACCTGTTATGGGAATAACAACATGTTAAACCAAAACCACAACTACAGAAGCAGACATCAGTCAGGAAGTGTGAGAAAGTGATATCAAATATTAAATATTTGAGCAATCTGCAAGCTGAATCCCCTACCTTCCTATATTAAGCAGGCTCTAGTAGTCTTTTGACTTGTCTGTGAGCTATTCTAATTAATAAGCTGGCATAAGGTTTCAAAAAAACCCCAACAGAACAAACCAAATCTTAAGCCATATCAGAGCACTGGACAGATTTCTGCTGCTTTAGTGAGATGTTCTGGCTCAGCAAGGGGTGGAAGAATGAAATCTGTTTTATGGAGAAGGCAAATGCTGCATCAGCTCCTCCACCTGATTTGACTTTGCTCTGAAGATTGAGGACTCAGGAGGTACAATGTGGTACCTCAGCTAAAAGTTTTGGAATCGGAGCAGACAAACACTGCAGTCACAGGAATTAGAAAAGTTCAACTAAACTGACACCACAACTTACCACTGTGCAAAAGGTCAAGGTAGGAACCCTTTTCTTACTCCCAACATGATGTTACTGCAAAAAGTGAATAGAATAATTGAATAATATATGAGAAAAATATGATATATATAATATATAAAAGAAAAACTGAATATAAATGTGAAAATGGGGCTAGAGCATCATGAAGTTAGGAGAGTGCCTCAAAACGGACTGAAAAGCTTGTACCTCTTCACATCAAGAATTTATTTGTATTCCTAAGTTTTAAGAAAAAAATCTCCCTGTTTTGCCTTCAGTGTTTTCACCACACCTCCCCAATGTGAGTTAAGTTTCCCAGCACATGGTACTAAAATTGACACAAAGAAAGGATCCAGTTCTGCTATAATTCCAAATCCTTCAGCCGAATATCAAATTTGTGTCCGACCACACTAGTTTTTAAATCTCCTTATCACACTGATAACATTGTCAGGTCTGTTAAAATATTTCAAGTTCACTGGTGTTCACACACCTAATCATTACCATTTTTAGATGATTACATCAGAGCAGAATCTATGGAAAACACGGCATTTTCCTTTACTTCTCTATGGCACTGATTTAAGAGCATCAGGTAAGTCACTCATCTGCATTGTCTGTGCTGTGGCAAGACAAAAAAAAGTAGACCTAGTTTTGTAAGACAACAAGAGAGACAGGCTTTTTTTCCCCCCCCCCCCCCCCAAACCAGCCCAAAAACCTAGCTTACAGGAATGTAACTACTTTATCAAGTTAAAAAAACCCCAAGGTTCTTAAGGCCTTCGTAATCCTCCAGCACAAACCACGTTACCAGACAAAGAACTCAAGAGTGTCACAGAATTGTTAGGGTGGGAAAACACCTCCCACCCCTTTCCTGAGGCAGGATAACCTGGGGCAGGTTCCGCACCTGGGGCAGGTTCCGCAGGAGCACGGACAGGTTTCGGGAGTCTGGAGAAAAAGGCTCCAGGACCTCCCTGGGCAGCTGTCCCAGCGCTCTGCCCCGCTCCCCGAAAGGAACTTCTTCCTCTGCTTTAATTCCTAGTGGAAACGGAACAAAGACACCGGGCACAGGCCTTCGAGCACCGGCGGGGTTTGTAACAGCACAGCAACCTCAGGAGCACCAGATTCTTCCATTTCCTGGTGGTTTCCAGCCAGGACACGGCGGTCGAAGCTGGTCCCTGGAGAAAAGCGGCCGCGCTTTTGGTGAACAGAGACAGCAGCGCACACCGCACCCTACACAGCTCGGGCGGGTTATCCACCAACAAACCCCCGCCTTCGCTTCCCAATTAGCTTCAGCCAAGTCAGCCTTCGTGACATTTGGATATTAGGAAGAAATTCTTCCCTGAAAGGGTGATCCGCCATTGGAATGGGCTGCCCAGGGAGGTGGTGGAGTCACCGACCCTGGAAGTGTTCAAGAGTAGGCTGGATGAGGTGCTTGGTGCCGTAACTTAGATGATGGGTTACTGCCGGACTTGATGATCTCTAAGCAGGTCTCCTCCAACCTTGCTGATANTCCCGGAGGGAGCGACCGGATCCCGGGGATCCCGCGGGGAGAGGGGCCCGCCCGTCCCGCACCGGCCGGCGGTGAGAGCCCCGCGGCGGCAGGGCCAGAGGGGCCGCCCTTCGCCCGCAGAGCGCCTGCGGCACGTGCCCCGGCCCGGCCCGGGAAGGGCTCTCGGGGCGGGCGGGGAGCGGGGGAAGGACGGACGGACGGACGGACGGACGGGTCCCCGGCTTGCCTCGCTTTCTATTTCCGGTGGAAGCGCGTTCAAGTTTGGCGCGGAGGGGGGGGCGCGGGGCTGTGTTTCGGCTGTACCGTGGTTACCATTAGTGACCAAGTGGTGCGAGGGCGCGTAACTCGCGCCGAGCTCGGGCTCAGCCCGCTGACCCGGGTTTTTATTGCTCTCCAAGGTTTCCTGCAAGTCAAGTCCAGCAAATTCCAGCTCTCACATCATGGAGGGAGAACAGATTATGGAGGGACANAAGCAGGTCTCCTCCAACCTTGCTGATACTGTGATGCCGCCACGGGGAGCCCTTCGCGCCGCACACCGCACTGCTTCGGAGCACACCGCTGGATCGCACAACCTCCCAGCGCCAGCATCTCTCAGAAGCTCGTTTGGACACGAAAACACAGCGTCGCAGTCCGTCTGTCCGTCCGTCCCTCCCTCCCGGCACACCCCCCGCGCCAGAATTCCCGCGCTCCCGCCCCGCCCCCCGCGGTCGGGGCTGGGCGNCCCCGGCTTGCCTCGCTTTCTATTTCCGGTGGAAGCGCGTTCAAGTTTGGCGCGGAGGGGGGGGCGCAGTGCTGTGTTTCGGCTGTACCGTGGTTACCATTAGTGACCAAGTGGTGCGAGGGCGCGTAACTCGCGCCGAGCTCGGGCTCAGCCCGCTGACCCGGGTTTTTATTGCTCTCCAAGGTTTCCTGCAAGTCAAGTCCAGCAAATTCCAGCTCTCACATCATGGAGGGAGAACAGATTATGGAGGGACAGCCACAGGTACTGCAAGAAACGTTTTGCGTGTCTGTGTAATGCTGCTACATGCCCAAAAGGAGCGTTTTCACTTTGCTAACCTTGTGTTATTTTGCAGGTTCCAGAAAATCCTCATTCCGAATACGGCCTCACTGAAAACGTAGAGGTAACAAAGATTTTGTTGTTGTTAAATGCAGTGGAAGTCACGTTCCTGATAAAGGGGAAAAATGTCGAGTCTTGAGTGTAACTTCAGCAAATGTAATGTTCTCAAAAAAGTTAGATTGAAGTCGAGCCAAAAGATACCTGTCCCTTGCATAACTGGCTGTAAATATATTTTTGGTTGTGTTGCTTCCATTATACTAAATGGTACTGATGTAAATAATGAACCTTTAATGAGATTGGGGGGGATTAAGTAACCTATGATTGTTGATTATTCTGTTGCTATTTCTTATGTATATATGTATAATACGGTATGGCACAATAAAGCTATTCAGACTTTAATTACAGGGAGTGGAATAGAAGGAGTTGGTCGTATTTCTCCAGAAATATCAAAGGGAAAGATCCTTTTCATATTCTTGTCAATAGAAATATTAGATCAGAATAATTCCATTGTTGGTAACTGTGGGTTAGAGTAATAGAATCCAGGATATCTGAGTTGGAAGGGACTGGCAGGGATCATCGAAGTACATCTCCTGGTCCTGCACAGGACAATTCCCAAGTGTCACACCATGTGCCTGAGAACATTGTCCAAATGCTTCTTGAACTCTTATCAGGCTGGTGCTGTGACCACCGCCCTGGGGAGCCTGTTCCAGTGCCAGACCACCCTGTGGGTGAAGAACCTTTTCTCATATCCAGCCTCAACCTCCCCTGACACAACCCCGGGCCATTCCCTCAGGTCCCCATAGAGATCAGTGCCTGCCCCTCCTCTTCCCCTCATGAGGAAGTTATAACTGCCATGAGGTCTCCCCTCAGTCTCCTCCAGGCTGAACAGACCATTAATTTCTTTAGTGTCCATCTATACTTGAATAGAGCACAGTCTCAAAGTACCTGACTTTAGCAGGGTCCCCTTAGTCAGACTTCACCTGAATTCCTTGTGCTTTTAGCATTTTGTGTTAGAAGTGCATGCATACAGGAGCCATGCAACAGACTCTCTTGTTACTAGTCATTCCTGCCTTAGGGTGTATTTTAAGTCCATGAATGCAAAAGCAGAAATAAAAATTACAGAGATTGGATGTCTCCTGTTTTAGGTAAACTTAAAACTACTTAACATTGATTTTCCAAGACATAAGAATTTAACAGAAGGTTCCTCTGGAGTAGGTTTTCTTGGGAGGAAAAATATGCACTTAAATTTTCTTAAAATATGTAAGAAGTTATTGCCAATGAGTTTCAGAGAGATAGGTAATTTGCACATACACCTCAAAGTGTAGCTGCTATAATCAATGTTCATTCACTTTTGTACTTCAGAGGATAGTAGAAAATGAGAAACTAAATGCAGAGAAAACATCAAAGCAGAAGGTGGATCTTCAGTCGTTACCCACACGTGCCTACTTGGATCAGACAGTTGTACCTATCTTGCTACAGGGACTTGCTGTTCTTGCAAAAGAGAGGTAAGATGGCTCAGTGTTCCTGCTGTTCTTGGGAAAGTGTAGGTCTCAGACTTGGGCAGTACATCATCACCTTTCTGGCCTTGCACACCACACATGGTTCTGCCAGTTGTAAGAACATCACTACAACAGGTTTATGAGCTGATGAATTACTGGGATTGACCATGCAGGATGTGTTCCTCAGTTAGGGGCATATGGCATAAGAGTTACTTGTTTAATTTGTGATCTCCCAATGAGGCATGTTACTGCAAAAGCTTTGGAGGGAAAAAGGGGGTTGTTTCTGTTATTAATTTTATCCCATAATTCACCTTAGAGACCGAGGTAAGAAATAGTTCTGAAGACTTGTGAAATTATAAAGAATTCTGATTGCCATTTGAAAGAAAGCAAGACAAAGCAGGCCTGCTTGAGGTTAAAATCCCTTCTAAAGGGTGGGGCTGACCCTGGACTGTCAACACAATAAGTGGCAAATCCTCTTGAGTAAAGATTATGCTGGGGAGGGACCTGAACAGTTGTTCATCTTAGCCAGATTAATTTCCAGCCTTTTGGTGTATCCTCACTTAGAGGCAAGTTGTAACCATTACTCAATTTAGCTGTTAACACAATCAAAAGCTGATGTAGATGACCATAGTGGGACCTTCAGTCAGAACAACCACCAACAGTGTCTTAACTTCAAAAGGAGTTTTGAATTTGAACTGCAGGGTGCAGAGAGCTAATTAGGGAAAGCTGGATACCTAGGAAGGTCTACCTCACATGTACACCTGAGCATTGAGTGTGCAGATCTTCAGCTGACATCTGTGGGAGTTCAGCTGCACAGCCTGAGGTGGAGGCTTGTGTTACAGCCAACCTTCTTCCTTTTTTTAATTTAAATCTTCACTACAGAAGGAGCCTTTTTATGGGGACTCCCCACGTGAGTGGAACTGGACCATTGATAGAAGTGGTTGTGGAACTTACAAAACCTAACAGTATGAAACTGGCAGGTCAAGTTGGCTGTTCAGCTGAGCAGGAGTGAGGAAGCTGAACTCTCAGCTCTGCTGTATAATCTGATTAAAACTGAGGTGGAAAGTAACTCATTGATGCCAAGTTCTTTTTCTAAGGAATATAGAAATATTCCAGGAACAGCTCAGTACATCTGAGGACTCTGCATGGAATTTGGTAGAAATTATCCAGGATAGTGAGCCTTAGGGATCAATTACGTGTTTGGGAGGACTCGACTCAACTTTTTGTCAGGTGTTGCAAGTTCTTAGAATTCATTGAAGGACTCAGCAAGCACATGTAAAGAGGAATGCAGCTGATACAGTCTGTTTAAATTTCCATAAAGTTTCTCACATAGTCTCTTACTAAAAGCTTTTCAAGAGAGTTAATTGCTGTGGGATTAAAGGAAAAGTCTTTATATGGATGGAGAACTGTTTGGAAGATGCAAGATAGAAGGTAGAAGTAAATAGTGAATTTTCATGGTGAAATAAGATCAACACAGAATCATGGAAAAGGATCATTTATAACAATTTGAAGAAGTAGCAGATACAATTTTACAGACTAGGTTGAGGGGGGCTGTGTTTCAGTTTCTGTTACGGTTTCTTTTAAAGTAAATAATTGCACAAGAACCTCATTAAACTCTCAAGACTGCTATGAAAAATTTAAACTATGACAAAAAGCAATATACAAATAAATAGAAAAAAAAATTTGAATCCAAATAAACACAAAATTTTAGACCTAAAAGGGTAGTGACAAAATGCTGGATTCTGAGTCGACAATTACCCTTGTGAAAAAATATCAAGCTGTATATGTCAATGCATTGGTCTAATAAAAACTCTGAATGATAGGAGTTAGAAATTGAAGGGGTAAAAACCAAGCATAATGTCACTATTTAAATTTATAATGTTTTTGTGTTTTTAATGTTATGTGTAATTCCAATTCTCCTGTATTCTTGTAGAATGTGAAAAAATAAGGAGGGACAAGGTGGTCAGAAGTGTGGAATGCTGTCTGTATACAGAGTGACTGAATAGATGATAATCTAGAAAAGGGACTTCTCTTGGAGAATATATTAGGAATCTGTTTAATCACAAAAGCATAGAGGTGATGAATTGGGATGGGCTGCTTATTACCTCTTCTGAGACCGTAATCAAGTTAAAGCAGGTAGCAAATTTATACTGAACAAAAGGATCTGATCCTTCACAAGTCACATAATTAAGATACATAGTTTGTTTCGCTTTAGGTTGAGGACATTAAGATTTTATTTGTGCTCAAGAGGCAACTGGTCAAAAACTGTAGAGGAATCCACCCAGGACTATAAAGGGTGCTAGCTCAGAAACTGGCACATGCTTGGGAGCCAAAAGGATGGGCATTTCTTCAATTTTTTATGCTCTTTATAGGCATATTTGCTCACTGCCAGACCTTTGATTTGACCCAGTGTGAAATAATTAAGTTTATAATTTATTCTGTGGACAGAATCCAGATTAGCAGGATTCATGCACTGTAGCTGGAGCAGCTTTTTTTAAAAAAATGACAGACTAAGGTCAGTGGTCAAAAGTGTTTATTATTGACTAATTGCAAGCTACAGCACTTCCCAAAGCTTGTAGTTTTGTGTTTGAGTTGACAGAAACCATGAAAACAACTCTAATGCACAAAGCTACAGAGTAACTTGAAGAAAATAAAAGCAAGAAGGCACTGACAGATGACTTTTACTTCATATAGCATGAGTTAAATAGGCAAATGCATGTTGTATCCAATCACGTGCATACAGTATTCTTACAGACTTACACCCTGATTTTAGGTATGTGACTGTAGCATTTAGTAACTTTGAATCAACCTTGGTTTTAGGTATGTAACTGTAGCATTTAGTAACTTTGAATCAACAGCAACTAAGACTCCTTTTTAAAAATTTTTTCATCAGACATAAACTGGAAATTTAAATAGCTGGTCATCCCTAAATCAATGCTTTTAAGTAGACAGGAGGAGTTATGAAGGGATTTCAGCTACCTAATTCCATACAACAAAAAATAATTGCTTTTGATTTACTGTTTTTCTTTACAGACCACCAAATCCCATTGAATTTCTAGCAGCATATCTTTTAAAAAACAAGTCACAATTTGAGGACCGAAATTAACTCCATAAAAACGAGGACACTTTGGCTGCTAGACTGAAATGTTCATTTGCTACCATTTGTTTTCTGCTGTAAAAATCCTTTGGCCATGTTGTTGTCTTTTTATCTGCACAATTTCCTTTATCTTCTGAGTTATTTAATAAAGAACACTTTACATTTAATTTGTTCTGTTGTTTTAAACTAATATTTAGAGACTTTCAAAATAAAGTACTGGAACTGCACTACTGGATGAAAGTCTGAATAATTCCATGGGGCTGTATCAACAGAATACATGAAACGGAACAATTTATCATGGGAATCCTGTGGGTGATAACACATATAACTTAATTTTGATTTCATACAGCATCCCTCGACACGCAACGTGCCTAAACAGAAAGCAAACAAACGAAAACCAATTAGAATTTATGGTGAGGAGGTAAGTAGAGAGGAGAGCACTTGCTTCGGAACACTAGGAAAGGGGTTTGGTTAAAACAAACCATTAGATCCAGCAGCTGAATAGATCACCTACAGACAAGGGCCAGTGTTTCACATACTGACATTAATGAGGTGTGTTGTTCAGCATTTGTCATTGATCTCCTGGCATTGGTGTGCTGGATTTAGCTGAAACACAGAACAAACTTTAAAGGTTCTGTAGTTCAGCTCTCTGTACTGCTGCCTCTACCTAAAATCCTTCTCTGTCAAAGGTGGAATCATCAAGTTGGAAGGGACTTCTACGGATCATCAAGTCCAACTCCCTGTTCTTCAAAGGACTACCTAAATATAATCATGACTAAGGGCATCATCCAAATGCTCCTTGTTTTCTCACAGGTTTGGTGGTGTGATTGCCTCCCTGGGGAGCCTGTTCCAGTGACTGGCCACCCTCTGGGTGAAGACTCTGGACATCTTTTGCTGATGTCCAAGATAATCCCAATCTATGCAGTAAAACACCAAGTACTCGGGTTTGTTTTCCCTCTTGAGTTTACTAATGCATCTTTTGGTTTGGTTTAGTTTTCCCATTCTGAACATCTTTTTCTGACCCCTTGTTTGTTTCTCTTATAATCTCAGTAGAGTTAAAGGCCACAAACCTCAGGGTACAATGGAAGAAGTTGCAACAGAAGACAGGATCAGAAGAAAAAGAATTAAGACAAAAAACCACTGTTGTAAAACAGTAGTATAAAAGCTCTGAAAATAAGAATATCGCAGCTGGAGAACTGACTCACTGGGTTATTGGCAATTGGTACACAGCCCTCAGAATTCTCATTTTTGTTTTCTGATGCTTCTAACAAGGACCATAATCAGTTGTTCACCAGCACTGGATACCGGAATCCAGATCATGCATAGCCCTGTTTTTCACAGACTGAGAGAATAACCATAACTTTTTGGGCAGTCACAAAAATGGTAAACTTGGCCTCCAAGAGTAGCTTGATTAACCAAAATCCTAAATTTTTATTAAAGAAAAATTTTACTGTTGCCATCTTATCATTGCCATTTCTATTCAGTTTTTCTTGGCTTATTGCTTTAGCACAGGAAGTGGTTAAAACTTTTAAATTAAATGCTCTGCTGCAAGGGTTGATTTTTTTTTCCTTGTGAAATGAAAGGCTGCATATTTGGTAATTTTGCATAAATTCACACAATAGAGATGTGGGTCTTTCATCTGACTTGTTCCTGTAATAAAGATACACAGTGTAGTTACAGTAGTAAGTAGTATTTTCCTTAGTTCTCTGACTTTCCTATGGTAATCTGAAGATTTTTTAACATAGCTTTTCTTCTTTAATGTGTAAGATACATGGATGTAGGAGTGGCCACAAGTTGGAATCTTCAGAGGAAAAAAATTAACTTCTCAATTGTCTACAAACTTGCAGGGACTGAGGTCTTGCCACTACTCCTAGTAGAAGGCTCTCGCTTACTTCACATATGTCTTAGTACGCTAAGGGGGAAACATTGAATTAGTGCAATCCAAGACCAGTAAGATCAGGGAACAAATAAAAATTGAAGGAAGCCTGCAAATCCAAAATCAAGCCTAAAAAGCTCTGCTACGGAAAATGTACCAAAATTGTGGACTGAGATTACAAATTCTACTGCACTGTGGTGAACACAGACTCCATCAAACCTTGACATTTCAGAAAGATACTGAAGGGATTTTAACAACAGTGTTTTGACTTTCTGGATTGAGTAATAACATTGCAGTGAAGAGAAGGAGACACCGTCAAGACTTGGTACTGCTATTTTTATTGCTAAAGTGGCATTCCAAGGTTTCATAACTAACAACTTCACGAGACTGTAAGAATTGTTAAAAGAAGGGGGAATCTGCTGCTCCTCAGCTTCCACCTTGAGAATTTGTGCAAGACCACACAAAAAGAAGCAGCTCCACTGTTAATCCTCCCTCGAGAGAGCACTGTTCTTGTCTCATCATACCTGCACTCAGAACACAGTCGGGTTTCACACCTTACAGTAACACCTGTCAAGCGGCTGCACAAAATTTGAAATGCTCTGGCTTTCTGCACAGCTCTTGCATCCACCTGGACTCTCAAAGCATCAGTACCAGTCCTAAGGCAAGCTGTCCCTGCCAGCAGCGTTCCATCTGCTCCGCTGCTGGTGTCACTGTGTGCGGTGTGATCTGCTGTTGTTTTCCCATCTAGAGGTTTAATTCAAGAGAATGAAAAAGCCACGTTCACAAGGCAATGATGTGAGATTTACTACAGAAGCTTCTCCTCTGAGGAATAGGTTGAAATGTGACTGGCAGTGAATTCACCAGTTCTAAGAATTCCTGCAAAGGTATGACAAGTCAACAGGAAAAAGGCAACCATTTTCCTTTCCTTGTTAAACTGGCTGTGCCAGTTGAGGTGTGCTGCATAGAGAATGCTCTGTAACAAGAACAAGTAGAGAGTTACCATCTGAATAATCAGCTCATACCTGAATAACCCAGTTCTGAGTTACAAAAGTAATGACAAAGTTTGAATTTTCAAAACATTTACTTGTTTTAAACATTCCCCACTACAAAATTCTGTGAAGAGATTTGACAGGTGCTTGCTATTCCAATTTAATCCAGAAAGAAAAAAGGACTATTTTCCCACAGTAAACAATAATTCCAAAGGCTTCAATATCAATGTATTTAATTTTGAAGAACAAATTCATGTAGCGTAAAGGCTTGAAGAAATATTTGAAAATGGCAACTCCAGATGTATGACAGGCTGAAAGCCATTCTCTCGTGTTTTTTGAACAATTAATTTTCAGTTTTCTCCATACCACCCTAGGTAACTAAGTCAATATATTCTCCAAACGACAGTAAAATTGAGCAGAAAATAAAATGGAATATCTGGTTTACACCACAGCACATCATCCCAGATTACTATTTTAGATCTCCAACATCCAGAAGTTACTATTCAGTAGCTGTGAAAGAATTACATATGAGTCATATGCAGTATTTTGAAGTCTGCCTTTTAAACTGCTGCTGCTGAGAACATTTATCTTTTACCTTGAAGGGAACAGTGACAGAAGAAAGGATTTCCCACTAAAAGCAATTCTGATCAAAGGATTCTACATCCTCACATTCTGAAGCCTGTTACCACCTAAAAATACTGTTTGACTTTCCAAATCTTTTGGGGTTTTTTTGTGCATCTTCAGTTTATCAAGGACTTTCTCCACAATCAGTACATGTCTTTGGGCCACCCATTTTCTTTTCTGAAGTGCTGTCACTATTGTGAATGCAGGCTGATCAAAAGAACTTCCTCCCCAACAGACTTTCTAGAAATAAAACAGTTGCTTTCAAACAAATGAAAAATCTGAAAAATTCTGAAAGATGCAAGCAGTTGAAACCAGTAGGTTGGAATGGAACCACAAGAATCCCCATGCCTACCACGCTTGGTAAGAGTACTGGGTTTGATATATTCTTATAGTTGTGCTAATTACATAACAAATTATTCTTAGCCAAGCCTGAGCTTGTGTTCCTTATCCTGTTTTACAGTCAGGATTCATTTTAGGAGCGACTACATAGCCTAGATCACAGAAGTACAGAACGCCAGCTGTTGGGGAAAGAGGCGTTTGACCATGATGAAAAGACTTGCCAGCACCGTTTGTGCTCATGTTCCCCATTCAAACGCAGTTTTAAGTGAGGACTTCAAATGTAAATGTTCCGTGGCTCATTACGGGGGAGTTTACATCAGTGGTAGTGCAACACGGACGAGGAATGTGTCCTATTCCTATTCCCAATGTGTTTTTAGCTCTCTTCTCAAACTTTGCTTTTCAATTGTGCATAATAGAGCTGTTTTCTCTTTTAGGAGCCTAAATTACTAAAAGGCTGCTGGGTGGCTGACAAGTATTTAGGAGATGGATGATTACTCACTGATGTTATCTCAGGTGCTAGTAAATCCTACAGGAAGCGGAGATATTTCCTGTGCAAAGACAATGAATTTGGGGAGTGTCTGCTTTTCACAGTAGATTGGAAGGACTGCTTGGAACAGCAGGTTGCTCAGATGCAAAATGAGAGTCTGGAAAGAGAAAAACGTAACAGTGAATAGCTTCCTGAGGAGGGAGGGGGCACGAAGCATCACAGGAAAGAATGCAAAATAAACCACATGCAGGAAGACGATGAGAGCAAAAACCAAGAAAGCAACAGACCTTGAAAGCTGGGCCAGCTGAAAACGTGTCATCCAAGATGGGCACAGGGTGTTAGTCGAGGAAAACCCTGCATCCTAACTGGGAAGTCACTCCTGCCACCCCCTGCCTGCACACTTTTCTTCCAGGTAAGGAACAGTCTGCCAGCAGACACACATGTGCAGCAGGGTCTGTGCTTCAAGGGTACGTGGACTTGGGGAATTGTCTGTTCTTTGTGTCAGCTCTGCCCTGCACATCTGAGAAAAATCACTGAAATAACAGCTCTGAATAGGTAAGTGCTCCTAGTACTGTTCCCCATGCAAACACTGCTTGGAAGAACTACAGCTGAAGCAGGAGGCTCTCCCAGTCTTAATCCAGATTAATGCTTCACAGCATTCCACTGAAAGCTCAGCCTGGTTTCTCAGGCTGTGGTGAGAAGCCTTCCAGAAAAGGGAAGGCCTTCCTCTAAATGACAGAAAGGAACACGAGATAATTAAAAATTATTTTAACTTCCAGATCCCCTAAGACGTTCCTCCTAGCAGCCTCCTCTTACTGTTCTTGGTGGACTGTGAGACAATGGTGCACCAAAAACTTGAATGTATGCATGACCCATTTTTTAAGTATATAATCACAACATTTCTTTTCCTCCATGGAGTAAAATTTATCCTCTGCTGCATTGAATTAACTTTATGGAAGGATTAGCTTATTGAAGGATCAGCTCAGCAACTGTTCTCAGTACTGAAGTTTATGTAAAAGATTTGAGAGGTACAAATGGGTACCACAACTGCCCAGACAGTTGTATGTTAAAGCAGTCAGGCAGGATAGTTCTTCCAGCCTAGGCAGCAGTTAAAATTCACATTAACCTTTTTCTAGGCTCTGTGAAATAACAATAGATAGAGTAGTGAAGGCTACATAAAGTATTAGACGTTTGCTGGGATAGTCAGGCTCCATTTCCTTGTGACAACCCGTTACAAATACTATTAATTGGAGACGCGAGTCCTTACTGCTCCTCAGCTGCTTTGGAAGGCCAGTTTCAGTGGTGCAGAGGACGATTCTGACTCATAAAAAGGCCAATCAGCCATAAGTCTGCAGCATACGAGCCCTTTTCATCTTGAAGACATTCTGTTAGCAGTGCCTTTGTCCCACTTCCTTTGTTTTACTTTCAAAAGAGATCAGACCCGAAACCAAGTCATCAAAACACAATACTCAAACCTCTGTATTTTACATACATTTGTAACTGCCTGGAGGGACTCCTCGAAGAATTACATGACAAAGAGCGGGGAGGGCGAGGAGAAGGAGGAGAGCGTGTTTCCCGACCTGGCCCACACGCGTTCCCTCTCCCCAAGCTCCCCTCTGCCTCCAGCCCTTCGTGGCTTCCTGTCCTCTCTCCTGGATTCCCCTTTCACTTCGCCGCCTAAAATGCCTTTTCCCGTCCCCCCTTTTCCCCGTTCTGCCTCGTCAGCCTTTCCGAGCCGTCCGTCCGTCCATCCGTTCACCGGGCTGATGCCAAAGAAACGGAATGACAGGGGTGGGAAAGAAGGGTCAGGCTGGGAAGAACGGGACATTCCCGCACAGCCGGGCTCCCCTCTCCACGCCGCGGTGCCACGGGCCGCGCATGGAAGGATCCTGCGCTGGGCCAGGGACGAGGAGCCCCAGCCCCGCAGACACAGGGAACAGGGATACATCCATCTGCCCTTGGGACACGACGCTCCGTCCCCCGCGACCCGGACTCCCAGCCGCTGGCGCTGTGGCTCGGCGGCGGTGCGGGACGGCCGGGA